>JALAZF010000630.1:0-600000 GCA_022829125.1 Lathyrus tuberosus
AAGAAAAGAAGAAGAAGAAGAAGAAGAAGAAGAAGAAGAAGAAGAAGAAGAAGAAGAAGAAGAAGAAGAAGAAGAAGAAGAAGAAGAAGAAGAAGAAGAAGAAGAAGAAGAAGAAGAAGAAGAAGAAGAAGAAGAAGAAGAAGAAGAAGAAGAAGAAGAAGAAGAAGAAGAGAAGAAGAAGAAGAAGAAGAAGAAGAAGAAGAAGAAGAAGAAGAAGAAGAAGAAGAAGAAGAAGAAGAAGAAGAAGAAGAAGAAGAAGAAGAAGAAAGAAGAAGAAGAAGAAGAAGAAGAAGAAGAAGAAGAAGAAGTAAGAGTCTTGTCAGAGAAAGGACACAATGATGTTTCATAGGACAGGGAATAGTAACAGCGAGTACTAAAAGAGAAAAACATCATTACCCAAAAGGTTCTTTTTCCGGCAGATATTTCAATTCCACCAGATGAGTTTCACCTTTATGAAAGGTTAAGTATTAAAAAACATTCAGAAAACATTTTACTTAGACTGCTTAAGACAGTAAAAAAGAATCTTCTTCCGAACCTTAGAAACTGACAACTTTCAGAAGCTATCGACCATCAGAGTCTAGTGAGTCTAGACTTAGACAGAGATATCATCGGTCAGTTACAAGTCTCTAAGATTCTATTCAGAACTAGAACTTTATCTTGAAATAAGAGTCATGAGTGATAGATGAATATTGAATTGTCTTCTTTAGATAGCTAACAAGCAACAGTATCAACACATGGGTGAGAAAACTGTTTTCATAAATGTGATCATCATTTGGCTTGATAAGACATTCAGTATTGACAAACACAACAGAGTTTCCTCTTAAAGACTTCTAAAGTTCTCTTTTTCAAAAGAACTTCTCTAGAAATCTAACAAATGTTTCATTGAATCAAAAGATAAGCCAAAAAAGAACAAACATACCACATATTTTTTTTGTTTGGTCAGACTCGATTCAATATTCCGACTTGACCAATAGAGTCTGAACACAGCTTTGAGTGGATTCTGTCTAACCACTAATTCCACTACTCTCACTAAATTCAGTACCACCAGTACATGAATTTGGGCTATTGGCTCTTCTTCCAAACAATGTTGTAAACAACCTTATGGAAGATGCCTCTGCTTCTTTCCTTGATATCTGTAGCAGATACATTATGATACTCATATTTCTATAAGGACCATACATGTAAGTACAAACAGACTCTTTTGTTCCGTAAATCTCAATCTAACAGCAGATCATAAGTCACTCCAGAGTATGAGTCTAGAATGAGATATGTTATGAACAGAATCTTGTTCTAAGCAATGTCAATAATCTCATTATCTTGGATTAAATCTTTTGAATTTGAAATCATTTACAAGTTCAGAACCAGATGGCGTTAGCTATCAGAGATTGACATAAAGTAGATCAGATAATTGTCTCAGTACAGCTAACAGAATTCAAATAGAAGTTGAAGACTTCTCATAGAAATGTATTTTAAAACAACTTCCATAATGATCCTCAATCAAGAAGCAATGGAGTTTCTTAAGATATCACCTTAAAGAACAAACTCCATATAATCAAATATTTTGAAAAAATATAGCTTTAACAACATCTCTTGTTTTTCATTATTTATTTTTTATTTCAAAACACGTATGTTTCTCTTCATCTGCATCCTGCACTAATATCAGCTTCAAATTATTGAACATTGATGAGCATCTGATATTAGGTTCTGGTAGAAATTACTTCTTGCTTTCAGATTTGGGAAATCAGTTGAAATACAAATATTTCAGAAGCTCTTGAAGTTACTCTTCTATCAACAGATATCACACCATCTGACTGAGCCTCCTGCTCATCTGTCTTCTAGTTTAGACTTTCCTTTGCTTAGAGCACATGTCTAAGACCTCATTTGCTCACACCATCTAACTGAGCCACCTAATCATCTGTCTTTTGGTTGAGACTTACCTTTGCTTAGAGCACATGACTAAGACTTTCTTTTGCTCAAACAAACTAGTTGAATAAGACTTTTGTTTGCTCAAGCACATAGCAGGAGACTTAATCTAAACTATTAAAGGCTTAGCAGAATAGAGAACAAGGTGTACATGATGCACGCATCAGAGGTACGGGAGATCATCATAACAAAGACCTAAAGCACTTAAGATTTCTTGAATATATACAGGTGATTCCCTGTCACGCACGGATCAAAGCGAGTAGTTTGAAAAATGGTAGTTTAGCGACAATGACTCAAGTCGTATCATAAGGATTCTTGTATTGAATTTAACCAAATAAAGTAATGGTTTATGGGGGTTGGATTACGATTTTAGAAAACAAGAGAAAAAGTGATTAAAATAAGTGATTATCAAATAAGCTAAAACGGCTAATCCTACTGATTCGGATCCGACTTATCATCGGCTATTATAACACCAATCCCTAAGCGGATTCGATCCTATTCGATTATGAGATCAATTAGACAAGAGTTATAAATATCATATGAATTATGTTCCTGTTTACCGAATTAAGTAAACGGTTAAGAATATGACGAGTTAATGAATTAAGCAAACGATAACACGCAATTAAATTTAGGAACATGCATACAATCGAATTTAATCAATTCTATCCTATGTGTCATACCCCAAATTTTGACCACCAAGATGTCCCATCATTGTGCAAATCATCATCACAATATGAATGAACCATCATGCCTCATCAATATCCTCAGAGATGTTTGAGCATTCACCACAGTCAAGAATTAGGGTTTCAAGCCCTCTCAGAGCCTTAGACAAAGGATCAATCATGGAATGACATGATCTTCAACTTGTCTAAACTCTCAAACACTCATAAAGGATTAAAAGGACTCCCACATCAAGAATCAAGCACAAGGGTGCAACATTCCAAGTGGATCAAGCCTCAAGATCGTCAGTGTCACCAAATTAGGGTTTTGGTCGACCAAGGCCTCCAGATGGAAATTTTCCTCTAGGCATGACCCAATGCTTCAAATAACAACCCAAGATACTCTAAGGGACCTCATGGACACAATCATCAAGTCAATTTAACCTCAGGGGATGCATTTACCAAAAATCAGGAATTAGGGTTTCTTGACCTAATTCACCCCTAAGATGACTTTTGGGACAAAACATGAGCCAAGACCTCAAGACATGATCTGAGGGTCTCCAATATACTACATTTATCCATTTGTAATAATGGATTGATCCAAGAAGCTTGATTCACAAGTTTCAATTAAATCAGGACCACAATTAGGGCTTCGAGGAAAAAGTCAACTGTACCTTTGACTTTTGACCAAGACATGCTCCTAAACCTTGGGACATGATTCAATACACTCTATAACACCTATGGAATCCATCCATTAGGTTTTATTTAGGTCAAGGGCTTGATTTCACAAAGGATCGCACAGTTTGGATTTCATCCGATAAAAAGTCAACTGTACAAAAATCCAAAGTTTGACTTTTTGAATTTTTGGTCAACCAAGGTTCTTCATCCCTAAAACAATGTTAATATGTGATTTGAATCATCATTCATTAAGAAAAACCAAAGAAAATGAGTTAACTTGTAAAAGGGGTAACCATAAAAAACTTAGAATTTTTCGAAGTTATGGAACAAAGTGGCTAGGGTACCAACTTCCAAGGACCATAACTTAAGATCCAAGCAACCATTTTGGATGGTCCAAAGCTGGATTTGTAGCTCTCATTACACACTTCAAAAGTGTCAACTACATCTCATTCCAATTCCTCGTGGATTTTAAGTTATGGAGTGATCAAAATGGCTAAAAACATGAAAATGACACATTTCCAACACTTAGTGAAATTTTCACTAAGTAAGAATCTGCCTTACTTTTTCCAAAATGTAGGGACATTTTTCACCTTGATCCAAGTCAAACCAGGTCTAGGGGTGGACATCAAAGTTGAATTACGCCATGAGGGCTTTCCAACAAGTACCGAATCATCTCCAAATTCCATTTAAGCAATGAGATACAACCCTTGAAACATGGCATTATGAATTGGTTTTACAAGGCAGAATTTGTGCATTTTGCTCAATTTGTCCAAATATGATAAATCCAAGCCTTGTCATCCATTTGGACACATCTGAGGATAAAACAAGAAGGAAATTATCTGATCCCCAAGCCTCCAAAGTCCAAGAATCTACAATAGCCATGCCAAACCTAAAAAGGCTAAAAAGATGTCAAGACTTCAATTTTGTTTTCAAGCCTTTAATGAATGCATCAAGGTGGCATGAACTGAGCCTATTCCAACTGAATTCAGTCCAAACTTATCTCTGAACCAAAGCTACAAAGCATGTGCCCTAATCTCAAGTCAATGGCTAGAGGAGACTTTAGATTCCTTTTGCATAACATTGGACAAAGGCCTGCTGCAGTTGCCATTCACTATTGCTTGCAAAACGAACTTGCTCTACTATAAATAGAGCTCATTTGTGCTCAGTTTGAGTACACCAAAGCACCCAAACTGATGCTTTCCTCAAAATCCCTTTCTCTAGGCCAAAATGCCTTCTTTTGCAAGGTACCTCTGAGTTTTTGAGTTAGAGAGCAATTCCATCACAACTCATGATCCAAACACCTCTAATATGTTGTATCTAAGCTGTCCAAACACTAACATGTGATCTCTAACACCAAAATCACAAATTCAACCTCCAAAACCTCAAAAATTGACTTTTTTGCATTTTTCAAGTCATGTCTTGATTCAGTCACTTTCAAAACCAGATAAGACCACAAAAACACTCCAAATATCATCTTTGAACTGTCCCATATGGTTCCCCTCATCTGGAACACCATTTGAGAGAGTTGCCATATTGGTCACTTTTGCCCTTTTTGCAAGAAAGTGCCAAAACTTGTTCCTGAGAATTCCAGCTGGTGGTGATCATTCTAAAAGCTTCCAAGGGATCAATTGAGAGTGTCTAAAGCATCAAATTACTTCTAGCACAAGAAACTTGGCAGATAGCACAAAAAGCTCCTAAAGAGGTAAGCATCACAACTTGAACTCTTTGAATTATGCATTGCTTTGAAGTCCACTGCTCATAAACATCTCATACATGTTGTATATGTTGTGTTTGAATCAATTCATCATGCAATTATGACCTATACCATGAGGTATCATAGAAAATGCAAACATAGGCCTATTTCAAAACCACTATTGGGTTTTAAAATAGGGACCTCATCTGAAAAAACCAAGACCACCATTGGATTCTTTGTGAAATTCTAGGCAGGATAGATCTAAATTTTGTCCCAATCCATGGAGAAATGAGAAAGTTACAGCCTTTACATTTTGGCCCAAGAACTTGCCTTGTCTTGCCTTGGCCAGGCCTAACACAAGGCACCCCTTATGTATTTATGCGGTGGTTTTGATACACGGATGTATCACCACCCCAGTGGTAGAAGGCGCGCGTTGTAACTTGGAGGTCTGGGGTTCGAGTCCCCCTCGCCCCAGACCCTTTTTTTACCACTTTTTCCATTTTTTGAATATTTGTCATATTATTTTAAATAATTTGGAAAATTAATTTTTCTCTCAATTTTAATTATTTTTTATTGAAAATGAAATTAGGGTTTCTTTGGTTCTTTATCTTCATCAAACATTTTAAAACACTTTTGGGCCTCTAATAGAGTGTAAGACCCAATCTCCTTTTAACCAAAACCATTTTGGGCCTCAGATATTGTGTAAGTCCCGACACGATAAAAAAAATCTCGGCGCGATCGCCATTTTTCAAACAAAAAAAAACTCTTTGGGCCTCTCCTTGAGTTGTAAGCCCATCACTTGTACAAAGACACTTTTGGGCCTCTAATAGAGTGTAAGACCCAATCCCTTTGTAAATAAACCTTTTTGGGCCTCACACATTGTATAAGTCCCTCGGTATATTTTCAAAAGTTCGGCGCGATCGTCGCATTTGTAACAAAATCAACTGGGCTTCTCCTTGAGCTATAAGACCCATATGTATTCATTTTCAAACTCTTTGGGCCTCTCCTTGAGTTGTAAGACCCATCCCTTTGTACAGAAAACCACTTTGGGCCTCAGTCGTTGTATAAGTCCCGATACGATATTCAAAACAACGGTGCGATCACTGTTAAACCTTGGGTCTCTCCTTGAGTATAAGCCCCAACAATCTTTTCAAAAACAACTTCTCTTTTGATTTAGATTCAAATATATATGTTGTTATCAAAACTTTCTTTAATCTCTTTGAACAACTAATAATACAGCATGGAAGCTTGCTTACCTGTAAGTTTTAACCGCTTTCATTTACTCGTTTTAATATATATAAATGTATTGTGGGAAGCTGTGCACTGTAAGTCTTCTTTCATATCCTTTTAAATACTTGTCATATATCAACTGTATATATACTAGTATAGCTATTTAGAGTTTTCCCTGACAACTAGGTCTAGAACTAGGTAAAGCCAGTTGGTCACTCTTGGATACAGTCAAAACTAGATCCCCATAGGATTTCCAGATACAGTCTTGCCTTCTCTTGGGCTTAAGCAATATGGAACAAAGAGAAAGGCAGTATTCTTCGTGAACCTTTTCTCAGGCTATCACTATTAGAAATTATCAAAGAAATTCTACTCCCCAGAGTTGATCTATTCTCGGTGAATAGCATCTCTTGAGTTTCATCAAACCTCATAACTTTCACTAAATGATCTATTCTCGGTGAATAGCATTTCTTGAACTTTTCTTGGTTTGAGACCCACGGGCTTCCTAAAAGCATCCCCGCCTCCTCTTGGGCTTTGTACAAGGACCCTCCGGCTTCTTAGAAGTTCTCATGCCTTCTCTTGGGCTTAATACAAGGACCCTAGAGACCTCCTAAAGGTATAAGACATAACTTAGTCATCCTTTGCTAGAGCAGTCTTTCCAGTGTCAAATCTCAGACCAGTTTAGGGTTGATTCTCATCCCGTAAAGCACCTGCCTCTTCTTGGGCATCATACAAAAGATAAAACTCTACCACACCAATAGACTTGGATAGTATAATCCCCTTGAGTCTCAAAGACATTCTCAAGTTCCTTACAAACATAGAAAGAAACCCCGGTCACTCTGGATAAATCTCCTGTAGAGTTAAAACCCATGGGTTCTAAAACCCAGTTTCTCTCCTAAAAATCCCCAGCCATGGTCAAAAGGCTGTTAATAACACTATCTCAAATCAGAACCTCAAGGTATCTAATACCTCAACTCTTCTGTGACCATCAGTAAGAGTTGATTCCCCACTTGGACTTGCCTCGGGATCTCAATAATCCTCAGCAGAAGCTAGCCTCCTCTTAGGCTTTGTATAAAGACCTTTCCTCAGCGCAGTCAGCCTCCTCTTGGGCTTTGTACAATGATTCTCCCCAACGGAGCTAACCTTTCAGACTCTCTTGTTGAGTCAATCACCTTTTGAGACTCTCTTATTGAGTCAATCACCTTTTTAGACTCTCTTGTTGACTCAATCACCTTTCATACTCTCTTGTTGAGTCAATCACCTTTCAGTACTCTCTTGTTGAGTCAACCCTTTTAGCCTCAATCTCGGGCTTTGTACGAGATAAACAAAAACACTCTCTTGTTGAGTCAATCTTTTCTAGCATCCTTCCAGGCTTAGCATAAAGATTTCCCCTAGCAGAAGTCAACCTCCTCTTAGGAAGAATGATTTCTCCAGCTTGTTCAACCACAATCCTGGGCTTCGTACATGATAGATAAAACCACTCTATTGTTGAGTCAAACCCTTTTAGCCTCAATCTTGGGCTTTGTACAAGACATAAATCTTCATAACCTTCTCTTAAGCTTGGGACAAGTATCTTCCCTAGTGGAGTCATTCCTCCTAGCCTTCTTTAGGCGCCGAGAAATAAATTTCCTAAGCTGAGTCAAACTCTTTTCAGCCTCAATCTTGGGCTTTGTACAAGACAGATAATACTCTCCCGCAGAGTCAAACTCATTTCAGCCTCAATCTTGGGCTTCGTACAAGACACATAAAAATATCCTCATCCGAGTCAGTTAAATTTCTCGTTTCAGCCTTAATCTTGAGCTTCGTACAAGACATATACAAACCTCCCCGGCGGAGTCAAAATCCCTTTTTACCCGAAAAAGTCAAACTTTTAGCCTCCTTTTAGGCTTTGTATAATGATATCCCTAAAGATTCAGTCTCTTTTTTGCCTAAATCTTGGGCTTTGTACAAGACATATAAACACTCTCTTGTTGAGTCGGTCATCTCCAGCCTCCTCTTAGTCTTTGTATAAGGATTTCCCTAGTGGAGTCAATCAACCTCTTAGCTTCAACCTTAGGCTTTGATCAAGGCACACAACAATCAATAATCCCCTCAGAGGAAGTCCAATCCCTCTTTAGATATGAATAATTCTCTCTCAGTCAAACCTTTTAGCTTCAATCTTAGGCTTTGAACAAGACACAAATAAACCTTTTAGCTTCAATCTTGGGCTTTGAACAAGACACCAAATATATTTTTCCTCCATTTGAATAGGAGGAACTACGATTACTCTGATTTCCCTATTTCATTTAAACAGGAATACGTAGGCATAAGATTGTGAAATCTTAGTGAGCATACTAATCAAAAAAACTCTAGGTCCAGTACCTTCATACCAATCAAAACTTAGGTCCAATACCTTACCAAAAACACCCGAACATCAACAAAAACTCACTCACTCATACTTCCCAAGAAACTTTCCCAACCCATTAACGGATAAACACCATCAAGTATAAAGCGAAACCTAAAGCTAATATCCTGTGGATAACCACATATAGGATGGGTAATTGACAACTCCCTATTGTATAACCTGACCCCGACTCCCCGAATCTCTTTAAGCGTTTGTTCAGTTAAACATTTGCGTGCAAGGTTAGTTTTAGATAGCTTTCCTTTCCCTTCCAGCTTCACGGGATAAATAAGAAATCAGAAAGTAGCAACCCCCTCCTCTTCATTAAGGAGAAAACCCAAATTCCACGATAAGGTGGTCGCGTCACCGACAAAAATCGCTCGCTACACTATGAGCACAATCGAATTAAGCAAACGATTGCAATCAAATTAAGCAAATGACTTCATAGAAAATGATTGAAAGGAGTCGAATTTAAATTGGCATTAGAATAACCTCAAAGCGATGGAACCCGTAAGCAGCAGGATTTGCCTTCGGGAATTAGTTCTCCATTACAATCGTAAAAAGCAAAGTAAAATTGTCAATAGTGAAAAAGAAGGTTACGAACAGTAGTACGGCTACTACTAGGTATAGGGAAGCATAACAAAATCCGGTTCTAACCCAACTGGGTCGAAAAACATAAAAAACTCGACCCAAAACTAAATATTCCTAAAGGCAGAATTCGGGTCCTGGCTTCAACGAATTATTCGAGCCTTTTACACTCCAAATCAGATTCTTCGTACAACATGAAAGTTGTATCTCTTTGTCTTAGCTTTCCAACGCCTAGTAGAACGCGTAAATCTGATTCTCGTAGCTCCAGTTATGATCCGAACAGTGGACAGGTAACAAATAACCGCTAAAGCTTAAAATAAGCTGCGAAAATAGATTAACGGCAAACAAATACTTAATTATAAAAACATAATAAAACAGTAAAATAAACAAAACAAACTAAGGAAATGTCTAAGTACAAATATAAGAGAATGTCCATTAAAATGCACTGATCAAATTCCCCCACACTTGAACTTTTGCACTCCGAGCAAAATAGTATCAAGACTCATGAAAAACAATAGCATTAGGAAACTCATTCTAGGCTACAAACTCTTCTTCGATCAAGATTGTATCGATGGGTACTAATTTTTCACCCTAAAGATACTGTAAGAACACAAATTCACAATTGTGCGGTCATAAACGTCCCTCCTATATAAACCAATCTGAATCATGTTACTATGCTTAAGTCTAACTTACTCATCCTCCTTTTTGCTCTCTTTCATTCTAATGTAATCACATTAAGCTCGTTATCTATTCACAAACATGGTAAATAAGTTTATTAGTGACTATGATCCATATCTTGTCAACAATTCAAAATCAACCACTTTAGTAACAACAATATTTTCTTTTTTTGAAGGTTTCACAACCGTTAGCCTAAGTGACTGGGTGAGGGTCACTTAACTTAAAAGACGGATTCCTATTCAGATTTCTTATTAAGCACGAGATCATTCACTTATTTGCATCAGCTTAATTACTTAGTGTGTGATTTTTAGATGGTGTTGATTGCTAGATAAACTACTTAAGAGCTATTAAAGGATGAGAGCTCAAGGTTATGTCATAACAAGTATTTAAATCGGTTTCCATATTCGGGAGACTTAAGGTGTTAAAACGGTACCGATCTTGTGAATTTTTCCCAAGTCTCCACAATCTAACCTCAAATTAATCTATAGCACAAAAATTTCAAAAGATGCATTGTGTTTCTAAGTAAAAATAATAATAATTTTTTTTCACTTAAAGAAAACAGAACAAAATAAAGAAAACTGATAAAAAAAAACAAAGAAATGATTCTCTCCCCCACACTTAAAACATACATTGTCCTCAATGAAAGAACATAAATATAAAATAAGAGTGAGAGAAAGGAAAGAACACACCCGAGGAGTCAAGGCGGATATGTGATCACATAAGCAGTCTTTCCCAAAGAGAGCTCTTCAACAGTCTTTTCTTCCAAAGTGGGGATCTCATAGAGTAACTTTGTGTAGCATCCATTCACCTTGAAATATTTATTAGTGTCTTCTCCTTTTATTCCAGGATCAAAGAAGAATCTTCGATAAGTAAAAGTTGGGAATGGGCACGTGAAAGTGATCTCATTTTCCACAATATCAAGAATCAAAGGATTAAGGGGCTGCCTCACTAGTTTTCTTCCATCTTCCATCGAGGTTCATCCAATTCCCTTCTTATGTTTCTTAAAAACCTGCAAAAGCTTATTTTCTTGATCAAAATCAAGGTTAGAAGAAATTATAACTGGAAGTTTTTCATCCATCTCTAAATAAGTATATTCTAGATTATTGGGAAGTGGTTTAAGCTCTAAGGAAGGAGGTTGTTCAATGGACGGAATGGTTGGGGCAGCAGGGATGTCAAGAGCTTCAGCTGTATAAGTGACATCATGAAAAGCATCACCCTGCAAGGCAGCATTAATCTCAGCATAAACAGAGCAAACGTTAGTGTCAGTACATAAATCGTAAGAGTAAGTATCATCATAATCTAATAAAGATGGAAAATCAGATAACAACTCAAGATAAGTATCATCAACTAAATCAGATAGTAACTCTTTTGGATTCACTACTGTTTGGGCAGGTAGTTAGTTTGATTATTGAGCTTGCTGAATGGCATTCACTAAAGTGACAAGCAATTAAATCTATGACTGCAAAGCCTGAATACTAGAATATGTTCGTTGCTAAAATTGGAGATCATTTATAGCCATTTGTTTGACAAGGTCCTCTAGTGAAGGTTCGGAAGGTGTAGAGCACACAATTTGGAATTCCTTCAGATTCTTATTCGGATCCTCACCTGCAAGACCATTAAACCTTGGCTACAAGTGTATTAAACCAAAATTCTATTCGAAAGGAACAACAACATCAGTATATTCAATACTTAAATCATTGTAATGAACATCAAGAGCAGCAAGCTCTCTTAATGTTCTTTGTTCAGCCATGTTATCAAAAGAGGGGAAAAAATAACAAAGAATGCGAAAGCACAAAACCAATTCAGCAATTCAACAAATGCAGAAATACCAACAATGTCCCTAATGAGAAAAAAGTGGAAAAATAAGAAAGCGGTTAAAATAAAATCTAAGAATTATAAAAATATGACTAAAAATCAAATCAAATCAGAATAAATCTCTACAAAATATTTCGGATTTTTTTGAAAATATGAAAATAGAAAATAAATCAAATAAAATAGAAAAATAAGGAATTTCGGATTTTCAGGATTTTGCGATTGTTTGTCGATTTTTTTCGGATTTTATAGAAAAAATTCGGAGTAAATCGAAACAGTAGCTTTCAACTTACCTGATACACTAAAACGCTTACCACTGTACTGCAGCCCTGAAAATCAACAACCAAAAACAAAAAACAAAAAACAAAAAACAGAAAAAAAAATCTCTAACAAAACTCTAAACTAAAATTCTAAAATTGACTAACTGTCGCACCTCGAAAAATTCGTCGAAGACACGACCCTCGCACGAAAGGCGCGGAAAACGGTTCGACAGAGTCGCCACCGAACTTTATTTATCCCAAAAGAGGGAAAGGAAAATATCGAGAAAACCTTTAAGGGAAGGATAAGAACATGGTCGTCGCAACCACATTTCGGGTTCGGGAGTCGGTTACGTGAGGGGAAGGTATTAGCACCCCTCACGTCCGTTGTACTCAACGGGAACCTCTTAGTTCGATTTGTGAGGAAATGTTATCTAAGCTTGTTTGTTTTCTTCTCAATGGTAAACGCAAAACGATAAGATAAAGGGAAAATATGCTAAGGGGAAATGGGGTTTGGTGATTTGGCTTTTATTGAAATGTTATTTGTATCTCTTCCAATTTTACTCGGGTAATAAAATAAGCTTTCAAGAACAATGATCCAATACACTTCATGAGATCTCCTTTTGGAATAGACTTGTAAAAAAATCATGGACCTCCAAAACTTGCATCCTTGGACCTTAAAATAATACTTCTGACTTTGATCTTGATTTTGCAATTTATCTGGACCGATAACAAAGAACACCAATATCCGGAATTTCTCTTTGAACATCAATCCCAACTTGAGCTTATTTGAATCAATCCATGACTATAGCAGTTTAAACCAGTGCCATTTTGATTGTAAATGAGTTAGCAACTTCACTGTGAAACAATCATGCTTTGAAATCATAGGGATTGTGAATTAAGGCATGAGTTGTATCACAACTGTTCCTAGAGAATCTTGGTTAAAAAAAACAAACTCATTCCACGTAATTCTCCACCATGAAAGTCTGAATTTGGCACAGCCTGATAATTTATCCAGCCATAGATGACTCGCCTTGACACACGAACCCTAATTGAAATCTCCGACACACACCACCTAAATCAATACACCCTGACTCCGGTGCCCTTAAATGAACAACATAACACATCTTGCCCAAACCCTGAGTTTAGCCACATATTTTTGGATTTTTTGAATAACGGTCAATAGATGGATGTACAGATGAAAATCATATACAGGTAGGACAAATTTGGGGTATGACAGATGCCCCTATCTAATTGGCTTGAACCTAGTAAGATGAACTGCTACGGCGTTCGGTCTTTCAAGGTATAAGACAATTAGATATGAAGAAGACCACAAATTTGTCTGAAAGAAAGAAAAGGGATTGGGAAGTTAAAAAACAAGAAACCTGACACCAAAAGGATGACAAACCTATCACCAAAAGGATGATAGTGAACACACACACACACACAGACCCTTCCAACAAAAGGATGGAAATGAGGTCAAAGCCTGCTATTACCGACGAGACAACAGGGCACACACGCACAGCCTACTATTACCGATGAGATAATATGGCACACACACACACAGACCCTTCCACCAAAAGGATGGAAATGAGGTCAAAGCCTACTATTACCGACGAGATAATAGGGCACACACGCACAACCTGCTATTACCGACGAGATAATATGGCACACACACAACCTGCTATTACCGATGAGATAATAGGGCACACACGTACAGCCTGCTACTACCAACAGGATAGTAGGGCACACACCACAGCCTGCTATTACCAAAAGGATAATAGGGCACACACACAACCTGCTATTACCAAAAGGATAATAGGGCACACACACAGCCTGCTACTACCAAAAGGATAGTATGGCACACAACACATCCTGCTATTACCAAAAGGATAATAGGGCACACAACACAACGCCTGCTATTACCGACGAGATAATATGGCACACACACAGCCTGCTACTACCAAAAGGATAGTATGGCACACAACACATCCTGCTATTACCAAAAGAATAATAGGGCACACACGCAACGCCTGCTATTACCAACGAGATAATAGGGCGCACACACAGCCTGCTACTACCAAAAGGATAGTATGGCACACAACACAGCCTGCTATTACCAAAAGGATAATAGGGAACACACGCAACGCCTGCTATTACCGATGAGATAATAGGGCACACATACAAAGGTTGTCACTCACCAAAAGGATGACATACAGACCAAGGGTTTATGGATCGGCGACGCCAAAAGGATGACGGATCAAAACAAGCTACTACCACCAAAAGGATGATAGAAACTCCTTATTTGTGAGGACCAACACCAAAAGGATGAAGGTTAAATTGAATTGACATGGCTACCACCAAAAGGATGATAGGAAGTTTCTAATTTGAGGGTTACCAACACCAAAAGGATGCAGGTTGAGTTGAGTTGATTGGGTTTGGCTATCACCAAAAGGTTGATAGTAAGGAAATTGACAAAAGGTCAAGTTTGCTGGGGATGTGATGAGATTTATTTGGAGACATCAACAAAAGGTTGAGGTAAAGAATTCAATGAGGAAAACCCACGAAAAGGAAAGGGAAAACAATGAAAAAAAGAGAAGGTAACCCGCCAAGATCTACGCAATCTTGTGCCTACGTATCTTTACTCGGACGGGAATAAAGAATCAGGGCAGTCGTAGTTCGACTTGAAGAAAAGATTCAATGAGGAACGCCCGCTGACTCGGGGGAATGTTTATTGGTTGGGATGAGGATGATAACTTCATCAACAAAAGGTTGAGGAACACAACTCAATGAGGAATGCCCATTGACTTGCTTGGAGATCACAATTTCATCAACAAAAGGTTGAAGAATTTCATGAGGAACGCTCATGAACTGAAGGAGATGCCCCTGACTGGGCTGAAGATCGTCTTGAGCTTGTCTTGTTCGACCAAAGGTTGAAAACAACTTCGTGAGGGACGCCCACGGACTTGCAGAAGATGCCCCTGACTGGGCTGAAGATGTTCTTGTAATCTTGAGATTGATCCTGGATCTTGACTATGCGTATGAATGCTTGATTTTGTAATGATGTGCAATGCAAATGCTGACGCACGGAGATGCAAGTGCTGGGGAAGTATGATTTGGTTTTTTGGGTATGCATATGATGCAAATGACACTTATGATAGTGGATGCGATGCGTGTGATTGCAGACGGGTGATTGGATAGGTTTGGAGAAGGTGCCATCATGGTGGATTTTTGGTAGTTGCCAATGAGGATTAGACTTTTGGGCGGTGGGAGGGATTTGATTTCCTCGACACTCAGTTTGCTGAAGACGCCATGATTGATGCAGACGAAGATGCTCTGAGCTCTGAGTTTGTTCGCTTGTTGATTTGTTGGTAAGTTTGTTCCTGAGAAGACCATAACTTTGTGCTTGATGGTCATGATAACCTGCTTGACCAACTTGAAGATACAAAGGGATCTGCCTGCTGCAATGGATCTTGCCTCAGTCTAAACATGGTAATGGTATGTCCCTTATTAACTAGCTCTTAACATAGTTGGATCTTGGAAGTCGAACTTTGATATGCTTTGAGGTGGCTTACCCCTGATTGAGCTATTGAATGATGTGCCCCGGATTGTGGGTTTTAAGGGAGTCTTGCTTCGGATCGGCACCACTGAAAGTTCAAGTTCCTCTTCGATTGCCTCTTGTAGGAATTGCTTTGATGTCTAACACTGATTTTCAATTAAAATTGAACATTTACAAATGGTAATCTTAATGCAATGCTCATGCAAGTTTTGAAAAAGAGTTGTTTATTCGAGTGTCGTATAGTGAGACGAATGGACCATTAGTCCATACGTTGTGCAGATTTTGATGGTGTGAAAGATATAGCAAGGATAATGACACCAATGCTAAAGATTAGCAAATATGTGGGGAGTCAGGTTTACGCAACCTTGCAACAATATGCTTTCAGAATAAACCTCGCCTCAATTAGGTCTTTCGAGGGTTGTAACGTGGTCTGGTTTACGGTTTATGAAACAAAGGATATTAGGCTCAAAGTATGATTTGTACCCACCCCTTCTTCGTGATGAACTCCAATCCTAACGTTCAGCTAAATCTGCACATGTTTGTGTTCCGAAAGGGTTGACGGTTCAAGGTATCCTTGAAATGGTAGTCACCTTTATTTTTGTTTTTGATGACTATCAGTGACCCTTTGGTTTTGATATGGTAATCACTGAATCTTATTTTGTTTTTGTTGAGGATTCGAGGGCCTCTTTTGATTTCTGTTTTTGATCCCTATCTTTTGCATGGACTGATTTCGCTTGTCGAGTTCATCAGGGTTGCCTTGATTTTTGCCTAAGTCTCCTTTGAGGTGTTTGACTTAGCGGGCTTTTTATTTTTGTTTTTTTTATATTTTTTTGGATGATTATGACTGCCAAGTCATGGGTATTGATGAACAACCGACATGTCTTTTGGATTTTGTCTTGTGGTTTGAGTGCGTAATTGAGTTAACTGAACACTACCCTGCCCTAGGTTGAGTGTAAGGGTTTATATATCCGAAGGAAACTACTACTTCTAGGCTCGAAGTGGTTTACTAGGGATTAACTCCTTGTCTCTCAGTGTTTGGGGGATTGAAACAATACCTGTACATCATCGGCGGGATTTTATCCGAAAGCATACGATTTGCAATTATGGGTATTTCGCTTTCATCATCCTCCCTCCAATCGTTGCTAACAATAGTTCGATATAGAGAGTGAAATGGATAAAAGTGTCGGTGATTTGCAGTAAATGGAAAAGATGAGTGAATACGACATAACTGATTCAAAACGTGCATAGTCAATACCTTAAGAAAACCAAATACAAATGGCAATGTTCAAAGCATACAGTACTTAAACAAATAAAGACGAAAATACAAGAATGCAAATGATGGGATGGCAACATGTCTTCCTTCTTCGGGGAATGAACTTGACTTGATTTGACTTGACTTGATGCTGGCACTAGTTTGGCGGCGGCAGAGGGTTTTTGATGACATTCGGAGCCCTCCCACTGAACGTGAGATACTTTGAGTCGATCATGTCTTGAACCTTGTGTTTGAAAGCTCTGCAGTCCTCGATCGTATACCCTGGAGCACCCTTATGAAACTCGCAATGAGCATTAACATCATAATCTGGGGGAATGACAGTTGGAGGAGCCAAGTCTCTTGGAGTAATGGCCCTCTTCTCCATCAACTGAGCAAAGATCTGAGCATATGATGTTGGCAGACGATCAAAGTCTCTGTCTGACCTCCTTGTCCTCTGCTGATTAGGCTGACATTATTGAGCAGCTCTTTGTTGTTGATGTTGAGGAGGATACTGATACCATTGCTGATTGTAGGATTGTTGCTGAGGAGCCCGTTGTTGAGGCATTGGAGCTTGAACAGCTTGAACTGTTGGTTGATAAGGCATCGGAGCATATTGCGCAGTAGCAACATACAGATACTGGGAGTATGGCATTTGATAAGGCATTAGAGGGGGAGCTTGTTGAGCTTGCCCTTTCTGAGCATAGACAGCATTTATTTTGCCCTCTTTCTTTTTGAATCCATTATTGAAAGGTTTCTTGGCTTGAGACTAGCTGCTAGAACCTCCTTGGATCTTTCCGCTCTTCAGACCCTCTTCGATTCTCTCACCGACAATCACCAAATCAGAGAATTCGACAGAAACATTACCAATCAACTTCTCATAGTATTGGACTTGCAAAGTACCCATGAAGATATCAATCAGTTCACGGTCAACCAGAGGTGGATGCACCCTTGCAGAAAGCTCTCTCCAGCGTTGCACGTATTCCTTAAAGGATTCGTTGTCCTTTTGAGCCATACTCTGAAGTTGAGTACGATTCGGAGCAAGGTCAGTGTTGTACTTGTATTGCTTGACAAATGCATCAGCTAGATCATCCCAAGTGCGCACATTGCTACGCTCCAGCTGCATATACCACTCAAGAGATGCCCCAGACAGACTGTCTTGGAAGCAGTGGATCATCAGATTTTCGTCTTTGGCATAGGCAGCCATCTTGCGGCAGCACATCCTTAGATGCATGTGGGGACAACTGAGGCCTTTGTACTTCGGGAATTCTTGTACTTTGAACTTGGGAGGAATGACAACATCTGGCACCAAGTACATTTCCAGAGCGTTCAAAGATTTTGAGTTGCGCCCCTCCATAACTCGGAGTTTCTCAGCTAGATCACGGCACATCTTGATGGCTTCTGAATCCTGGGCAGCAGTAGGATTGACAATTGGGATAACAACATGGTAATTCTGTACCTCATCATACTGATCTACTAGGTTTTCTTCAGCATGAGGAATAGGAATCTGAGTGACAACAGGTTGGGCTTGCGGAATAGCTCCAACAGTAACTCCAGGTGTTGGAAGTGGTTGAGTGGTGGCTCCTTCAGCGGCAGGAGTGAAGTTCATTGGTATCCCATAAGTGATGGGGTTGGGAACAGGAGTTGAGAGCCTTGAGGGTGACCCTTGAACTTGTGCATTGTTGTTAGCGGCAGCAGCTTCACGTAGTTCTTCTTCTCTTCTGGCCATCATGATGGCTTCAAGAATCTGATCAATCTTTCCCTTCATAGAATCTATTTCTTTTCTGAAGGCAGCTTGCTCTTACTGAATCTGCTCCATCATTCTTCTTATGTTGGCTCGAGTTGCGTACTGGTGTCGAGGAATCAGCTAGATTTACTGGAGAAGGAAGGAAGTTGAGGTGGGATTCTGAGGTTGAAAATGCAATGCAAGATGCGTAACAGATGCAATGGAATGTAATGACATGAGATGCAATGCAAGATGCAAGATCCAGGATCGCAAATCACAGGTTCAAACAGTTCTGAGGTTTTTCGTTCACGGGTAAATGACCAAAGTCTCTGATCAAAGAAACCCTATAGGTAGGCTCTATGAGGAAAGTTCTAGGTTCTCTACCCATAAACCCACTCACGCGATGGTTTCTATGTTGACAGATAAGGTTCCCAGGATTACGGACACTAATCGTATCAAGGTCACACAACAGGCTAGCTGCATTACGACGATAATGATGACACGGTCTCCCCTGAGCGGGGTCTTCATGTTAGGCGCACAAGGAGCGAGTCCTTGGAGACTAACACTACACGACCACCAATATAGAACTTGATTCTAAGAGTGGTTCATAGAGTCACGGACCCTTCATGAATCAAGTCGTGCAACAGGCTAGCTGTGTTACAACAGGATCTACGAAAAGGTCTACTCTAGGGGAGCTTTCATGCTAGGCACACAAGGAGCGAGTCCTTGGGGACTAACACTACTCGACATCCAATTCTAAACTATGTGTTCTCTTTGCTTTTACCAAAGCTCGGGTGTAGAGCTTTACTCATGATATCGTCCCAAGATCCACCAACCAAGAACAATAGGAGAAAGCAATAAGAGAACAAATACGTAAACGAGAGAAAACATGCAAACGAAGATAACGCTCCTCACAAATCGCTCTAAGATAGGCTTGACTCTCTCTTGCATGGAGCAAATTTCCCCAGCAGAGTCGCCAGCTGTCGCACCTCGAAAAATTCGTCGAAGAAACGACCCTCGCGCGAAAGGCGCGGAAAACGGTTCGACAGAGTCGCCACCGAACTTTATTTATCCCAAAAGAGGGAAAGGAAAATATCGAGAAAACCTTTAAGGGAAGGATAAGAACATGGTCGTCGCAACCACATTCCGGGTTCGGGATTCGGTTACGTGAGGGGAAGGTATTAGCACCCCTCACGTCCGTTGTACTCAACGGGAACCTCTTAGTTCGATTTGTGCGGAAATGTTATCTAAGCTTGTTTGTTTTCTTCTCAATGGTAAACGCGAAACGATAAGATAAAGGGAAAAGATGCTAAGGGGAAATTGGGTTTGGTGATTTGGCTTTTATTGAAATGTTATTTGTATCTCTTCCAATTTTACTCGGGTAATGAAATAAGCTTTCAAGAACAATGATCCAATACACTTCATGAGATCTCCTTTTGGAATAGACTTGTAAAAAAAATCATGGACCTCCAAAACTTGCATCCTTGGACCTTAAAATAATACTTCTGACTTTGATCTTGATTTTGCAATTTATCTGGACCGATAACAAAGAACACCAATATCCGGAATTCCTCTTTGAACATCAATCCCAACTTGAGCTTATTTGAATCAATCCATGACTATAGCAGTTTAAACCAATGCCATTTTAATTGTAAATGAGTTAGCAGCTTCACTGTGAAACAATCATGCTTTGAAATCATAGGGATTGTGAATTAAGGCATGAGTTGTATCACAACTGTTCCTAGAGAATCTTGGTTAAAAAAAACAAACTCATTCCACATAATTCTCTACCATGAAAGTCTGAATTTGGCACAGCCTGATAATTTATCCAGCCATAGATGACTCTCCTTGACACACGAACCCTAATTGAAATCTCCGACACACACCACCTAAATCAATGCACCCTGACTCCGATGCCCTTAAATGAACAACATAACACATCTTGCCCAAACCCTGAGTTTAGCCACATATTTTTGGATTTTTTGAATAACGGTCAATAGATGGATGTACAGATGAAAATCATATACAGGTAGGACAAATTTGGGGTATGACACTAACATCAACAAGAATCCCCGACAACGGCGCCAATTTGATCCGCTGTCGCGCACGGATCAAAACGAGTAGTTTGAAAAACGGTAGTTTAGCGACAATGACTCGAGTTGTATCGCAAGGATTCTTGTATTCAATTTAACCAACTATAGTAACAGTTTATAGGGGGTTGGATTACGATTTTAGAAAACAAGAGAAAAAGTGATTAAAATAAGTGATTATCAAATAAGCTAAAACGGCTAATCCTACTGATTCGGATTCCGACTTATCATCGGCTATTATATCATCAATCCATAAGTGGATTCGATCCTATTCGATTATGCGATCAATTAAACAAGTGCTATCAATATCATATGAATTATGTTCCTGTTTACCGAATTAAGCAAACGGTTAAGAATATGACGAGTTAACAAATTAAGCAAATGATAACACGCAATTAAATTTAGGAACTTGCATACAATCAAATTTAATCAATTATATCCTATGAACACAATCAAATTAAGCATATGATTGCAATCAAATTAAGCAAATGAATTCATAGAAAATGATTGAAAGGAATCGAATTTAAATTGGCATTAGAATAACCTCAAAGCGATGGAACCCGTAGGCAGCAGGATTTGCCTTCGGGAATTAGTTCTCTATTACAATCGTAAAAAGCAAAGTAAAATTATCAATAGTGAAAAAGAAAGTTACGAACAGTAGTACGACTGCTATTAGGTATAGGGGAGCATAACAAAATCCGGTTCTAACCCAATTGGGTCAAAAAACATAAAAAACCCGGCCCAAAATTAATTATTCCTAAAGGTAGAATTTGGGTCCTAACTTTAACGAATTATTCAAGCCTTTTACACACCGAATCAGCTTCTTCGTACAACATAAAAGTTGTATCTCTTTGTCTTAGCTTTCTAACACCTGGTAGAACGCGTAAATCCAATTCTCGTAGCTCTAGTTATGATCCGAACACTGGACAGGTATCAAATAACCACTAAAGTTGAATATAAGTTGCGAAAATAGATTAACGGCAAACAAATACTTAATTATAAAAACATAATAAAATAGTAAAATAAACAAAACAAACTTAGGAAATGCCTAAGTACAAACATAAGAGAATGTGCATTAAAATACACTGATCAACAGGGTTAAAAAATCTTAGGCTTTTACCATTACAACCTAAAATAGAAAATATGCCTATTACGTAGTTGATAGTTGCTTGATCTTGTTACTCATTCAACAGAAGAATCCTTGTTAAAAATTCAGGTTTGAATCTTTAGCCATACACATGCCCTTTCCAGAAACTAGTCGCTGAGAAGGTTACTTGATCAAGTGTCTTTGCTTTTGCTCCAAATTACAATAGACGGTGAAGATGGATGCACAACAGATTTCTGAATCCATTATGTAACACGTTTAACCTTTGAATCTTTAAGAGGTTATGTACTAATAGAGTCGTTGGGAGTAGACATCCATAGAAAGTACCAGCTTTTCTTGAGCCTTGTAATCCAGGAGACTCGAGTTGACAGGCTGATAAGATAATATGGGATGCTTTCAGTAGTACGGATAGTCCACAGCTTTATCACCAACTCTGAATGGTACCGGATGTTGATATACAATTACTAAGTGTAGAAACTCGTCTGAATGTTGAGGCCTTCAGTTCAGAGTCTTCGTCAAACCACACTTAGAAATTGTTCTTCAGACTCTGCCACCAAAAGTTAGCAATGAAGCAACTCTAAGTGTATCTTAAGTAAACAGATTATGATTATTTATAAACAAGACAAGAACCTGCATAAATAAAATACACATCAAATAAACCATTATACTTTTAATACTTTTGTTATCATTAAAACTAAAGATAAAATATCAAGAACAAATATTGTTCTAACACAGTGTCCTACAGGTTCTCCATAAATGGGACTCTTATGAGATTTTGAAAGCTAAAAGAGGTTTGTGACAGGGGGACCCTATCTCCCCCTCTTATTTATGCTCATCATAGAGTACTTACACAGACTGCTGCAATGGCTGAACTCAGATCCAAACTTTAACTACCACCCTAACTGTGAGAAGTTAAAGATCATCAATTTTTGTTTTGCTGATGACATTCTCATTTTTGTTCGAGGAGATCTTGGTTCTATGAAACTAATAATGGAGAAGCTCAAATATTTTTCTACTGCAACAGAATTATACATAAGCAATCCAAAGAGCAAACTTTACCTTGAAGGAGTGTATGGAGAAACACAAAGCCTCTTAAAATAGGAAACTGGTTTTGAAATTGGGACTTTGCCTTTTAAGTACCTTGGAGTACCTTTGGATAGCAAGAAGTTGTTTGTTACTAGTTGTCAACCTCTTATAGAGAAGCTGATTAACATATTGGAGCATTGGAGCACTAGATTATTGTCGTATGCTGGGAGATTCCATCGTGTTAAGAGTGTGATCTTCTCTATATCAAACTATTGGATGCAAATTTTTCCCTTACCAAAGAAGGTGATCTCCCACATTGAAGGATTGTGCAGGAATTTTCTCTGGACAGGCAAAGACACTGAGAGCAAGAAAGCTTCAATTGCTTGGGATCATGTTTGTGACCCCATTTCTGCAGGTGGGTGCAACATTGTTTCTTTGACAACTTAGAACAAAGCCACTATAAGGAAGATGCTTTGAAACATTTGGGATAAGAAGGATAAATTGTGGATTTAATAGGTGCACATTTACTATATGAAACAAGTGGATATAAGAGTGTACTAGTCAGTAAACCACTGCTCTTAGATCCTGAAGGCAATCTTCAAAAACAGGGATTTGATGATAAATTCTGACACTTGGAAGGAATTTCAAGAGGCTGGAAGGTACATCACTAGGAAGATGTATATGATGCTTAGAGGAAGTAAACCCAAAGTGGAGTGGAATAAACTTTTCTTTGGCAACCTTGCTAGACCAAGAGCCGTTTTCACCCTTTGGATGACTTGCCATTGAAGGCTCCTTACTAAGGATAGGATGCTGAGATATGGAATTAATACAGATGGAGTTTTTGTGTTATGTAACCTTTAAGAAAGTTGTCATCACCTTTTCTTCGACTGTGAGGTTACCAAAGTTGTGTCGAAATAGGTGTTAACTTGGCTTGAAATTAATCACAACCCGGGGGCTGGAATTCTGAGCTGGTGTAGATCATTCACCAAACTCGTGGCAAAGGTAATAGAGTAAAGCTCTTAAAGATGGCAATAGCGGAGACAGTTTATCATATTTGGATAATTAAGAACAAAGTGATTTTTTAAGATGGCAACAAGGAAGCTTTGCATAGTAAAAATGTTATAGATATGATCCTTGGGAGAATAGAAATGGATAGAAAATTAGCTTTATTTTGTAATAGGGCTTAATTGTTTTTTCTTGTTGATTGGTTGCTTTGTCTTTGGGGAGCCTGGATCTTAGGATCAGCGTGTTTGTATCGTGTTTTTGGTAATAATATATTCTTTATTCCAAAAAAAAGACTCGTGAGATGAAAAAAAATATTTAATATTTGAAAATAAGGATTTTATCTTTCAAATTAAGGTAATTATTTATTAAAATTAAGTATGTACCCATGAAATAAAAAGTTTATTTGATACAATATAAAATGTATTTATATCCAAATGTAAAATTGAAATTATATATTTAATTGTAAAATGAAAAATAATTATACAATCTCAATTGTATTAAATAATCATGCAAAAAGAGAAGAAAAAAAGACTCGTAAGATGAAGAAAGACAAAAAAGTAATTTTTGATGCGATAATGACCAGTGAGATAAAAAAATATTTTATGGGATATAAATGTATTTAGATACAAATGCAAAATTTAAAATGATTTACTTAATTGTAAAATGAACAATAATCATATAAGTTTAATTGTATTAAATAATTATATAAAAAGAAGAAAAAAAGGAATCGTGAGATGGAAAAAGAAAAAAAAATAATTTTTAAAAAGAAGGATTTTGTCTCTCAAATTAAGATAATGATTGATTAAAATAAAATAAATATATAGTGATCCGTGAGATAAATATACAGTGTTATTTTATTAAAATTAAAAAATAGATTATTAATATTTTTAGCGATAATAAATAAATAAAGAAAAAATTAAAATGAAAATGAGAAAATGTAGGAAAAAGAAATGGGAGAGAGATTTGAAATTTGAATGAAAAGAGAGAGAGAGAGAGAGAGAGAGGGAGAGAGAGAGAGTAACATTTAATTGTGATTTAATTGATGGAGGTTGATAAACGAATGTCACTTTGTCATGATGTAATAGAAGATGTGAATGAAAAAAAGTAAACATTTATTGATTACAAAAATATTCTTTTGTTAGTGTAAATAATTTGTGATGAAAGAGCAATTTTAAAAGTTCATGCAATTGAATTGTTATAGATAGATAGTAGATTCGAATATGCATCTTTGAAAATGCATATTTCGAATATGCATCTCCAAAAATTTACATGCATGCATCTTGGGCAGAAACATTGTCTTAAGTATATCAGTAAGGAGTGTCTGAGGGCCTTATTGGATAAGGGTCTGTACGTGAAGGGACACCATCATGTGCAACAAGAGCTTCCTCCCATTCTACGTGAGCAGTGGAGACATGCCCTTGGGATGAGGACTCCTGTGACAGGGGGCTCCTAGAAGTCGACGCTTCTCCGTCAAGAGGCCTATGGACGATTCTTCGCCTAGCTCTGGACTACCCATTCTGAAGTCTAGCCTTCTCACGTCGAATAGACACGTGTTGGGTTTCACGGTCGAGTCTCATTTTGCCGTCGTTGTTTGTAGCCATTTTTCCTTAAAATACTAGAAAATGTCATCAGTTTGCATCCATAAAATTTTCTGATATGTATCTCCGAAAACCAATAAAGATACAATTCTGAGATGCATCTCCGAAAAACTCGTGTTTTACCACGGTTGAAACTTCCACCCGTGGTGAAAAGTGGTGCATGGTCACGAGTTTGAATCCTAGCACCTACAGTTTTTTTAAGCCAATTTTTACCACTGTTGGAACTTTCAACCATGGTGAAAAGTCACTCAAGGTTATGGAAAAATATAACTGTGTTTATTGAGTTTTTTCACCGTCCTTAAACAAATCTTTATCGTCCATTTAGTGAGTATCAATGCTCAAGACGCTACCATTAGTGATCCGCGTAAAACCTAAAACTTAGATGAACTTCCAACTTAGATGGACTTCATCTTCTACCTCCAAACATCATATTCCATTTATGACACTCTATTTCTCCATTAAACCAAACTCAAAAACATCATTTCTTCCTTAAACAAAACTCAAACATCATTTATTTCATTAACAAATTTCAGAACTCAATCACCTATTATCCAACTTGAATAACACAAGAAAAACATAGATTCAAGTTAGCAATATTACTTATTGTTCTTCTTGCTGTTGTTGTTCTTTTTCTTCTTTTTCTTGTTCGTGTTATTTGTACTATTGTTCTACTGCTGCTTTTTTTTTTAATTATTAAAATACATACAACAACGGTTATTTATTATTAAAAGACATATAACAACGGTTATTTAAAATAATAATTGCAATAGATTGAAACATAATTGTTGAAAGTAACCATTGTGACATGCTGACTTGACATATAATCACAAGCGCACAATTGTGGTGAAAAGAATCATACATACAATCACACATTACCTTATAACGATTGGTCGAACATAATTGTATTTTTTTTTAACCTTTATAAAAGGTGTTTTTCATAATAATTATTTGTTTTTATTCAAAACTAAAATTTGCATGTTTTTGAATTTAAATTTAATTTTTTCACAAATTGATTATTCAACTCATTTTTACCTTGTGTAAAAACAAAACTCATATAAGAGTATCAATTTCACTCTCTCACAGGATACATACACCAAAAGTACCATAGTTCAATTCTTCCATGCATTGATTTTGACACCCCATGCCGTACCCGTGATCACTGACAACCCCATTACCTTTCAATACTACTAGTACTATTCAAAAATAAATTACTGCAATAAAGTTCCTGACACACACCACCTTTCCACATATATGTCCATTCTCATTAATCATTTCACACACCAAACACCAATATCTCTCATCAACCATTTATCTTCATTTTCCCAAAACCTTTTTCAACCAAATCACAACCTTTACCCAGTTTCAAGCTAACCATTCCCTAACTCAATAAAATAGTAATACTAGTCTAACATAAGCAACACCAACACACAGAATTTCGAAAATTGTGTATCCCCTCATAATTTTTATATTCATATACATTTTTTATTTACAAGCAAAAATGATTTTACATGATGACTTCTCAAACTATTCACCTTCATAGCTCCTTTTCCAAACCGCACGGACTTCGAATCAATGCTACCATGTCACCTTTAAATTCTCCAAGTAAATCTTAAATCAAATCTACTCCATCGGGTCCCATCATCACCCATTAATTTCCAGCTGTACTCCATTATTTACATTTATTCATTTCCAATGTGTGTGAATCTACGTGTAAATGTTCAATACTGAAACCCATTACGTGTCAAAATCTAATTGGCGTGAAACCCTCGAGCTCCTATAAGACCTACTGAGCTTCTCACTCAAAGAATGTAGGACCTGCCACGTGGCATCCCCTTCCTGGACCCTACTATTAAAAAGCAGTGCTTTCCTTGTTCGTGGTTCCCACAGGTTCCTCTGAATCGAGCTAAGATTACTCGCTGCCACATTTTCCAATATCTCGCCCAGCCTCCAAACATCCCTTTCAGCCACGGTAACAGAAATTTCCGACCACCTCACGGCGGAGGGAAACGGTAACCGGATACCATCCGCTATAATAACCGGCACACAACCCAAAGCAACAGACTCAACTAACCTTGGACTCCATGGGGCCCACCCCAAAGGACAGAGACAAAATACCGAACGAGCAATCTCTGACTGGTAACCGGCAAATCTACGCCGCTGCAGGTAAAACCGCCGGTCACCGTTGAACTTTTTCCATATCACTGTTCTCACTTTCCTGCAAGGGTAAAACCGTAAATTTAGTCGAAAATTCATAAACATGCGAATTAAGAGTTTTATTTGAGATTAAAATTAAAACGGTTATTACTTGCTGTAAAATCTTCCACTAACGTTCTTAGGATGAACCTCCATTTTCCCACGGAAGAAAACCCAAATATCTCGCCGTCCGTTCACCGGAAAATTCTTCATCGTATTACGTATGCTTCCCGGAGAAACATACGGCGGTATCACAACATGTTCAACCTGTTGACAAGGATGACCATATGTAACGCCAAACGTTTGTAACACAATCGATTTCTTCATAATTTCAGGTACCCCATCTTTCATCGCCACGTCCTCCTTCAAAATCCAAAAATAAATAAAACTGAATCATTGAATAAAACATGTATAAATATAACATAACATAAACTTATATTAATATTGGATATTTATTTTATTTACCAGAGTATGGAAACAAGAACCGAAATCATGCGAAGCTACGAAAACATGGTCGGAACCTCTGCTTCGGTTCCAGAAAGGGTAATCAGAGGAGATGAGATGAACTGCGGAAGAAATCAATGAACGCGCGTGACCAATCGCGGGGAAACCATTAACGGTGCTGAAGTTACAAGAAACGTAAACAGGTACGAAGAAAAAGTCAGCGTCGTAAGGGTCAAAAGTTCGAACATCGCTTGTTAATAAAGCTCTGTGAATAGCAACTTCTGAAGCAAATAAATGAGTTTTGCATCGTTCGTTCGCAAGCCAATTTGTGTTGTAGTTTGGAGGAAGATCGTAGATGAATATCTTAAGATTTTTTATATTTGTGTTATGAGATTGTTGTGGTGGTGATGATGTTTTGTTGATGGAAAAGGATTGAGAAAGTGATTTTATGATGTGGGTTGGTTTGTGATTGTGGTGATGTTGGTGGTGGTCGTGATTGTTGTTGTTGTTGTTGCTGATGAGGTAAGAAGTGAAGAAATAGAGAGAAAGAGAAAGCCAGAGAATCCATTTGAAATATTTATGGAAAGAGTTGTTTTTTTCCTGTTGAGGTCTACCATGTTTGTGCATGAGTTTCATTTTAACATAGTATCCTTTGTTATTTTTTGAGGATGTTTTCTTGTGATTCTCCATTTCATTTATGGAAAACGTGAGAAGGAAATGGATTGAAGGTGAAGGATGTTGAGAGGCTGAGAGAGTGTTTGGTAGTTGAAAGGGTGTTTTCGTGTTCTGGTATGGGAAGAAGTGGAAGCGAAGAAACAGTGACGGAAGAGAAGGAAAGGTTTGTGAATTTTTGTTGCGATTTCGTTATTGAACAGAGGATAATTTGTTTTTTATTTTCGGAAAATGGGTGTTACATTAAATTAATGTGTTGTAAGGAAAATCGTTATGCTTTTAAAGTTTTTTATTTTCCTACAGGGTGTAATGTATGGTTTGTAGTTGTGGCTTTATTCCGAATGAGTGGACATTTTCCTACACTTATACATCTATTTTACAATAATTGCTGTATACGATAATATCACACAATTTAAAATTTATTATAATTAAAAAATCAATTTGTTCTTATTACCTATTCCCTCCTTTCTCTTTTATAAGCAAATTTTAATTTTTTAGATTCATTCAATAAATGATGTATTTGGACTATATATATATATATATTAGATACATTAATTACTTAATGAATCTAAAATATCAAAATTTGCTTATAAATAAGAATAGAGTGAGTATCATTACAATAAATATATAGTGAACAATAATTATATAGAAGTCATATAGAAGTTGATCAAAATTGATAATTATTTAAATGAAATATTTTCTTGATAATTTATAAAGTGTGATATTCCTAATGTTTATTAGATTTCAACGTGTGGAAAAAATCAATTTTGTTTGTTTAATTGTACATTTAATTAATACTATATATTATTATTTTATTATATATTTATAACAATTAAAATATATTAATATATAGTTAGCATAAATAATCAAATTGTAGAGTAATACCCCCTCATTCTCTTTTATAAGCAAACTTTGACTTCTTAGATTTATTTAATAAATGATGTATGTGAACTATATATAGAGTAGATACATTAATTATTTAATGAATTTAAAATGTTAAAATTTACTAATAAATAAAAATGAAGGAGTACTTTTTTCATTTTTTCATTTTAATGTTTGTAAAATACTCCAAATAACACGATTATTGTGAAATTCTTAGAGTATCATATAGAAGGAATAACAAGGAAAAATAACATTAAAAGGAAAGAGATAGATTATTTTGGATGGCCCGTGGATGAGTAGGGGTGAAAATAGACTGGGTCGAGTTAGGCTTTACCAAGTCTGAGTCTGGCCTTCTAAAAAATTTAAAGCCTAAGTCTGACCTGTGGCGTATCAAAGGCTTATTGTTTGGTCTGAGCCTAGCATTTTCGAATGCCTAATTGACCTATTAGCCTATTTAAAAAGCTTATATCATTTGAACATATGTAAATAAGAAATTCAACTAATATTTAAATAGATTAGTGAATTAAAAGTACAATGAGACTAAATGTTTGTTTCCATTGACTTATCTGAACTTACCTAGTAGCATAAATTTTGTGAGATGATTTGTTTGAGAAAACTTATGAAAAGATCTTATAACGGTATTCATAGGATTTCTTTTAACTTATTTTCATAAGTTCTTAAATACAACTAAGTTTTACTTTTGAATTTTAATATAAAGTATAAAATACAATATAAAAACAATAAATTCATTTATATTCAATAAATAGGTCAGTTTAATAGGCTTATAAGGCTTTTTGTTTGGCCTGCGACCTAGCCTATTTGACTAAATAGGCTTATAAAAAAGCCTAAGCCTTTTCTATTTAAAAAAAAGTCTGGTCAGACCTTACCCTATGTAGACTAGACCGTAGGTCCTTGTTAGTTGATCTGGCTTATTCCCACCCCTATGCATGAGTAATGAGTAGTAATGGATCATTAATACGAAGCTCTTGATAATAATATATGCAGCTTTTTTCTTATCTTTTCTTTTGCATTAAAATTAATAAATTATCCATGCTAAGTTTTAAATGAATAATAAATATTATAACCAAATACTGTGGTGGAAATGACATTGATTTTTTTTTTTTTTTTTGTGTTTGATATTACTCCCTTCATCTCACAATAAGTGATTTATTTAGAATAATTTTTTTTTTAAAAATAAATGATTTATTTTAATTTTCAATACATTTTTTTTAATTTTAGTCTTTAATTAATACTACTTTTATCATTTCAAATACATGATAAGGGTATTTTAGTAAAAATATCATTCTATCTCTTTCATTTATTCTTTTTTTTTTTAATTTGTATGAAATAGTCAACTGACTCACTCATTATGGGACGGAGGGAGTATCAGCAAACACAAACCTGTCACAAATTACATTAGTTTTCATCAACATTACGGCGGGTAAAGATTGATGCAAAGGTTCCAATGTTTTTTAAACAATGGCAACCCTAGCGGAAAGAACAATGTGGCAACTCTCAATCAAGTTAATGATGATTGTAAATGAAGGATTTTATATCATATTTTAAGGATGTGGTATTGGGTTTGGATCGGTAAAAAGCTTAGACTAAAACATTTGTCTCTCAAACTTTTAGTTGACAGAGTTAGGTATTGGTTTGAATTCAGTGTTTCATCGAGGCCAAAGATTATAGACGGAGTCAGGTGATATTTTGAGTCCAACATTTCATTAGGATTATCGATTATTAATTAGCAGTGTCGTTTTTTAGAGTGTGTAAAGCGAACTATTTCACATAGTCAAAAAAATTTCATGGTTAAATATGGGTCACATAAAATATTCTAATGGTTAAATAAAGTCTCTATTTGTTTTGGTATGAGGAAATTGCGCTTATCCTACATAGGATCTCAAAAAACATAGACGGTTATGTTAATTAGGAATCTCTTATTTGAACTATTGTTAACTAAATTTATTGTATTGTTAATCTCTTAGAGTTGTGGTCTCTTAATGCAATAATTCTTGACCAGTAGGGATCGCAAGGTGTCGACCACCAGCTTGTTCAACATACAATAGAGACGCTTAAAATATTTCAGAGAATACCCAACGAGACAAAGATCAAGGTCATCAATCTTAACTAAGAGATGCTTGTCGGAGCACTTCTTAACGAGTTCAACGTAGGGCATTTCAACCAGTACCTTGCCCACTGATCCCACCGATTTCTTCTCTGAGTGATTGCTATTAACTGAGCGTATATTAGATAACTCCCAACTTTGTCTACGAACAATCTTTCTCCAACGCCACCAAAGAAGGACAACTTCCAACTCTGCCTTACAAACCATTGATACTTGATATCACCAAAGTCTTCCTTGGAGTATATTGGAAACTCTCTTCTTGATAGATAACAAATCAATAGCATACTGCATTCAAGAAATGATACTTGCACATGTTACACAACAACCAGCTTCGCACAAAAACATCATATACTCTAATGTACCACAAGTCTCCCTTAACACTCAATCTTTATAGGAAGGTCCGTAATCAAAGAGTAAAAGAATAGGGATGAAGATGATGAATAATACCAGATAATCTCAATCAACCACTAAAATTACAAGGTGTTAGTCAAGTAATTCAGTTTTGGTGAATGAAGAACAAATACACAAGGTTTTATCAAGTTTCTAGATGATTGGGTCTTGGTTCTTGATTGATATCAAGAGCTTTATCAATCACAACAAGATTGATCAACCCACTCTTTCTAATTCACACAAAGACAACAACAAAAATGCACAAGAACAAGATGCAACAAAAAAAAATAATGAATTAACATGGATTCAATATCAAGAAGTTGGTTTTAGAGAAGAAGAGAAAGCATTCATGGTGTATAGATGAACACACTAAGAAGAGAAAACAAAATCGCAATTTTGTCTCTAAGGATTTCACCATAGGTTTTACACACTTGTTACTTTTAATGAAAGAAACAACTATTTAAATTAGAGATGAAAAATTAGAATTTTTTATTTGTGATTTGAATCAAATAGGATTTATGATTTAAATCAATCTGGACAGGCACCCCAAAAGGGCAGTTTTCAAAGCTCATGATTCGGATCATGATATGCACTTGATCCTAATCAGATGAGGTTATGATTTTAATAATGTTCAAGTAATGATTCAAATCATTTGGTCCAGAAGTGAATTCCGACTTCCAAAGGTGAGTGATTCGAATCAGATATAACACATGATTCGAATCAAATACCAAAACATCCAAATTTAAATGTTCTAACTTTTGATTCAATCTACACCTATGGAAATGACAAAAGAGAAATTTCATGGGCTCAAAAATTAAATTCTAACAAGGATCAAGGAATTTTAATTCATGAAATGTAGAGGGTTCTCTGTGGTACAAATTAATAATAGCTAAAGTGATTACAATCAAATTGAAATTATACACGCGTACAAGCACATGAACGAAATAACATCTTAATTATAAATATGCAATCCTACTTATATCAATCAATAATCGAATTGACAAAAACATCCAAACACACAAATGATACTGAAAGCACATAAATGATACCGAATGATACTTTGCACTTTCATATTCAATTGAGGAAATAATAGCAAGGGAGGAATCTTATGTGACTGTTGAGGAGATGAATATAGAAAATAGAGCTATGCGAAGGAATACAATTGAGGGGATACGAATCCTCCAATCAACATAGAAACAACTTAAATAAACTAATTAGGAATAAGGCAAACTTCAAGCCTCCCAAAAAGTCCCACTGAGAATTACACGACATTGAACACTATGCAGGAATAAATATGACATCAGTTGTATCATACTAAAGCCATCACTGATCCCACTGCCTCCAAAGTGGTAGGTGATAGGAAAAGAACCTAATAAATAGTGTAAATATCATAAGGTAAATTGTCACCACACAGACGATTGTCATCATCTAAAAAGGAAATATAGCACCTCATCTAAGATTAGCACCTGAGAAGATATGTCTAGAGCTCATTGTATGGCTCTAAATTAATATCGGGGCCATCAAGGCGTGACATGCCCATAAGTTATCATCCAAACAGAGAGAAAGAACTGGTGAAAAGATATGTAGGTGAGTCAACATGCCACACTCTCAACATTATCACAAGAGGTTTTGCTGGAGGAAGCGAGTCAAGTTCCTCCTTCATGAGGAATTCTCGCCAAGCCATGCATGTAGGAGACTCTTCCTCCAATCCCATAACAATAACAACATTAGAAGTTACCTTTTCACACAAAGATGTTGTCCCGATATTTCCATATGAAGATGACCATATAGGCATCAGTTGTGATTATTCAATTGGGATGTCAAGTGCATTCCCATAGATCTTGAATGTTTTATCGACGTTTTCAATTGGATCACCTTTGAGAAATTAAAGCTTGACCAAAACATTTACAGCAGTTCGGGGGCCTCTTAGAGTCCTAGTAGATTTTTCAAACGAATAGGTGCATGTACGAGGACATATTTCCATCAATGATATTTTTAAGTTGGGCAAGAACACAAAATTCGTAAACATCAAATATCTAGTGGAAGTTACCCCCTCATTCTACAACATCATCATCGGTCGGTGTGCCCTCAACACCTTAAAAGCATCCATGTTAATAATCTACATAACCATGAAATATCCCTTGAAAAATAAGCGTGTATGTGTCATAAAAGTAGAACACGGAGTGGCCAAGAATTGCTACTAGGACAACCTTCATAAAAAGAAGGTGATGTTGATCGCCTATCCAACAATATAGCATGATCTTCAGAATGCGAATTTCGTGGATTTGGACCCCAAACTGGAGTATTTGGATGACAAGTTAGTCCTCATTAAAGATATCAACAAAGTCTAGAGTGTCAAGGGGGTACAACTCATGTGTGTTTCTAAGAGAAGTGAAAAAGTGAAACTTAAAACTCAAGCACATAGTGGTGTTAAACAAAGTTGGTAAGTTATTTCTCAAATGAGAATGGCCTTAGAAGATACTTGGGAAGTTATCACACAGTGTTTGCAAATTGGAAGAGCTCAAAGACGAGGCCATCCCTAGATTTTGAAACTCAGCATGTCTAAGGCATTACTATAGTTAACATTTATTTTTTAAGTTAATAAGGCAGGTATGTAAATCTTCATGACTTCATTTCTTGTATTTGTGATTTGCAACATCAATAGGTAGCAAGGAGGAAATTTTTCCCTTGAAAAGACAATGGTTTTAAATGCGTTACCATATTTTATAAGTTTCTTCTCTCCTGCAATTTAACTAAAAGCCTACACATGGCCACTATTGAGCCTTTTAGGGAACCATTAGGCCCTCTAGGTATTGTTGCACCCTTCGGGGTATTGTTGCAGCCTCCAAAGTATCATTGCATCCTCTTAAGTATTGTTGCAATTTCAGGGGTATCATTACATCCTTTTAGGGTATCATTTCACCCTCCAGATATCATTTCACCTTTTATGGTATTGTTGCATCCTTCGGAGTATCATTGTGTGCTTTAGGGTATCATTGTGTTCTTCAGGGTATCATTGCAACTTTAGAGATACCAATGCACCCTCAGTTCCACCCTAACTTCCTAGGGGGATCCATTGGCCTAGAAACTTACTAAAGTCAAAACTAACTTTCAAGGGATCATTAGAACACTACTGTATGAGCAAGGACTCGCCAAAAATTCTACTTTATATAAAATAAATTAAAAATAATGGATCAATGAGCACAACATGAAGAGATGTCAAAATTCCATTAAACCCATAAGAATGGCCAAATTACAAAGATCATAAACAATTATACATAAATTCAATTTTAAATAACATACAATGATCAACTCTCTGACATAATGGAGGCATTATCTTCTCTCGTAGAATTCTAAGTTTCATTTGAAATAGGATTTTCCTCTTTTTCAGAGTTGTGCCGATTCGAGGTAGGTGTGACTTATTCCCTAAAACATGGAAAAATATCTTCTACAATGATATCCTCCTCGTCATCTTATTTTATGAGCTCTTTATCTTAAAAACCTTAAACAACCCAAGGTCACTCAAGATAAGATCAGGATGCAAGAAAAGAATATGTGTCTTCATCTTCTCAATGGCCTTATCAAAATAGTAGATAGACTCCATACGTGACTCCTAAATTTAGGCGCGTAACACACCCTCGATTATAGAGTTAACAATGATCATCTCCTTCAAAGCCCTTATTTCTTCCCTCACCATGACCACTTCATCACCATGTTTACTATGAGAATCAACCTTCTCTTTTTTATCTTCCTCCATCTTTAAAAGGGGTTGTTGTGCATCCTTATGCCCTTTATCAAGAGTATGAATCCTCTTAGACATTGAATTTAACAACGCCTTGTTGAGATAAAAATTATCCTTAATCATGCTCAGATCAACTTTCCATTTTCCTGCATTCTTCTCCTTCATATAACATTCTTTGAACATATATCTTCCCAAAAGAGTGATCCTCTGCATATAAGTTCTTATTATTTAAAAGAGTTGTCTTGCGCCCATTTTCCTTGCTCTCTCTAAGTCATTTAGTGCATCAAGGCGATCATATATGAACCTGATATCCTTATAACCCTTAGCTTACAAGAAGGACACCTCCTGACTCCCAAGAGACACTATAAAATTTTATCCTGAGGGAAGAGCCCGCCACCCCCATTATCCAAGAAAGATTTCTTCTCCAAGTTTATAGAGGTGCCCACCTTTGAGTTGGTATAAACCTTCCTCGAGTTGGCCTTATGTTTCTTGGCCTAGAAGAAAACCTGGGGCCCACTAGCGAAGGCCTTACAATAGAGACATGTATAACCTGAATGATCATGCTCTCGTATGTGGGCTACCTCTTCCTTGGAACCCAAGTCAGTAAATCGAAAGGGTCATTTTTTTTATTAGAGACTCTTACCTCGCCTTTCTTTGTCCTCGCTTTCTCTAGCAATACTTTCTTTTTTGATGCCGACATAGGAGCCATCCTCTCTGCATAAAAATATCAAGGATTAAAATGGATAATAAATAAGGAAGAACTATAGGAAATATAAACAAAACACACTTACCTAAATAAGCGTCGATAACTTACTTATCCTCCTCACACTACATCAAATCCTTTACGTTTAGAACAAAAGATTGCTTTAAAAACTCAACATTGTCCTTCTTCACCTCACTGAGTTTATCAAGATTGAAACCTGTTATCGACGTTAGCTTAACTGACTAATAAAGAGGAAATCAATGTGAGTATCCCTCCTCAAATATAACATCGATACAATTAATTCCACCATGGACTCAGATAAATATATCCTTCCAATTCTAACAGTTCAAAGAATAGAGGGTGAATAGACCTCAAACAACAAGGGTGTTTGGAGAAACTCAACACCCCTTATCAAACCTTCATCCCATGGAATGAAAATAAAATGCCCACAGTATGCACATGATCTCAAGGCCCACGTAAGAGGATATCGAAACCCCTCATAAAGGCCTAACTATTTGGATGGAGTTACATTAGGGGGACGTTGGCTGCTTTCATGACGTTTGCATTGAAGGTGGTGAAAGAGATTCTCATCCCTAAATAGGTTAGAACACTTATATACATATATAACTACTCATCATAATCCCCTTGATAATGACTCATGCAAGCTTTCTCGCCTTCCATGCACGACTCTAGCAAAACATCGTCGTCACTCTTAGTTAATGATATAAACAAATCTTTGCAAAAATATTTTACCTATGTTTCACTATTAAATAAAGAGTCAATGTCCGCCACTTTATTGTAGAAGACAACCAAGCTTGTGGCTAAGGTCGACATCGGTGATCCCACTAATTATAGGTAAGAAGAGACCAAAACAACCTCACTATGGATAATATCCTCACTGTTAAAGCTACTAGAACTAATATCGTAACTCCGAAACATCTCCATTTTGACAAACCCCCAACTCTCTCTACCATTTACTCGCCTCAAAATCTCACAACAACGGTGTCACAACTCTCACTTCCCCTTCATGAGTATTAGGATCAACTAATTTACTACTAGTGTCACAATCCCTACGAAATACCATAATTTCAATCAAAGAAATAAAAAATATGTGAAATGATACAAGAAGAAAATACTTGTTGTAAGGCTTTGTGGGAAGGGTGTTGAACTAGTGACTCCAAGCACAAGAGGGGGTGAATTGTGGTATTTAAAAGTCATGATTAATTTAAAAAATTGTTTGCTTAAAATAACACTTTGTGTTAGTGTTAAGGTATCCTAGAGAAAAGCAACATAAATAAATAAATAAATAAATAAATAAAACAAAATTTAAAGAGAAAGGGTTAAAGAGACGACACTGAGATTTATAGAGGTTTGGACGAATGTTGTCCTAGTCCTTTCCCCAAGAGATCTTTGTGAGAGTTTTGATAATGACATGAGCTTTTTAGAGTTATATCCACGAACCTTTGTTACGATCGAATCGAGAGATTTTACACTGTCTTATCCCTCCACACAAACAAGACCTTTTCCACTAGTTGAGCTCACGAACCGAGTAGAGATTTTACCGACCAATCTCAATAATCAAACAAAACTTTATCGGGTTGAGTTCTAAAACCAAACAAAGATTATCATTGGTTTATGTATAGAACCAAATAAGAAACTTCAATAGAATCAAACTCTTGAAATATCCAAACAAGGACACAAAACCAATACAAAACTTTCCTCACAAGTAGTTTTCACTCACAACTCACGAACCGAGTAGAGATTTTACCGACCAATCTCAATAATCAAACAAAACTTTATCGGGTTGAGTTCTAAAACCAAGAAAAGATTATCATTGGTTTATGTATAGAACCAAATAATAAGATTCAATAGAATCAAACTCTTGAAATAGCCAAACAAGGACACAAAATCAATACAAAACTTTCCTCACAAGTAGTTTTCACTCACAAGACACTAAAGTAACTTTTGGTGAAAGAAAAATATCAAAGAGAGTGAAAGAGAGTAATAAAATAGAGAGAAATAGGAAAACTTTGAATCCGTGTGTGATTTCAAATTAGGAGAGACCACTTTTATATAGGAGAAAGTATGGATTAAAAAGGAAATAATACATATGTCAAATTAATGAGATAATTAATTATGCTAATAGATTAGTACATGTGAATAATCGATTGTTCAAGCCTCAAATGAAATGTTTTGATATTTATTCGTTGCCAATCATTAAGAGACTTGTTCCAAGCAATTTTGAGTGTTATAAAGTGTAATAATCGATTATAACCCTAGGTTTGATCGATTATTTAATTTTAAAATTGCTCCCAAATTATCAAATATTTTTCTAATCAATTTGCTAGGCCTTAAAAAGGTTTGTAGGTGATTTTAACAAAGAGAGGCTCTTCAAAGGTTTAATTGAGTGTGTGAGTTGCCTTAGTATCTTAGAAGTTACTATGCTACTTTTACAAGACTTTGGTCACTCAGACAGATACAGTAGACGAGCTTTCACACTTTCTCTCTTTAATAACTCTTAAGCTTCAAGTTTATTTTCTAGTTACACCAATCATATAAGCATTTCGCTGGAACCTTGAATCTTTTACTTGATGAGGCTTGAGATATCTTCAAGTTAATTACCATTATCACATATTTGGAATGACATCAACACCGACTTCAATAATCATTAGTGTTCTCGTCATCAAAACACCAAGATAGTCGATAATATCATGATCATTGGTTCAATAGCATCTCTATTAGCTCCATACCTACAAGCACATAAATCCATAAAGGGCAGGAGACCTTAGGACATATGAGTAGTTGTAACAAAAAGATGATGTTTGTTGTGTTATATAATTGCGGAGAGACATTACGATGAAAATGGAAATCCAACACTCTAGTATTTATAGGAAATTAAACCCTTCTAGCCCAAGTAATTGTCAGTAGTGTGTATCCATCATTAGTATGACTCGGTATCAATAGATCTTATTGCAAACACATAAATCAGGGGATGACTATGATTAATTGGTCATTCCCAATACATTTTCAATAATTTTATCATTAATGACACACTTAGTCTCTTAATTAGATCCATTGATCAAACCATCAAATATATTTGGACAACCACGATCAAACCCAATCTTAAAACCATAGGTGGCAGCATTGTTACGCCGCTTTTAAACTTTTTACCCTGAATCATTTCACTCATTTAGGGACTACAGATTATCATGTCTTTGCCCTAAACCACTTCGCCTTTATAGGCTTCGTGCTTGAGGGGTTGTGTGTCGTTATGTTTTTCTTTAAACCATTTCTCCTTTAAAAGGCATATGCTTGAAAAACGTTGGACTTTCACTAAACAAATGCAACATTTAGTGGAGATTTTTTTCAAATTTGTGGGGATTTTTAACCTCCCCAAATTGATATTTAGAAGTTTTAAAAAAATGATACAGTTCCATGTCTCGTAGTATATTTTGTGGGGATTTAAAAACTCCCGCACATTAACCCATGATATTTACTGAATTTTTTGTAATGAATTATTTTTAAATCCAAGCCCATTTCTAAATTTGATTGTTATGAACATCACATTCCCAAACACGGCCCTTAAAGCAGTTTAACCATCATTGGCATCGAGCTTGAGGGACTGTGTTTCACTATAAACATGATGTCCTACATCTATAATGCATAGAAAAAATTTAACACACTTAGTAACCACATATGAGGAATAAAAGGTGGGGGTTACATCTAGCATAACCAACACATGCTCACCATGTGGGCAAGGTCGTCATATTATGAAGCCAACTCAGCTTTGAGTCAGTAAATTGACTCAGCCTCGAGTCATGTAACAAGTTTATATAACAATCGTGCATCTGAATCCAGGACAAAGAAAGAACAAGGCACTAAATTAAAATAAAATTTAGTGTACATAAAGATTAGAGTCATGAAGGTTATATTAAAGCCAAGATATATATACCAATATTGGGTAAAGAGCCAGGAGGATCACTGATTCACATATCGCAAACTCTAAAAAGACATATGGATTCACATATCACAAATGTAGTGTTATATTTGTGAACATCCTAAATGGGGATGCAGTCTCCTAATTATGGTATTACATAGACGATGACCTAAGGACCCACCTTCAATAGCCATGACGTGTAAAGCCATTAGTCGAGAAAGGGAAAGTCTACCACTAAGTTAAAAAAGCCACTTAGGATTACCCAAAACCCTAAGTTAAAAAAGCCTATGTAAATACCACATCCCTCAAAGAAGGAAAAGACGGATTATTACAACCTAAAGCATATCACTTAACAATATCGTGAATCATATGATCACACCCCTCAGAGGCTTATACCCAAAATTACTATCCATTAAGAGGGTCTTTCACCTCACGTGAGCAGGACCCCTAAACCAACGTAAAACACCACCATACAGGGCTTCACGCCGTTGTGGATAAGCCCTAACCACCTAACTTGTTATAAACCTAGTAAGGCCTCTGAGTTCTCCTGCAAGGCCAGGTGAAACACGCATACCTAAACTTTTTGACCAGTATGGTGGCACCTACCGAGGGGCCCTGGTAAAACTAACTTTTTCCACCCCGTCTTCATCATCATCACCTTATCCGTTAACACCCTTTACTCCAGCGCCTAGCCACTTCCGACCATGGTTAATAGAATAGATCTACCCCCTACGCCAGAAGGTACCAACGGTAGTGATGTTGTCGATGCCCTGGTGGATATGTGTACCACCATGGACGAGTTATATCGCTATAACTAGGAATTAGAGGATGATGTCCACAACATAAGACAATGCTAACAGAAGTCTAATACCCCAGAAGATATGACATTGTTGGACCCCCACCCATTCTAAGATGGGGTATGGGGGGCGCCCGTCCATGAAGGCTTCAAACCCCATTTCTTGGCCAAGTTTGATGGACACAAAGTTTCCTACGATCACGTTGCCCCTATCAACACAGAAATGGTCATCATAGGAGCATCGGACTCCCTAAAGTGAAAACTACTATCTGGTACTTCCAGGGATGTCGCCCTTAGATGGTATATGGGTCTATCACATGCCTCTATCAACGACTATCAAGAATTGGTAGGGAAGCTAGTGCACTAGTTAGCTATTTAACATACACTAAAGTCTGTCAGAATCACCTAGGGGATACCTCACCCACTTTAATGAGGCCACCATCTTGGTTATCCCACCGAACCAAGAAATTACCGTGGGAGAATTCTTAAATGGACTCAAGGTATGACACTTCAATGAGTCCCTCGCCCAAAAGCCGATGATATCGTTGACAAAAGTGGTCACCAGAGAGGAGTGATACATAAAGGGCGAGGAAAGTAATGTCAAAATGAAGGTGTGCGTCATCAAGGAGAGTGTTCCCAAAACTGAAGGCTCGCATCATTAGAGAAAGATAACTTACACCTAACCTAAAAGGGACAATACCACATTCAAAAGGTTAGGTAGGGCGGTAGAGAACTTCAGGCCTTTGCATACTCGACATGAGCATATCTGGCACGACATTTTTGACCTGCACAATATCCCTATGTCGCATGCTCTAAAGGCAGATGTGATAGGTTCTGATCCAGGAAGGTGGTAAAAGTTCCATAAAGTCAAGGGGCACTACACTGAAGGTTGCTACGAGCTCAAAAAGGAAATCGAGAGACTAATACGAGAGAAACACCTCAAGAAATATATGAAAGGAGACTTCTCTCATTCGAAGGACAATTCTCACTCACAAGAGCTAGAAAATGTTAGAAGCCCCATGCCTAATAAAGCTAAAAAGGCGCCTCAGAGATAAGGTAGTAAGGTTGTCTGAAACACTCTCAACACCATAGAAAGAGGATTTTTCGGAGGCGGGGAAACCAACTTTGCCAAAAGAAGATAGGCTCGCCAAATCTGAGTCTGGAAAGCCTCCATGACGTTGAGATCAAAGGCAAATGCCAAATGTCAGAAATCATGATCACCTTCTCGGAGGAAAACACAGTTGGCATCCACCTCCATAATGACAACTTCGTGGTCGTTACCATAAATTAAGAAGACTAGGAAATTAAGACAACTCTCGTTGACCAAGGAAGCTCCGCAAACATACTATATTGGGAGGCGTTTTAAAGACTTTGCCTCGACCCATAATAATTAAAGCCTTTTAGAGGATTGTTATTAGAATTCTTTGGAGAACAAGTGCAGGTAAATGGATACATAACCTTGAAGATCACGTTCAGAGAGAAAGACTAGGTCAAAGAGATAAAGGTATAATATTTAGTTATAGACACACCCTTTTCGTACAATATGATTATAGGGCTCCGCCTTGTTAACTTTATACCTATGCATGAAGTACCCGCTCCCAATGGTCGAGTTAGAGTCATACAAGGAGATCAGGGGACCGTCAGGAATTGTTACGCCGAAAGCCTCGAGTTAAAGAGGATCCGTGCTTCGGGCGGGAAAGCTAGGAGGATGAGCTCATGAATAACGCCACCATGAGAAGCCTACATGGCCGAAAAGGCTTCCAGCATAGCTATTATTTATTCCTCTTTATTATTGTTTGATTACTTTATTGACAATTTTCATATGCGAACATTACATCTTAGTTGATTGTAAAGAACAATTTATTTCATGGGGTGCACTCTTTTCCCTCTGTGCTTTTACATATGGCGAGAGTTTTTAGTAAGGCACCTCATTTTCATTATTTTAGAGAATCAATGATTTGTTGTTCCTTTTCTTTCCATGAAATCAAAAATCCCAAGTGAAGATCACCCATAGAGGCGACCAATTCGCTGAATCCTTAAGTGGGATACTTGTCGCCCATAAAGGCGATCAATTCGATGGATCCTTAAGTTAAATCCTTGCCGCTTATTGAGGCGATCAATTTAGATGGATCCTTAAGTGGGTTCCTTGCCGCCCATAGAGGCGATTAATTTAGCTGGATCCTTAAGTGAGATCCTTGTCGCCCATAGAGGCGATCAATTTAGCAGGATCCTAAAGTGGGATCCTTGATGCCCGTAGAGGCGATCAATTTAGCTAAATCCTTAACTGGGATCCTTGCCTCCCACACAATCGATCAATTTAAATGGATCCTTAAGTGGGATCCTTTCCGCCCATAGAGGCGATAATTTAGCTAGATCCTTAAGTGGTATCTTTGTTGCCCATACAGGCGATCAATCTAGCTGGATCCTTAAGTAGGAACCTTGTTACCCATAGAGATGATCAATTTAGTTGGATACTTAAGTGGGATCCTTGTGGTCCTTAGAGGTAACGACGACAACAGACTCCTAAAACAGGATCCTGGTCGAGTTTCCATTCGAGCAATCATATTTTTGCAAAGTGTGGGATGATGGTCGAAGCTCTCACTTAAACATTAAAGGTTTAAAACCACACAGATAATTGCAGGAAAGGATATTGATAAAGGCAGTTAACATAAAAATGTGCCCCCAAAGGATGCCGTTGTTCGGTACAATTAGAAAATCTCTTAAAGGGGCAAAGAAGTACAACAAAAACCCCAAAGGGGCGGAGAAATACAATGGCCACTAGAGGCCAGGAAATAACTGAACCTTTATTCTTCCTCCCGGATCATCACCTCCTCGTCAACATTCACTGGCTGAGGGACTTCAAACTCGCCACAATCTACCACCCAATCCTGTCCAAGGATGTCCTCGATATGACCAAAACATTTAGGGGAGACCATTGTCTCCTCATCCAACAGCTCACCATCACAGATAAGTTTGAGAAAATCCATTTGAATCAAGTCCAGAATGGGGCAGAGAAAGAGGATATGCTCATTGTCGCGCTTAAATAAATACCAGAGGTAGACATTGCCTCATAGGTGAGATCCGACATCGCCTTTTCTAAGTCCTTTTGAAAAAGAATGGTAGCATCTAGGAACGCTTGCAAGGATTACTTATTAGCAGATATTTCTTTGACCTTGGATTCCACTTCCTTCTTTTTCTTCTCCCATCTATTTTTGTCATCTTTGAAGACCCGCGCAAACCTCTGAATCTCATTACAAGCATCCACTTGTGCCTAGAATTTTGTCTCTAATTATTTTTTAGCATCGTCACGTTTCTCTTAGTTGACTTCCTGCAGCATGAACTCCCTTGGAAAAAGGTTATCCTTCATGTTCATAATATCCAAGGTTGGTTTGGAACAAAGGGCCTGATAATTAGCAGGGAACACCTTGGAGAAAGCAAGATAAGAGATCTTAAATTAGAGAGTATTGAAACACACATCGCTTTACAAATTCCCCGAAGGCAAGGTAACCCCGCTTGTGGGAGGTCCTTGGCGCTCATACTCCCAGAAAAGGGGGAAGAACTTTCCTCCAACCTCTTCACCTTTACATTGGAAAATCCTGGAGCCGAATCCTCAACCTGCCTTTTCTTCCCTTTGAGGATGAAACTCTTAAGGTGACTCTGGGGATCGTTGGTACCCGAGCTAACAAAATTAAGTTTCTCCCACCTCTGTCTCATGTCCTCAACAGAGATCTTCGTCGTTTGTTCTGCAAAACAATGTCTAAAAGTAACAAATGTTATCTGAAAAACCTGGAAAAAAAATAGGGTAGTGGATAAGGGTGGAAATAGGCTAGGTTAGGCTTTATAAGGCCTGGGTCTGGCCTACGATAAACTTAAAAGGCCTGAGCCGCCTATTATAGGCTCTCTTTTTTGGCCTGGCCTGGCCTGAAAGCCTATTTACAAGCCTTATTCTCATTATGGTTCTCAATTATTCAATATTACTTAAGAAGCTTTATAGGCTAACCTATATATACATATATAGGCCGACCTATTTAGCCTTTATTCTAATATATATGAATATATAAGTATCTTTTTTTCTAATATATATGCATATACATGACAACCTATTTAGCATATTTTTAATATATATGAAAATATAGGCCGGCCTATAAGGCTTCATAGGCTTCTTTAACAGCCTAAGCCTGGCCTATTTAATTAAATAGGCTTTTAAATAAGCCTAAGCCTGGCCTTTTTATTAAAAAAGCATGGTCTGGCCTGGTCTTAAGTAGGCTTGGCTATAGGCCCCTGTAGGTCGGCCTGGCCTATTCCCACCCCTAGTAGTGGGCGACGTACCTAAGTAGGCGGCAAAATGTTTTCCTCCCCCTGCCAAAGTCTAATTACCTCACGACAATTCATAATTTCAAATTGTCGTAAATAGCGGACCATCATCATCTCTTCAGTGGTGAGGGACTCCCACTTATACCCATTGATCATCACAGGATCATTCGTCCATGACAAAGGAAAAAAAGAGGCGTCGTCGATTCCCAGCCCCTCGAGGGAATAATCTCTCCCTCAAACACGAAAAAACCCATCCTTCCAATTTTTGTAATGTTTAGAATTGGGTGAGAAAAGGCTTTTCCCAGGCTTACTACTCAAGGACACCAAACCACCCTTCGCCGTTTTTGTGGTGTATAAGGAGAATATGACTCCCATGGTCAGTGTGATGATCAGGTCATCACAAACCATCTTAAAAGCTTTGATGTAGGCTCAAATGTTGGGAAACAACTGAGAGGGTTCTATATTAAGGACTCTCTAAACCTCATTGGAAAAAGGGGGAAGAGGGGAAAAACTCTCATGTCCTTGATGAAAGAGAGATAAAAGTAGAAATACGAGAACGATGGTCAGATGAGGCAGGCATGTTCACCCTCTCTGATGGCGAGAAAGCCTCATCCTCTGAAGAAGAAACCTCGCATCTCAATTGGAAAAGATGGATCTATTCATAGGTATAGCTATATTCAAAATCTCCGACACCCTTGAACGTGGCGGATGAGGTAGGCATTCTCCCTTTTATTCCCGAGAAAGAAGAAGAATAAAAAAGAATCACCACTACCGTCGTAATCTTTAAAAAGTAGGTAAATAACCTAGAAACCCAAATTTATAGTGGAAACCATAAAGGACCCTTTGGACTCCACCATAGTTTTTGGAAAAACTCAGTACATTTCCGACACGTGCCACTAGCGTTTAGGTCTCAAAAATAAGCCATCATTGCTTACATTAAATGAGAGTAAGCGTGACAAACTAAGTGATTGATTGACATTTCCAGCTAACACTTTTAACTAATCAAGAGACATTTGGAAAGTGACTCTTCCCTCAAATTAAGGGCTTGAGAAATTAGATATAGTCACCTTCGGTTGAGGGACTCGTCTACTGCAAACACTCACCCTAAGCCATGAGACTCGCCCCTTTTTTAAGGACTGTGTCAGGCTAAGGGCACACTACTAGGGCAAGGGGCGAATTCTAAACTGAAATAGGGTCTTAAAAACACCTCTTCCTTAGCAAGATATTCATGCTTGAAGGACTATGTAGTGTTATATTTGTGAACATACTAAATGAGGGCGCCATTGTCTAAGAATGGTATCGCCTAGATAATGGCCTAAGGACTTGCCTTTAACAACCATGACATGTAAAGCCATTAGTCAAGAAAAGGAAAGTTTGCCATTACTCCCGAAAGGTTGGTCAATAACTCCCCCTAATCATGAGGGAGCACTGGCTGCCACTTAGGGTTACCCTAAACTCTAGGCTCGAAAGGCCTCTATAAATACCACCTCCTTCTGAGAATGAAAAGACGAATCATTACACCCTAAAGCATAGCGCATAACAAGATCTTAATTCGTATGATCACACCACTCAGAAGCTTATACCTAAGCACATCATCCATCAACAAGGCATCTCGTCTCACGTGAGCAGAACTCTTGAACCACCGTAAAACACCACCATACAAGGCTTCCCACCGTCATGGGCAAGCCCTAACCACCCAAATTGTTATAAACCTACTAAGACCTATGAGTCCCCTGGCTCTTGTAGGAGGAACACACACATGTACTTTTTTACCAATACAACAAACATGATATCTACTATTATACTCACTGCAAATATAGACAAATATCATTGGAGCCAACATCATAAGATATTTGTTAGTCAAATGTTTGAAGAAAATAGAAATTATTCTTATATTCATAGTGATTAAAGAATTTTTATACTTCAACTAAAAAACGAGAACATGAATTTTATACTTTTAAAATGATCGGAGTTACTGGTTGGAATAGGTCAGGTCAGAGCCGACTTTACTTTAATAGGACAAGTTTATTAAAAAAAAATTAAAGTCTAAGTCCAATACATTATGTATCTAAGTTTTTTAAGACTAGCATTTTTTTAAAGTCTTGCATGATATATTAATCTACTTAAAAGTTTATTTTGTTTAAATTTTTGAAAATAATATTTTGTCTATGGTTAATAGTTCAATAAATAGATTTGTACTTTGTTGATAGACTAGATCACCAAAAATAAAATCCAAAACAGTAATAAAATTGACAATTTTTGTAACAAATTTATTCATAAACATAATCCAACAAATTAATAAAGCAAAACAATAGAAAATTAACACTTTTAGCTCATGAAATGATGCAATATGTCAAACTTTATTGATGGGTGAGAGTATATGCACCATATTAGTTATATATAACAACAAAAAATATCTTAAATTAATCCAATAATTATAGTTAAGTCTAAAATTTAAATGTGAATTAAATTTTTTTTTGGAATAAATGAGGATATATTATATACCAAAAAACAGATAAGTACACGCCGATCAAATTGATCCAGGCTACAAGTAGACAAATAAAAGATAAACTACTCTAGATTGAAGCAACATTATGAATTTTTTGAAAGTAAGCCTTCAGCTTTTTGTTTGCTTCCACTTGGGGGATTACCCACTCTTTAACCCTTTGCACATTCAAGTCTTCTTGTTTTCCTTTTTGAAAGATGATTTTGTTCCTGCTCGTCCAGATGTGGTAAATAGTTTCCGCCGCGATACACTTTGTCAATTTTTCCTTCAAACCTTTGTCTTTGGTTGCACTAACAATCCAGCTATGATTAATAATTCTTAAACCAGGAGGAGAGATGTGAAACATTCTCATAACTTGGATCCATAGTTGTTGAATAATGGTACAATCAAATAGGATATGCTGGTTCGATTCATGATGCGAGCAAAATACACACTTGCCATCAATATTAATCCCTATCCTTGCAAGTCTATCCTTAGTCATTAACCTATTATGACAGGCCAGCTAAGTAGTAAAGGTAACCCTCAGTCTTGCTATGTTATTAGTCACCAATCCATTCCATTCAACTTTTTGTTTTTCCCCTCGTAAGTAGCAGTAAACCTTTCTGGTATTGTACTTGTCCGACTATAACATAGATTGCCATATGGTTGATGTTGAGACCTTATCCCTAACTTTGATGATTCTCTTGGTGATCCAAGAACTGAGACAAACTTTAACTGACTTAAATTATAAACCATGCCATCCCTAATTGTTATGTTGTGAGTCCAATTTATCCGCTCTAATTTTAATTTGAGAGAGAATGTAGATTAATTTTAGTTTAATTATAATAAAAACATTAAAAAAAATTTTAATTATGATAAATATTTTTTGAGATTCTTTTTAATCATAGTTACACTTTCAAAAACAATTCTGTTAAATATTATATTTATATGCTTTGAAGAATCATGCTACATCGTACAATAATTAAATAAAGACTTAAATAGTGTTTTCATCCCTGTAAGTTAGCGAGTTTTTGGTTTTCGTCCCTGTAATTTTTTTTGTTGGTTTTAGTCCCTATATCTTACTTTTTGCTTGCTGTTTAGTCTCTAAAGCCAAAATCCGCAGGAAAATCCGAAGATTTTCTGCGGATTTCCTACAAATTTTCTTGCGGATTTTGGTTTTAAGGACTAAAACGAACGTGAATGTGAAATATAGGGATTAAAACCAAAAAAAAATTACAGAAACGAAAACCAAAAACACGCTAACTTACAGGGACGAAAACACTATTTAAGCCTTAAATAAACTTATAAGGTTATATTTTGATAATATGTAGTATTAAAAAATTGCTTATAAAAATATAATTATTATAAGTTAATTTTTACTAAATTGAATCAATTTATTATTCTCTTTGTTTCACAATAGATGTTTTTTTTTCATTTATCTCAAATTATTCGTTCATTTAGAATACTAATGTGGTATTTATTATTTTTTTTCCACTAACTTACTCTTATTTATTATATTTCAGTTTATATAACTACTTCATTACTTATTATTTTTTTTTGTAAGCAAGTAGATTCATTAACACGGAAACTAAGGGTTCTCGAACCTGATTACAAAAAACGAGAGGAAACTCTCGACAAAAAAGATATTGAAAACCAATTGATCCTACTATAAGTGAAACAACAGATTTTTACAAAAATCGTAAAAATTACAATTGGTTTTAGCAATATCACCTATAAAGGACCACTTCCAAGATGTAATCTTAATATTCCAAACCACATCAAGAACATTCCACATTTGATTCTCGAAAATAATGCTATTCCTGAGGGACCAAATATTCCAACAAGCCGCCAACCAAATTACACCCGTTTTCCCTGTTTTCACTTTCCGAGATATACAAAAATTAAACCATCTAGAAAAGCTATCTTGGAAGCACCCCGCATCTAAAACCAAAATATCCACAAAACCAATCCATTCCCTAATCTCCCTCCAAATCAATTTCACCACTGTACACCCCATAAAAATGACCCAACATTTCTTCTATCGAAGAGCACAACACACAAGCAGATGACGAAGAATCTGGAAAAATAATACCTCTCAACTTGAGATTATCTTTAGACAGTAGTCTATTCTTAAATAATCGCCACCCAAAAGCCTTAACTTTAGTAGGCACCCCCTATTTCTATAAAGACTTCCTAATCCTCTCCTCGACCGAAACATCAGCAGCACGACTGCCATCTAAACCTAGATCCGCGGCGGAGACTTGGGACCCTGCCATACGCGCTGCCGACACAGCAACCCCACTACCCGAAACATTCAGAATCCGCGAAATAGCAGGGATGCTGTCTAAACCGTAACCAGAGCACCTGCACCTGTCAAAACCAGAAACGACACAGCAGCAAGGCTGCCTGGTACGAACAGAAACCGTATCAGAAAAAAAAAATAGGAGAAGAAACAGAAACAACAGCAAGACTACCAGGGCTTATATAAACAGCTTCCAACACTCTACATTCCTGGATCAATTCGACACAAGACTTCACAGAAAACCCAGTTTCGACATCCGCTTTCCACTTGACAATGTCACGATCGGTCGAGGTAGGACCACGACCTTCCAGCACCAAACACAACTGCTCCAACCCAGTCACCACCATCATACACGATGCTTGATTAATACCCAAATCACTCCAAACCCAACATCCATCCACCCAACCTCCCATGCCTCCCACCAAAACATTTTTGAGCTCTGATGCCTCAAAAGCAAAAGGAAGTTTATCTTTAAGACAACAATTATCCAACCAATAAGCGTACCAAAAAGACGTCGTCAAGCCGTTTTCGATCTCAAAAATACAATTCTTGGCAAAAAAATCAGCATCTAATTTATTATCAATAATGCCCAAATCTTTCCACCACACCGAACAAGGGCAATTGGTACCAAGAGAATTATCACCGTTAATTAAGGCCAAATTAATGTCACCATAGCGAGCTTTCAAGATGCGATACCATAGAGAATCCGTACCCTTAAGGATACGCCGTCTCCATTTGAGTAATAGAGCTATGTTGAAATCCTCAATTCTTCTAATCCCCAACCCTCCTTTTTCAAATGGCTTACAAACGTCCTTCCACCCCACCCAATGAATCTTCTGCCTCTCCTCCGTACCTCCCCATAAGAAGTTACTTTGTAAACTAGTAATTTCTTTCGCAATCTTTACCGGCATCCTATAAAAAGAAAGCCAAAAAATTGAGAGGGAGCACAAAACCGACTTTAAGAGAGTAATTCTACCACCAATACTAAGAAAACGATTCTTCCAATTATCTAACCGCTTCTTAATCTTACCCACCAAAGGCTTCCAAGTTGAAATCCTTCTCGGACTAGACCCAATAGGAATCCCAAGAAATTTGAAATTACAATCCTCTACTTTACAAGAGAGGAAATAAGCCGCCGTTGCCAAAAAGCAAGAATTCGTATTGATCCCAATCAACTTGCTCTTATGGTAGTTAATACCTAATCTCGACACAATTTCGAAACTTCTAAGAACTGATTTATATCCCAAATTTAGTTCCAAGACGACTCCCCAATCAATAATGTATCATCCGCAAATTGAAGTATATCCACCGAGCACAATCTATTAACAACCGCTCCTCCATACACCCTAATGTCCACCGCCTTATTAATCAACCCCAAAAGACCCTCCGCCACAATCACAAAAATGAAAGGAGAAAGCGGGTCTCCTTGTCTCAAACCCCTTTCCACCCTAAAATCCTTCGTTGGACTCCCATTCACAAGCACTGACATATTGCTATTAAATATCAATAGTTCCATCCATCTCCCACCAAAACCCATCCTTCTCATCATATACCTAACAAAATTCCAACTTACCTTGTCATAGGCTTTTTCAAAATCCACCTTTAAAAGAATACAACTCTTACCTTCCTTAGAATAGAAATCAACCAATTCATTAGCATCCAAAACTCCGTCAAGAAGTTGCCTTCCGGGCACAAAAGCACTTTGGCAAGGAGATATCAAAGAATCCAACACCAATTTCAATCTACCCGCCAAAAGTTTTGATAAAACCCTATAAAGACACCCCACCAAACAAATTGGTCTATAATCATCAAGACCTAAAGGATTCGGATCTTTCGGAACCAACGTCAAGAAAGACAAAGTAATAGATTTAGATAAGACCGACCCCGAGTGGAAAACATTAAAGAAATTCACAAAATCTTCTTTCAAGAAAGACCAACATTTCCGAAAGAACAAAAGCGAAAACCCATCGGGGCCCGGACTCTTCGTTCCCTCAAGACTCCATACTGCCTCCTTGATCTCCTCCTCGAAAAAGAGAGCTTCAAGAGAAATACTCTCCATGTGAGAAAGGGAGTGAAAAGGGATACCATCTAATAAAGGCTTCTCTACATCTTCTTCCTTGTATTTAATAGAAAAATGATCGAACACCTCCTTCTTCACCAAACAAGTCGAATCCACAATGCCATTGTCGGTATTAATCATACCAATTTGATTCCTCCTCCTCCTCTCCTTTATGACATTGTGAAAAAAACTACTATTATTATCCCCATCGTTAAGCCATTTCAACCGCGCCTTTTGGATTAACATATTCTCTTTAATCTTTAAATTTAACCAAAACCGACTAGTCGCTTCTTTCCTCTTCCCTAATACCACATCCACCTCATGCTCTTCCACATGACTTAACAGATCATCCACCTCATTCACCTCCCTAACCCCCTCCTCCACTTACAACTCGTACCTCCCGAAAACATTAGAATTCCACCACTTTAAACTACCTTTAATCAATCTCAATTTCTCCTTCAACACAAAATCGCTCCTACCATTAACCACCAATTTCTTCTATTCCTTTTCCACAAAAGGTATAAAGTCTTTGTTTTCAAACCAAACATTGTTGACCTTAAAAGGCTTCGGACCCCAATCCTCAATATCCACTACCAACCAAATCAGACAATGATCTGATAAATCCCTCTCACCAATCAATTGACCCACTATCTCCCATCTATTCACAATAGCATCCGACACAAGGAAACAGTCGATTCTACTCATAGCCTTCCCGTCTCCACTAAACCAACTGAATCTCTTTCCTTTACAAGGAACGTCCACCAACAAACTCTTATCAATAAACAAACCAAACTCCTTCATCTCCGTACTTCTATTCCAACTAGTTTTACCTTTCCTTTCATTAGAATTCTTCACCGCATTAAAGTCACAACACATGATCCAACCCCCATCCGTATATTTGGATTTGAGATCTAATAAAGAGTTCCATAAAACTCTCTTATTAGATAATTTACACGGAGAATAAACATTCACAATATAATAAATGAAACTTCTCCACGTCACTTTAATGCCCAAAAACCTCTCCCCTCTAAAGCTACAAAAAACTTCTAGCTCTCCTTCCTTCCATAAAATTGCAAGACCACCCGAGGCGCCTCTAGAATCGAGAAAAGAGAAACCAACCTTCTCCCTACTCTAGAAATCTTAGCCACTCCCTCCTTCAAATTAGATAACTTAGTTTCCTGTAAAAGAAACAAGTTCGCCTTCCCTTTTTTGATAATTTGACTAATTCTTCTTCTCTTCAAAAGAGACCCGCCTCCTCTAATATTCAAAGATCTGATAATCATTTAAAACCATTGTTGTTTGCCATCCTATTTAACATTCCCCTCTTATCCGCCTTTTCCATCTCAATGATTCTCTCCTTATGTCCTTCCTTCAAGCCTTTCGAAGTAACACCTAGTCTTTCCATCACCTTCCACAACTTATCTCCCCCATTATTCATGTTCTCCCACATCTTTAAGTTATTCCTTTTGATAGTAGATTCTTCCGATTGATCCCCATATATCACCGGGGCTGCCTCTCTAATGACTTCATTCAAATCTTGAGATGAAACTCTAACATTTAAATCTGTTATAACCTGATCCGGAGAAATAACAGAGCTATTCCGTCCCATCTTAGTAGTCCTACGCTTCCTTCTTCCCATTCTCTTTTTACGGAACCCTCCCTCTTCGACACATAATTTATACTTAACCAATTTTTTTATCCTCCTTCTATTCAAAATCACATTCTCCTCGGCATCTTGATTAGAAACACCCAATCCGACACTACATCCTACTATTGTGCCTACAGAACACAAAGCAGGATTTATAATACTAAGCTCCAAGCGTGCATTACTTACTCCAACTTCATCCTCGCCAGAGCGACCAACGGCTGCCCCTGCCGAGCATTCTTTCAGCCCTTCAACAGCCTCATCAAAACTTCTATCAACTACCTTTGTTGTAGGAACAAAATCAGACCCTGTAACAGAAATGGCTTCGCTGTTGTCACCACTTATAATCCTATCACCCACATAACTCTCTCTACATCCATCACCTCCTCCTCCCATGACTTAATCTCAGATAACCATTGTTTCCACCAAGATTCACCGTTACTCAATAGCTCCTTAATAAAACCTTCTTCAATATCCTCCAATAAACACAATGTACCACCCATCAGAGTAACTTTAATCGTGAAAATGCCCTCAATTTCGAAAGTAGTCTGTAAATTATATGTGGAACCAGGGGACAAAACCCTTCCCACATAAGCCTTCTTCAATCTTACGCAATCCTCCTGTTTTAAGTTGAACCTCAAAACAACCTTCTTCCCCACCAACGGTTGCTCCTGCCCCTTACTAACCACAGATTCTGCAAAAGACTTATTCCTCACAAAACTATCTCTTCCCCTAACACCAAAGTGAATCCCCTTCTTGACCCCACCTACTCCACTTCTCGCCTTAACCCTAACACTTCCCTTAGAGTTTTGGCCCGTTCTCTCAAACCTAGGAAGATTCGCGTGAATCTTCTTACCATCAGTCAAAATGTTGTCTAATTTCACCGCCAGGAGTCTTGGATCTCCCCCCTTACGAAACCTTGCAAAACCAAAGTGTTTCCCCTGCCTATTTCTCTTTGAGGGTATAACAACCTCTACAACCTCTCCCACACATCCAAATACCTAATATATATCTTTAACAGCAGTTCTCTCAGGAAACTCAGAGAAATAGACTGAAAAGGTACCTGTATTCTTTGATCTGAAATCGCCTCTACCGACCGAGAAGAAATCCCATCTAGGCGACCCTTTTCGGAAACCCCTCTTCTTCACCTCTGACCACCCCTGATCGTCTCCCATGAATAAAAGAAAACCACCACCGCACACTTCCATAAGATAGAACCACCGCTCAATCCACTTCTGCTTCCAGAACGGCCCAATTGCCTACGTCCAATCCACGAAGGGGTAAAAGTGACATTTCTACCCCTCAAACCGGGCAAGGACCGCACAGCTCCTCCCCGAAAATGTTGCCCGTTCCGTACGACCTCTTCACTCCCCGAACAGCTAAGGGCATGTGCCCGAAACCATGCTTATGCCCGACATAACGGCTAGTTTTGGGCACCCTGCCCGACATAACTGCTAGTTTGGGAAGTTACATATTCTTTGGGAAAACAGTTATTTCGCCCTGAAAATAGGACCGTTGGCCACGAACTTGGGGTACTATATAAACCCTCTCACTCGAGAGGGCCAGGTATCCAATAATCACCCTTGAAACTCATACTTTGTACTTGCCCCTTTTCTCTGACCCTTTCTTACTTGAGCGTCGGAGTGCCTTGCAGGTACACCCCCTCCTCCTCTTCATACGACCAGCATCTCAGATGTACTTGGTGGCCCACTTCAACAGGATCTGATCCAGCCTGCACGATCAGTGGCGCCGTCTGTGGGAAGCTTGTTCTCCCCTTCTTTCTTTCCCCGGAAACCAAATATCAAAGCAAATTGTCAAGATCATCATCATGGCCTCTCAAGATCACGCCAAAGGTGTTCTCCTATCTGCTGTCCTCCCCGTCAACAAAACTGACGTTGACGGTCCATCTTCTCTCCTAGGAGATTCCCGTTTTCTAAGAGATGGGGCCACAGCCTCTCCCTTCCTTATTCCTGCTGATTGCGAAGACGACCAGTCCTCGCTGGCCATCCATCCCGTTCCTGCTCCACCCAACGCCGACCCGCCAATGGTGGCCCTTCTGGAGGCGCTCAATAAGACCAACCTTCTGATCCTTCAGCAGAATGAAAGGATCAGAGCATTGGAGAAATCCACTCATCCAAGATCCCCACCCCCGAGGAAGAACCATCGACGATCCAAGAGCCCGCAACCTTGGCGAGAAGTCGACCTACAGCTACGCCAAGAACCAGAATCTCATGCTGTTCGAAAACGCGACCAAGTTTCCCCGCGGAACCAGCACTCTCCTGGCCACAAGAAGACCCGAAGAGACAAGCAGTCACCTCCGGTCAGGTCGAAGGGCCGGGCCTGTTCACCTTCCCCCCGAAGAGGTCGTCGACATGAGCGAGTCATCCGGTCCCCGTCACCAACCAGTTCCAGCAGCGATGATGAGCCTCACGGCCCATTATCCAAAGAGATCTTGGCAACACGCCTCCCCAAGGGCCTGGAGAAGCCCCCAACACTGGGCACGTACAAAGGCACGAATGACCTTGACGAGAACATCAAAAACATTGATGCGCTGTTGGATTACCGTGGCGTCCGGGGCGCCATCAAGTGCCGGCTATTTCCAACCACGCTCCGAAAAGGGGCAATGACATGGTACAAGCAGTTGCCCAAAGAGTCTATTATGTCGTGGAAGCAACTGGGGAAGATGTTCTCTCGGCATTTCACTGCGTCGCGGCGTCACCCCAAGACTGAAGCCTCCCTTGGGGACATAATCCAAGGAAAGGACGAACCTCTCCGGGAATACATCGAGAGGTTTAACAAAGAACCGGTATAGGTCCCTACAACGGACGAGATGAAAAAATTTATGCTCGAGCAAGGTCTCCGCCCAGGCTCAGAATTCTCTAAAGCCGTCGACCTCACACCTCCGAGGAATCTGGATGCTCTCCTCCTAAAGGCACAGACGCACATCCAGTACGAGGAGAAGGAAGCGGCCAACTCCGTCCGAGCGTCCCGCCACCAAGAGAAAGCTCGGGCCTCCAGAGGCGAAGAAGCCTCGACGTCCCGTTGAGGAGAAAGGAAGTGCGAAGACTGCGCATGGGACTCCCGCGACAGCAGGGGACCCTCCGGACGATTCCACGACTATACCCCTCTGATCATCTCCAGGGAGAAGATACTGTCCGAATGCACGAATTCGAAATTCAAGCAAGCAGGGGTCCGCTTCCCCAAACAAATACCGGCCAAACCCAACGCCGACAAATCGAAGTACTGCCATTTCCATAAGAGTCACGACCACACTACTGAAGACTGCATCCATTTGAAGGATGCTATCGAGATACTGATCAGGGATGGCCACCTGAAACAGTTCACTAAGAAGAAAGATTCTCCCCGACAGGACGCCCAGGAGTCCAAAAAAGTAGAGGAAGAGGTGCCTTCCTCGGAAGAGGCCAACATCCAGGTCGCCATGTTCGTATCACGACCAGAGGACTTCTACGTCCCAGATGAGCCTAGCGCTCCTGCCTACTTTACGGCCCACAACACGTGGGAAACATTCCCCTCCGCCATGGTCATCTCCGGCGGGGGCTTTAATAAAGTCACGGTGGGCTCCGTGTAAAGGAAATTCGAGCACCTAATCAGCACGAGCTCCAGCAAGATAACCACGCTCGACCAAGCCCATAAGGGCTCCGTCCCCATCTCCTTCTACCGGGAAGAGCTCCTTGGGGGATCTCCAAACTCGAGCATACCCTTACTCGTCAGAGCTCGAATGGCGAACTTCGACGTTCGCCGAATCCTCGTCGACCAAGGCAGCTCGGTCGACATTATGTACTCCCAGCTATTTTCGACACTTCACCTGGACGAATCACACCTCACCCCCTATGTGGGGTCTAATTTATAAGGATTCAATGGATCAGTGACCAAACCTTGGGGGTACGTCGAACTGATCGTAACCTTTGGATCGGCAGAGACGGCCAGGTCCGTCAAAGTGCAGTTTCTGGTAATAGATTGTTCGTCAATGTACCAGTGTATCTTCGAAAGACCAACATTGGCCTAGTTAGTAGTTGTGCCTTCAACCGTCCACCTCAAGATGAAGTATTACCCATCAAAGGGGATGTTCGCCACCCTCCACGGTGACATCGAAGCCGCACGACGATGTTTTGAAGCAGCCACGAAGGGACTCAACGCCATCACCTCCAAGCCAAAGGTACCGAGCAAGCCAGCCCTGACCAACAGTTCCGAGGAAGCCAAGCCTCTGCCTCAGGCCGACTCCATTGACCTCGACAGCCGCTTCCCCTAAGAAGACCAGCAGGAGGACCAAACATCTTCAACTAGCTCGTCTACCCTGTCCAGCAGCAGCTCCCATCCGATGCGACCAACCCCGGATGGCAACTTTGAGCTCGTTTTGTTCGGCGACGACCCCCAGCGGGGAGTGAAGATTGGATCGAACCTCCCCGACATCGCGAGGAAGCAACTCAAGGCCTGCCTCCATGAGAACGCCGACCTCTTTGCTTGGAGCGATGCCGAGATGCCCGACTTGGACCCGTCTGTTGCCTGCCATCAACTCACGATTGACCCGACCGTCAAAGTAGTAACACAACGTAGGAGAAAGCAGTCTCCGGAGAAAACAGAGGCTGCAAAACGTTGTACTTGTGAAAAAATCTAATGGCAAATGGCGAATGTGCATTGACTACACTGATCTTAATAAGGCATACCCGAAGGATGCCTACCCCCTCCCCAATATTGATAAACTTGTTGATAATTCTTTCGGTTTTAAACTTTTATCATTCATGGTCGCCTATTCGGGCTATAATCAAATTCCAATGGCAATGAGCGATAAAAAATACACGACCTTCATGACTAAATTGGGCAACTATCACTACAATGTAATGCCCTTCGGCCTGAAGAACGCCGGTGCGACCTATCAAATAATGATGAACAAGGTCTTCCGGGGAGAGATAGGCGACATGCTCAAAGTCTATATGGACGACATGATCGTAAAATCCCACAAGGAAACCGATCACACTGCCCATCTAAGAAAGGTCTTTGAACAGGCCAGAAAGTACAAAATGCGTTTCAACCCGGAGAAGTGCACGTTCGGTGTCCGGGCAGGCAAGTTCCTCAGCTACTAGTTAACCGAATGGGGAATCGAAGCCAACCCCGATAAGTGCCAAGCATTCTTCGAGTTTCCGATGCCCAAGTCAAAGAAGTCCATCCAGTCCCTCAACAGGATGCTCGCGCCATTGTCCCGTTTCATGGCCAAGTCTACCTAACACGCCTTACCGTTCCTCAAACTCCTCCGCAAGGAGGCAGCGTTCGAATGGACAGAGGAATGTGACAAGGTTCTTCTCCACCTAAAACGAGCACTCTCAGAACCACCCGTTCTCTCTCGCCCGGACAACAGCGAAACTTTGTACCTGTATCTCACCGTAGCAACCGAGGCGGTAAGCGTCGCGCTTATCCGCGAAACGCCTGACGGCCAGAAGCCCATATATTTTACGAGCAAAGCACTACATGGACCAGAGTTGAGATACCAGCAAATAGAAAAAGTGGCGTTGGCCCTCATCAACGCAGCTAGAAGACTGAGACACTACTTTCTAGCCCACACGATTATGGTTCGAACAGATCAACCCGTAAAGTAGCTACTGGGACAACCAGACATGGTCGGTAGAATGCTCAAATGGTCGCTCAAGCTATCCGAATTCGACATCCAGTATGAGAGCAGAAAAGCCCTCAAGGCCCAAGCTTTGGCCAACTTTGTCGCAGAGATGACGTTCACAGACTCCCCCACTTCCAGAGCATGCAAATGGACCATTTTCGTAGACGGGGCCTCCAGTTCGGCGGGAAGCGGGGCAGGCATCATACTAGAAAGAGACGAGGGAATCATCGTTGAAGTATCACTCACCCTGTCCTTCCCCACCTCTAACAACCAGGCTAAGTACGAAGCCTTCCTTGTCGGGTTACGCTTGGCCGAAGACCTTGGCACGGAAGAAGTCGTTATTTGCACAGATTTACAACTCGTGGCCCTTCAAGTCCGAGGGGAATATCAAGCCAAAAATGACAACCTAACCGAATATTTAGCCCTGGTCAAGAAGAAGATGACGAAGTTCGCAGCGGTGGAAGTAAAACATGTTCCCCACGAACACAATGTCCGGGCAGACGTTTTGTCCAAACTAGCCAGCACAAAGAAGAAAGGCAGAAACAAGTCCGTCATACAAGAAGTACTCCCTCGACCCAGCATTGAGAAAGCTTCCCAGACCCTCGACCTACAAGTGGTAGGTGACAACCATTGCTGGATGACCCCCATTTACAACTACCTTGCTAGGGACGAACTCCCGTCCGACCCTAAAGAGGCCAGCATAGTTAGGCGAAGGGCCTGCTCCTATGTCCTGATCGAAGATAGACTCTACCGGCGAGGATTCTCCATACCACTCCTCAAATTTGTCGAAGAGGAAACGGTCACCCATAATTTGCGCAAAATCCACGAAGAGATCAACGCCAAACACCTCGGAGGAAGGTCTCTTGCCCGAAAGGCCCTCCGAGCAGGATACTACTGGCCAACCATGCAGCACGACGCGAAAGAGCACGTGAAGAAATGCAATAAATTCCAATGACACAGGGACATGCACCTAGCTCCACCCAACGAGCTCAAGGTTATGTCCTCCCCGTGGCCTTTTGCCTGGTGGGGCCTGGACATCCTAGGACCTTTCGTGGTGGGATCAGAACAAATACTTAATAGTGGGCGTGGACTACTTCACAAAATGGATAGAAGCGGAGGCCCTGGCCAAGATAATTGCCCTTAACATACTGCGTTTCTACAAACGAAACATCCTCGCACGTTTTGGCATCCCCCAAGCAATAGTCACGGACAATGGGACACAGCTCACGGACAGGAAGTTCCAAGACTTCGTTGCCCAGCTGGGCATGAAGCAACACTTCGCATCCGTCGAACATCCCCAGACAAACAGGCAAGTTGAAGCGGCGAACCGATTCATCCTTCGAGGCCTCAAATGAAGCCTGGACGAAACAAAGAAAGCTTGGGTCGAGGAGCTGCACAGTGTCTTATGGGCATACCGCACAACTCGACACTCTTCAACCGGGGAGACACCCATTTGGTCTGGCTTACGGGACCGAGGCTGTGATCTCCATCGAAGTCCACGTACCCTCCAGGTGGACAGAGTCGCCCTTAGAAGAGGAGATGAACGACGAATCATTAAGAGAGGAACTCGACCTCGTCGAGGAAGTCCGATTTGGGGCAGCCCTCCGCGAAGCCTCATTAAAACAAAAAATTACCATCAGGCATAATGCCAAGGTGATACGACGAGAGTTTGACGTGGGAAGCCTTGTCCTAAGAAGAAACCATAAAGACTCTCGCGAAGGCAAATTGGCCGCTAACTGGGAAGGACCCTATCGTGTCTGCGTAAAAATGGAGAATGAGGCTTATTACCTAGAACAACTCAACGGGGAAGAACTTGCTCAACCATGGAACGCCAAAAGCTGAAACAATACTACAGCTAAGGCCTTAACTATCGGTTCGATCTGTCACGACGACGAGCATCGCCTACCGACCATGATGCACGCCTAGGTACAAGCGTCGCATGCCAGTGAAGCAGAACCCCGCTCAGGAACGAGCTAGGTCTCTGCTCGACAACGGTCCCTCAATCGAGCACCGCCGTCGTCAAAGTACCACGACAGGCAAAACACCCAGCTCGCGATGGGAGGTTCACACCGCGAACTCAGGCCTCAAACGCGACCTGAGCTCTACATCCTCGCCCGGATATTCCCCGGCCGTTCGTCCAGTACCCCTCCCTGACGAACACATCTACAACGAGCAATCCCCTAAAGCGTAAAGCAAAACAAAGTAATCCCTATTGCGGGCATACATGCACAAACAAGCATAAGTACAACACTTAGCGATATTTAAAGCAGATAAAGCCATGCAAATCACAAAACCGGCCGCAAGGACCGAACACTTAATTAAAAGTAACACGTGGCCACAAGGACCACAATTGTGCTTGTTACATAAACAGGGGGCCACGCCCCCATTCAAAATAAGTTACAACAATTACACGGCACGCAGGCCGGACAAAATTACAACAACAAAAATCTTCATTCATCCATCTGGTCAGTCTGCTCGGCATTAAGCTGAGGCTCCTGGCTCTCCACGGGCCGATCCTTGACATGCTCTTCGAGGAGTGTGTCCGATCTGATTATCCGGCCGTCTTTGACGTGCGCCATATAGTGGGTACCCTCGGTGGAAAAGTCAAGTTCGGGGTTCACCACCTGCAGTTGAGACACGACATTCCTAAAGGATTCGTCGGCGATAGTGATGTTGTCGTCCTCGGCCGCCAACATACGGGCAACCAGCTCAGACCTTGTCTTAATCTCCTTCACGTCCTCGGGTTCATCTTCGCCCGGAGCATTAGCTAACCTCAGCTGCTCGACCAGTTCCTCTGCCGCTTTCTTTTCCGTGGCCAGCGTGGAGTTCTCCTTCTTCAACCTGGACACCTCCTCGTCCGCCTTCTTTCGGGCATCATTAGAACTCCTAGCCTCCTCCTTGGCCTTCCTCGCCGTCTCCTCAAGGGATGCTATGGTGGTCCAAGTAGTTCTCAGTCCAGACTCAGTTGTAGAGTCCCCTTCAGCATAAACGTCCGCCATCTCCAACATTCTGACCAGCGCAGAAGCATATTGGGCCACCAGCGCCCTCTTGCTCGGGCAATCCATGCCTTCCAGCCGGAGAGAATCTGTCCGCGGTACAACCAACGACGTTCCCTCAAAGAACCACCTGTCATGAATGAATGGAGGAAGTTCGAACTTCCCTTTTTCCGGCGCTCGGGTGAGATCCACCCCTTCGGTAACCCTGAACCGCTTGGACCGTGAGGCCAGAGGCATGGTAGATCCCTGAGAGGCAGGAGTGGGAGAAGAAGTCCCTGCAGCAGGCTGAGGAGGAGGGGGAGCACGCTGGGAGAATTGGGTCTTGGGAGCAGCCGCCCCAGACTTGTTCCTCGCGAGAGCGTTCTTAACCATTCTTTCGTGAGCAAGAGGCATCTCGCCTGCACAAACAAAATACGAACATGTTAGATGAGGAAGGAAACATAAGTCAGATAATTAAAACAACTAAGACTACCAAGCAATTTATAAGCTTCCGCGGGAGTCTTGCACTCCAAAAGCGCCTTGGTGTTGATGAAACAATACTCCACCCTCTGGCTTCCATCCTCCTCGAAGATGGGGTCACCCTTCTTCGTCCAGCATTCAGCGAGCCGGAAGGAGTTGACATACTTCACCAATGTGTCGTAAGCAGCGGCATCCTGCCCATCCAGATTATGCGGCTGGAGAACGTACTCATTGGGCTCCTTGGTAAAATGGCCAGGTCCCCAGTGAAAAGGGAACTTGAATACTCTCTCCTCGATGAACCTCCCCGCCTCGTCACGCACGTCGTTACCCTCCTCGTCAACTTCAATCGACCAGGCATACGTGCTATCCTGGGCACTTTCCGATACGGGCTTTATGATGTAAAACCTCTCCTTGAACGTCCGTATCGATTCTGAAAAGGGTTTGAACAGCTTGTGAGGTTGTTTCCACAAAACCCAACCGTACTTCCTCCCCGTCAGCTGTCGTTGAAGGTGAAATACAGTGAAAAATAAGCGGAGAGTAGCCCCTATCCTCAAGTACTCGCACGTTAGCTCAAATGCCTGGATTAAGGCCAGCGAGTTTGGATGCAGCTGCGTTGGTACCAAATCCAGATGCACAAACACTGACTGCTGGAAATCAGTGAACGGAAACCTCAGTCCCAATTCCTTGAAAGCGTACTCGTACATAGCGAAACGCTCCTCGAAATTTGTGCAGACCCTATCGTCCTCGGTGAGAAAGTGCACCTTCCACTCCCCCTCTGGCCCGACGACCGTGAAGACATCCGATAGATACGTCGCGAAGGTGGACACATGCTTAGTGGAGCCTTCAACAGTATCCTCTTCCATTTCCTCCTCCTCCCCGGCGGCGCTGAGGACACTCAAGGATTCCAAACTGCTGCTTTTCGAGGAGCTCTCTTTCTCCTCTGACGAATCTATTATGATCTCCCCGTCTGGCCCTGTGGCCATGTCAATCACCTGAAAAGCAGAGAAAAAAGTGAATTCGACGAAAGATCAAATCCACCCTTCCACCGCTAGTCAAGTGAAAGGGCGCGCGAAGGGATGAGGACGACGTTCCCAGCCTAAGCCCTAACATCAAAAGGAAAATTCAAGAGCCTCCCCGCGAGGAGACGCTCGGGACAAACCACTCCCGGACGAGGAACTTCCCCGAGCATATTCCCAGTTTCCGTTTGAAGCTCCGCCGGAAACTGCAAAGCTTCACCGGAAACTGCAAACACTCAACCGGAAAATTCATCGTCACCCCATAATATGAACGACCACGGCGGCTGCACATGCATCATCATCGTGACGACGCAGGGAACCGCCCTCCTCACCAGAATGTCCTAGAAGCCTAGCGGTACATCAGCGACGGAAAATGGCATAACCACCGTCCACCACCAACAACCACCGGAAACAGAGCAAATCGCCCTCTAAACCTAGTCCTAACCGCATGCAATCCACTAGTAATCATAAAAAAGGGATGAAAAAAAGCACAAAATCAGCAAACTTACTTGAACTAAGAAGACGAAAACTAGTTGCCCGGAGTTGATACGGTGGCCGAAACAGCTGACAGCGTAAACGGACAAGAACTCTGAAGAAGACGAAGAGAAACGAGAGCGAAAAGTTCAAAATGAAACGGGTCTCCCCCTTTTATACTGAGGGGCACGTGCGGAGGCACGCCCTCGTAGGTCATGATGGCTATTAACTAGTCATCATTACCTAGTCACTGCTGCACAAGGCTCGAAGACACACGTGGCACCCTAACGTTTCAATTTCTCCTAACCGTTAGTCTCCCCGCACGACAGGCAGTCCAGACACGGACATGAATATCACGAACACCAGGAGCCACGGGCACCACGAGGCAACTCTCTCCGTCATCAAACGACGACTTCACGCTAGCTTCCCGGAGCCACGAGCTGTCCTTAAGCATCACTCCCATGCTCGGGAGCAACGACTTAGGGGCTCCTGTTCTGGACTGGACCGATGGTCAAGCATGGCCCAATCCACCTCTGCTTCCAGAACGGTCCAATTGCCTAAATCTAATCCACAAAGGGGAAAAAGTGACCTTTCTGCCCTTCAAACCGGGCAAGGACTGCACAGCTCCTCCCCGAAAATGCTGCCTGTTTCGCACGGCGTCTTCACTCCCCGAACAGCTAATGGCATGTGCCCGAAACCATGTCTATGCCCGACATAACAACTAGTTTTGGGCACCCTGCTCGACATAACGGCTAGTTTGGGCAGTTACCTATTCTTTGGGAAAACGGTTATTTCGCCTCGAAAATAGGACCGTTGGCTACGCGCTGGGGGAACTATATAAACCCTCTCACTCGAGAGGGTCAGGTATCCAATAATCACACTTGAAACTCATACTTTGTACTTGCCCCTTTTCTCTGACCCTTTCTTACTTGAGTGTCGGAGTGCCTTGCAGGTACACCCCCTCCTCCTCTTCATACGACCAGCATCTCAGACGTACTTGGTGACCCACTTCAACAGGATCTGATCCAACCTGCACGATCAAAAGTAAGTAATCTCTCCAATCTTATTTGAGAAAGTTCTAAAAAATATTCTTAAATTATTTAAACATCTCACCACAAGTTGAAATTCTAAGACTTTTTCTTGATACTTAATTCGTGTGTGATGCACTTAATCCAATTATAACCATGAAAGTATCCATTAATTTGTATGATTCTACGTGCAAGATGAGGTCAAAACATTAATTTGAAGTCAAAACATTTAATAATTGTTAACTCCTGAATTAAATATTACATATCTCCCTTTAAAGAAATAGATGTTATATAAACCAATTGTTTAACATAAAAAATATCTCTATCAACATAAATTTTACCATTTTGAAATCTAATATCAATTGCGTGCCAAAATTTGCGAAAAAATATTATAACGAGTTATGATTAGATTTTGAATTTTAGAGCTTCCACCTCTATAAACAAGTTTAAATAAATTTTCATATCATGACAAACAATTGCTTCATCCAATGCCAACAAGTTTAAATAAGTTTGAATAAAATGATCATCATTGTCCTTATTATTAATAATAATTTATTTTCCATTTTTTAATGAAATAATAATAATATTTGTACAATTACAACAAAAAAAATTTCCAAAAATATGTCATTTTTTATTTTTGATATAATATTAATTATATGTTTTTAATTATATCATGTAATTAATAATATGACATTATTCTTAAGTTATTATTTTTATTTTGTTTTTATGATAATGAAACTAAACTGATAATTAATGGAACTAATTTAATAAAATTATTATTGTATTTTTTTTCCATTTATAATTTCAATATAAGCTCTTTTTGGCAAGATTATTTTTTGACTTTATAGTTATGTCTAAGCTTATATATATTTAGAAAAATAGGTTTGAAAGCTAACATTTTTTTTTGCAAGTATATAATTTATTTTAATTAATTTATAACTTTTATGATAAGCTTATTTAAATAGTTTTAAATTAATTAATCATTTTTTATCTTTTTTTGTTATTTTAAATGAAAAAAATAAAAAATTAACTAAATATATTTAATATTATTTCATATATTTATAATCTAACTTAATTATTAATTTTATTAAATATTAGAATTTTAATTAACTAATTTATTTTCTATCAGATATCAACTAGGTCATTAGTTATATGATATATCAACTCTTTTTTACAAACATATTTTTAATTTGTATAAAATCGTCAATTTTATCGATTTTTGTGGGACTTAACTAAAGAACTCACGATTATTGTGTGTGGTTTTGAAATTGTTGTGAGCTTTTACACCAATAAAATTTTCATGAATTTCTATTATCATCATACAATGAAGATAAGGTTGTCTATGTAGAGTTGTATTGTGTGACAATGATCCTTGAGAAAGAAACATGAGTGACACATACAGCTATGAGATTAGGTCAAAGAAAAACTCTGTTTACAAGCACTATTTTCCTTAGTTTAAAAATGATTTTTAAATAAAGTTCCAATGCTTTTCTTATTATTTGTGACTTGGGATGGAAATTTGGATAAAATAATCATATATCATAAATTTGTGTTTTTTTTTTTGTGGCCTTCTATTCATTCTCTTTCACTATTTCTAGATAAACTTATGACATCACTTTCTTAATCGTCTTCTTGACCCGATGAAATACAATTATATTAATTATTATTTGTTTTTTTTTAAGCCAAAATCATGCTTAACAACAATATATTGTTATAAGTAATGCCAAATGCAATTGCATAAATAAATCCAAATCACAACAAATTAGTTGCAACCAACCCCATTAGTCCATTACAATTATCCCACACTAAGAATTCGATTCAATAACATCATAGTAACAAAATTCAACAAGGTTGGCCTAATTGGCAAGTAATTGTCTCATATATCGAGAAGTCGTGAGTTTAACTCTCATTGTCGATATGAGGATATTTTTTGTGGATGATCGTCTCACGTACTGAGAGGTCGTGAGTTTAACTCTCACTGTCGATATGAGGATATTTTTTGTGGATGATCTGTAAGTACCTCTGTAAACGCTCTTAGAGCCTTAAGGTCTGTCCTGATTCTAGTGAGCCCCCAAAACCCTACTCACCTAAACTTGTTTGTACCAAAAAAACTCAAGTCGGACACCATCCCTATCTACTTCTTATATATATATAACCAGATTAATCCACATGTCATCTAGGCTACAAAAATCCTACACAGATAACAAATCAAATTGCACGCTGTCATTCTAGAGTGATATGCATCTGTCTTAGGACCTGCAAAATAAAAAATACACAACAAATTAATCTGGCACTGCCAGCACACGTGAGATGGCCCCAAAGCTCCAAGAAATTAATAAACTTCTTCCCAACAACCCTTCCAATAATTAACTTTAACAACCTAACCAATCCTCTGAATTTGTTATCCGTTGAACGATAGTGTAATTGAATCCATTCATCTTACCGTTAAGCCATTTCAAGTAGTCACCTATATATCATCAATAAAAGATACTCCGTCTCTTTCTGACATTTTGAAGATTTTCTCATTCAGCCTCCTCCACAAAATTCATATGCATGCTAACCAGATTACATTATATATCTCCTTAATTACACTGCCACCACTAAACAAACCTCTAAACTGATAATATATATATATATATATATATATATATATATATATATATATATATATATATAATATATTGTAAGTTCTGAGTTGGCAGCAATTTTTGCAAAACATGTTGCTCAGGAAAATGTTATGAAGAATGTCTTGACATAAGAGTAGAACATCACTGCAGGATGTGTCAATGTTAGAACAGATGATGATCTATAGCAAGTGGTACACGATGTCAGATCAGAAGTCCTGACATGGTTGCTCAGACATCACTACAGATGTTGAACCTGATGTTGAAACATCTTCAACTGTCATGACAGTATTGCTGTCATGTGTTACAACAGATGTCATGACATCTGGGTCCAGTAGTTGCAGGTTGTGGAAATGTCAAGTGTGATGTCTTGACATGTTGTGTTGTACTAAGCTAGTATGAGTGCATGGTTATGTCATGACAGATTCAGATATATTGGACTTCACTGAACCTGAAGGTTAAGGTTATGTGATGTGATGTCGAAGACAGATGTCATAACATCTTAGTCTGGTATAGCAGGTGTTGTTGTTTTGTTGTCATGTGATTTTTAATCAAGATGTCATTTGTCTGATGTCTTAACATGAGTTCTTAACATTCAGTTTATGTTAAGTTATTTAGGGTTGTAGTTTTGTGGTCTGATGTTAAACATGATGTCTTGACATCAGTTGACAGAACATCAGAACTTCAGTCTGTTGCTGTTTTTAGGGCTGAAAGATATGAAAAGATTTGAAGATAAAATCTGTTTTAAATTCAAATCAAATCAGATATTTTCAAGGAGATTTATTAGGAACAAAGTGCAGATTTAATTGGATTTCATAAAAAGGATCTTGGAGACTTTTTAGGAAACTATTTGGAGATTTGTTCCTATTTTTATGGAGAAGATCTTGCAGCTGATTTAAAAAGTGAAGATTTAAAAGATACATAATATCCTGGAAATATTATGGAGCTGATTTGTAGCTCTGGAAGATTCAAGTCAGAATCAAGAAGAATATTGAAGAATAATGACTTTCTAATTATGGAGATAAATTAGGAAGGATTTGATTGAAGACCTATTTTGTAGGAGAATCTTTTGCAGATTGGTAGCAGCTGTTATGCTGTGATTTGAAGCCTAAATCTAGTTGGGAAATAGGTTATAAATAAAAGCATTGTAACCTAGTTTTTTTTTGGGGGGGGGGGGGGGGGGGGGGGGTGAATAGAAAAGATGTAATCATTAGGGCTGAGTTTGTGAACCACTCTCTAGGAGAGTTGGTATGTGTGAACCACCCGGTTTGTGGGATGGTCATCGTGTTTATCTCGAAGCCTGTAGGTAAGAGATGTATTGTTCTTGGAGGAAGCTGTTAAGCAACTCTAAGTATTTTTCTTAGTCATGTGTGTCATGTCTAGGTATTGTCATGGAAGTATGTCTTCTACTTTGTTGTGTTTGAAGAGTTGTTGGAAATCAAGTTGTTGATGCAGTGGCTGAGGTGTTGACTGCTAGACATCATTGCGATGTATGGAAGTGAGATGGAGTCTCTTACCTAGGAAGGACTTAGGTAGAAGGGTCATTGGGTAGGGATTAAGTTAGGAGATTGTCAACTGGTATTGTTGAGTCTGTAATTTAATTCTACTAATAGTGGACTTCCTTCCTGGCTTGGTATGCCCCCAGATGTAGGTTGTTAGATCGAACTGGGTGAACAAATTCTGTGTGTTATTTATTATGGTTAAGTACTGTTGCTTTTATTACCTTGTTCATATAGCAGATTGTGTTGTTGTGACATCACACTCAACATCACACATCTGATACCAGAATTTCATATATATATATATATATATATAACAGAATTATGCATTACACTAGAAAAGTTTTGTCATCTTAGAATATCTATCCAAGCCATATACATTATCAGACTTTCAAAGAACAGATGCATTAAACTAGAAAGGTTTGAGATGCATTCAAGATGCCTCTTTTGATCAAATTGTCTCTAGTCGAAATTTTGTTTTCCCAAATTCTCCAAATCAAAGCAGGAATTTTTAAAGGAACTAATTTACTTCAAGCCTTCGTGGAGACCTTATCGTTATTCATCTCATATACCAACTCATCCAAGATCACTGAATATGCCTCTTTAACCGAACATTCACTTTTGGAACATCTCCACATATCCTTCACATTATCCCTCAAACTAATTCTTTGCACCATTTCTATGATTTCCTCCTCTAATTTCTTGTCTTCCTCATCCAATGTAAATACCCACCTAATACTCCACTGATGACTTTTTGGTAAGTGTACCGATATGGTCGCAGTAATAAAAAGATATTGATTCCACAGGGACTGTTATTTAACAAAACAATAGTTGTGCAAGTATAAAAAATAACAATTGAGAGGGGGGGGGGGTTGAGTTTGAATGCAAAAAAATAAAAAAATAAAACTTGTTATGAAATAATATGAAAGCAGTCAAGTTTTGTATAGAATCCCTTATTTCTCCCCTGTTGATGTCTAAATCATACATGAATGAGAAAGGTATTATATTTCCACGGCGAATTAACACAACCACTATACCCAATCCCTTGGTGTATAGCTCACTAATTCCCATTCGGAGTCTCTTATCCCTATTCAACCAGCATAAGTGAAATTAGGTGATGCAATAGAACGTTAATTCTAATACCACTACTCGGGGTCTCCTATCCCTATTCAAACAGTGTAAGTACAAGAATTACCCTTGTTCTAACACATAAACTAATGCTCAGTATTTCCTATGTACCCTAGATCAGATTAAAAGAGTATCTCACATAAAAAGCATTATGCAAAAAAAAAAGCAATTGAGTAGAAATATAACTCCAATTATTCATGCAATGACAAATTAAACATATGTCCCAACAGGTTCAAAATAAGTTCATCAAACAAAATCTAACTTAGAGGTGTTTAGCTACTCATAACGATACAATCAAATACCAAGCAATAAGATGAAGATTGCATATGAAAATCCTTGAAGAACTGGCCTCCAATGGCTTCCAATTCTCTCAAAATCGCCCTTTTGGTGCTCTTTACTGTCACTTTTAGTCTAAAATTGCAAAACCTTGGAAATATGCCAAAAAATCCCTTTTATATCAGTCAAATTAGTCCAGAACGCGTCAGATTAGGCCCAGAAAAGGACATATCACGCACGTGATGGTTTGCACCACGCGTGCGATGCTGACAATATTTTTCTATAATGTGTCCGATGTTGCGTGATACTGTGCGTGATTATTTCAGTAGCTGCAAATTTTTTGCTCATTTTTTCATCTCATTTTCACCAAGTCCTTATTTCTTCATACTTAGTCATTTTTGCATCTTTCTTTGGTCTTTATTATTCATTTTTGCTCCTCTTTAACTTGTTTTGATCTGTTTCGTCGACCAAAAAAATGTAATGACAAGTGTCATCATAACCCCAAACTTGAATCGTTGCTTGTCCTCAAGTAACTTGTTTGCACAGCCAAATCCAAACAAAAAAACAAGTTGCACAATAACAATTGAACATCACCATATGAAATTTTCTTTAACTGACCATCATTCTAGCTTCCAACTTCAATCCAACAAATTCAAAAAACATCCTCAATATTTGACAAGTACTTAACCTGTCTCTCATCTCACCATGACTCACTCAATTGATAAGGTAGTCTCTCAATCAACATGAAAAATCATTTATACTGAGTTTGATCATGTTTTAATAGAATTCGTCAAGGAAATCAAAATACACACATTTGAAGACTTTTTCGATTGTATCTTGGCTTATGTTCGGGTAGGACATTTTTAGGAAAGTAGGTTTAAACCTTTGGAGTTATGTACCTAGCTCTCCTCTTGTTATCATACCACTCTTTTCCTTATTAACGGTACTAGAGATCTGCTATTGTGGTCCTCAATATTCATTTTGCATTCTTTTTCTCTTGTTTTTTTAGAAGTTATTTTTAACTCCTTATTTTCTCAAAATTTTGAATTTTTGACCATTTTTTCTCTAGTACCCCAACCCCAAACTTAAACTTTTCTCACTTCCAAGAGCAACCACAAACTTATTCTTTTTCATATAACTTGAGAACTAAACATTTCTACCTAACTCCAAAGAGAGGGTGGAACGATGAAATCTTTCAAGTCATATGGCTAATAAATAAGGCTAAGTCATCAAAATAAGGGATAAGCTCAAAGTGGTTAGCAATGGACATATCCTATTACTACCGGGTGCTTAAAAAGGCTCAGATTTCAAAGCAAACAACTGTCTCAGTATGTGTCAATCAAACCAGCGACACTAAGCCGTGTTGAATCACCCATTCTGCCCATGGTCTACAGAAAGCCTCAAGCATCTCTTGCGACATGGATTTGTTTATAACACGATGCTCATTCTTATAAGTTATAAGAGAACACATATGAGGAGGTTGAATATTGAAAAGAGAGTTAATTGCACTAGCAGAGTAATTGATATACTTACCTCGCGCATAGGATGTGTAGGTGCCCACGTCGCTAAAAGTTGCATTTCCATAAAATTCTAGGCCTATGATTTTATTGGTTTCTTGAATTATATTATTGAAACTTACCCTATGTCACTGATGTAGCATTTCCACCACTTCTTTGAAGCCTCTCAGGTTCATGCATGCAAAATCTCTCTCTCTCTCTCTCTCTCTCTCTCTCTCTCTCCCTCTCTCTCTCTCTCTCACTCTCAATGTGGTATTCCACTAACTTTAGATATTTTTCCACATTCACTTCAGAAAGAAACTTGAGATTGGGAAAAGTTGTAGTATTAGGTGTGGGGGCAGCTCATGAAGATGAACCTCATGTAACTTTTCCTCTTTTTGAAGCCATAACTCCTGCAACAACACAACAAAATAATAATGCACAGAGAAGAATTAGTAAGCAGATATTTGTGATCAGAGGGAATTTGTGATGAAGAAAGAGTAGAAAGATAGTTGTGAGGATAAGAGATTCAAAATCTCTATTTATAGGTCATGTTTCTGTTGTCATCGCACACGTTAAATATCCATCGTGCGTGCGATGCAACGGTCTTCCAACGTCTCTCAACCAACATCTATATCGCGCGCGTTATACGTCCATCATGCACGTGATACAAATGGTTTATAGATTCCCCTAATGTCTCTATCGCGCGCGTTATGTAGCCATCACACTCACGATATAGCCCTGTCACGCGTGCAATGTCTAGTGTGATTTTTACAGGGGCCTCCTCCTTTTCTTCTCTCTTATTCTCTTTTGTTTTCTTTCCTTCTTCTCTTCCACCTACTCTATTTTCTTTCAAAACAACACACAAAATATACATGTTTTCATAAACAAAATTAAACTCAAACAAAATGTAAACACTTACTTACTAATGGGTTGCCTCTCATCCAGAGCTTCTTTACCATCATTAGCTCGACGGTCCATGCCTAAGGCACGTTAGGCGCAAGGGATACCCTCACGCCGGATAGTTCACCTTTATTATTTCCTTTGTCAACTTTTCTACCTTTTTATTCAAGTTGATAGCATATCTCTAGATCATCTACATACGGTATCCGTTCATACACATTAAACACCACTTTTTCCTTGTTGAACTTCAAGCTCAGTTCACCGATTTCCACATATATTAATACCTTCCTGGTTACCAAGAATGGGCGTCCAAGAATAATTGAGCCACCTGTGTCTCCCTTCATGTCGATTACCACAAAATATGTAGGAAAAACTAGATCGTTGACATGTACTAACACATCTTGTAAGATACCATGAGGATGAGTAACAGATAAATTAGCCAAAGCGAGAGACATATTACTCTGCATGATCTCTCGCAAATTCAATTCTTTAGCCTTATTAAGGGGCATTGCATTGATACTCGACCCTAAATCACATAGAGCGTGTGAGATCTTTACCCCACCAATGGTGCAGAGATGGTAAACTTTCCTGGATCTTTCAGCTTTGATGGCATTGCATAAGGCACTGCCAGATCCCATTTCTCGGTCATGTTTACCTACTATTTGTTCAACTTCTGCTTTGTACCATTTAAAAATGCCTTCTTAAATTTAGCAAACTTTGGCATTAGATCTAAAACTTCATGAAAAGAAATGCTTACCTGAAGCTTGGTCAACGTGTCTTTAAACCTGACAAACAACCATGCCTCATCTTCCTGTAGTGGTTTCTTCTTAATTATTGGATATGGCGGTTTTATGTAATCAGGTAGTTTTGGATTAAGGTCATTAAAAATTTGCTTGTTAGTCCTTCTCTAAGGGGAGTTTTTGTTTCTTAATTGTTCAATGGTGACTCCCGTCTCAGCTTGATCACTCTGATCTTTACTCTCCTCTTTCTCAGTCCATACTCCTTCCTTTTCAAGCAAGTCCTCTTCTACTAGTTTATCTTCACCTATGTTGGTGATTACCTCAAAACATATTTCTACAACCTTGCAAGTCTTATTCTTAGCATTATCCACATTTTTACTTGTAAATCCTCCACTAGAACTAGGTAAAGCGACTATTTTCTGAGATAGCTGACAAATTTACATCTCCATATTTTTTATGGATGCATCATGGTTCTCACTCATTATTTTCATGCTATTTATTTACCTGTTCAAAACTGTTATGGGTGGCCTGGATGAATTTATGTAGGGTCTCTTAAGTGGTGAAGGTTTCCTTTAAATTGAGGCTTGTTGATTTTGCTGAACACCCTGATTAGCACGTGTACTCTGATCATTGCTCCATCTGAAATTTGGGTGATCCTTCCATCTGGGATTGTAGGTGTTATAATAAGGGTTATTTTTCTTGAAAATTGAGCTTCTTCACTCGATCCTTCCAAAGAGCACCTTCCATTAGCAAGTCCCTCTCCATAAAAATCACACATAAGTGCTTTTACTTGACTCATGTTAGCTTTACTCAAGCTGCTTTCAGCTAGCTTTTTATTCAATAATTCAATTTGAACTAAAAGTACAATATGAGTATCAATAGCTAACATACATTTGGGTGTGCCTACATTTTCAATTTTTACTGACCTTTCGCTTTTACAACGATATTCATTCAAGCACATCTTTTCAATCAGGTGTTTAACTTGTGGTTCCGTCATTGTTCTAATCGTGCCTCACGCGAAAGCATCTAGAAGTATGTGTGTTTGACTCTTGAGACCCTTGATAAAATTATGCATTTGCTCCATATTATTCATGTTGTGATTTGGGCACCTCTGTAATAAAAGTTTGAACCTTTCCCATGAGTCTTACGACGATTCAGTTTCCTGTTGCTCAAAATTTGTAAATTCAGCTCTCTGTTCAGTAAACTGAGTGGTGGTAAAGAATCTCTCCAAGAATTTTTCCTCCAGCTCTTTCCATGTCCATATAGTTCTATTTGGAAGGCAGAGAAACCAATCTTTGGCTCTTCCAATTAGCGAGAAACCAAACAGCCTCAACTTGACTTGGTCTTCAGTGACTTTAGTTGGCTTGCACATCAAGGTTATTTCGTAGAAGCAAGCAAAATACTCCCACAGGTCTCTAATTGCATTCCCGTCAAACAGATTATCTCTTAAAATTGAAAGTACAACATTTTTTATGTCAAAGTTAGCGGGGTCTGCCACTACAAACCCTCTGGAAACATGTCCTTCATCAGTCCTTTTGCAGTAGTCCCCCATAATGGGTGGGGGCGGTGTTACTGCCATGGTGATTTCTTCTTCAGCGTTCAAAGAAATCAGTTAATTATCTTCTACTAAGATCCTTTTAGCTAGAGTAGCTTCTCTAACCGGTCTCCTGATGGCACGTGCAGACCTTTTAATTTCTGGATCAAACGCTGTCAATGTTGATCATTAGCTACGCATACACAGCAAGAAATACCTCAGTAGCGCTGTAATTAAATAATTTTACAAAAAATAAAATAAAATAAAAAACTAAACAAACAAAACATTGCACAAGTGTTGCCATGTTGAAATTATCACACTCCCCGACAACGACGCTAGAAACTTGATTACTTCTCGGCAAGTGTACCGATAATGACACAGTAATAAAAAGATATCAATTTTAGAGGGACTGCTATTTAATAAAATAATAGTTGTGCAAGTATATAAAGTAACAATTTTGGAGGGGAGTGAGTTAAAATGCACAAAAAAAACTTGTTCTTAAATAATATGAAAGCAATCAGGTTTTATATAGAATCCCTTATTTCTCCCCTATTGATGTCTAATGAATTACATGAATGAGAAAGGTATTATATTTCCACGGTGATTTTACACAGCCACTATACCCAATCCCTTGGTGTATAGCTCACTAATTTCCACTCGGAGTCTCTTATCTATATTCAACCAGCGTAAGTGAAATTAGGTGATGCAATAGAATGTTAATTCAAATGCCATTGCTCGGGGGGTCTCCTATCGATATTCAACCAGCGTAAGTATAACAATTGCCCTAGTTCCAACACATAGACTAATGGTCATTATTCCTTATGTGCCCAAGATCAGATTAAAAGAGTATCTCATATAAAAAATATTAAGCAAAAGAAGCAATTGAATAGAAATATAACTCCAATTATACATGCAATGACAAATTAAACATATGTCCAAACATGTTCAAAATAAGCTCATCAAACAAAACCTAACTTAGAGGTTTTTATCTACTTATAACGATACAATCAAATACCAAGCAATAAGATTAAGATTGCATATGAAAATCCTTGAAGAACTGGCATCCAATGGCTTCCAATGCTCTCAAAATCGCCATCTTAGTTATCTTTATTGTCACTTTTAGTCTAAAATCGCAGAACCCTTGAAAAGATGCCAAAAAATCCCTTTTATCAATAAAATCAGTCCAGAACGCGTCAAAATAGACCCAACAAAGGACCTACCACGCACGTGATAGCCTGCATTGTGCGTGATGCTAACAATACATTTCTATCACGCGCGCGATGCTGCGTGTAATTATTCCAGTAGCTGCACTTTTTTTCTCCTTTTTCCATCTGATTTTAACTAAGTCCTTATTTCTTCATACCTAGTCGTTTTTGCATCTTTCTTTGGTCTTTATTCTGCTTTTTTTCTCCTTTTTAACTTGTTTTGATTTGTTTCTTCAACCGAAAACATGTAATGACAGAGTGTCATCACTCACACCCGTCTCTCGTCCACCATCCGAATTGAGTCCCTTACAAGCGCTTCTTTTTCTACAACTTGAAATTGTAGTCATCGTCGGCATCACATTTAGTTTTGATTGTTTGCCAATTTGTGTGTATAGTGTTGCATTTATCGCGTGTTTGTATTATCCTCAAATCATGTGAATTTATTTGTATTGTTGTTGTAACATTGTTATCATAATTCACTTGGAATAATTTTTTGTATTAGTATTCATTAGGGATGAGAATGGGTACCCATAGTCAGGAGTACTAGTCCCCTACTACTTGCCTCGTTTAGTAAATATGATACTCGTACCCACCCCACACACTTGCAAGTATCCGCAAGATGGGTATCCGTGGATTTTTAGATATCCATGTGTATTTACAGGCATCCATGGATACTATTATTTAATTTTTTTTAAATATATAATTAATTTTTTTTATCCCTTTTAAAGACAAAAAAAAATAGTTTCAAATTTAACACATAATAATAATAATAACAAAAATAAATCACATTCATTTTATTTCTTCTTTGATCAAATAATTATATTATATTCAAAATAATAATAATTGTTTCATATTCAACATTATAATAATAATAATAATAATTTTAGATTAAACAAATTAATATTTAAGTAATTTTGCTAATTATTAACATATACGGATACTTGCAGGTACGAGTAACATCAAATTCGTATCTACGCCTGTAAGGAAATGTGTAACCAAATATTCCTTTATTTTACGCGTGGATACCCATTAAGCTATGCAACTCGTGCCCGTGATAGGCTTTACCCGCGGGTACCCACGAGTATAGTTTTTTTTGCCATCCATAATATTGATTCGATTAGGCTATTTTAGTCATTATACCTTTAAGAACCTATTGATTCATTGACTTAGCTAGTGTAGTCCATGGTTGGGTCTTATTTTTAGTCTAGGTAATTGGTTTTATGTCAAAATCAAAAGTATTGTTTGAATAACAAGTTATAATATGTGAATCAAGGCTCCAAAACTATGTGATTCGAATCATACATATGTGTGAGTCGAGTCATAGAGATTCATGAAAAGAAGGATTTGACTTTACCTCGTTTGAGTCGAGTCATAGCAAGGTGTGACTAGAATCATAACCTTATCTGAGTCGAATCATGAGGTATACATGATTTGAATCATGACTTGTGTTCCCTTTTTTCAACCTTTAATTCAAGATGAGTATTTCTTTAAATTGAATCATTACTTAATGATTTGATAAAAACTATTTGTTAAAGTAAGTTGAGAGTAACATTCCTAAGTGTGAGTGTCTACCCTCTTGCACAATAATTCATCTTTCCTCTTTCTGTCATGAGTGTGTGTGTGTGTGTGTGTGCACGTGCGTGTGTGTGTGGGTGTCTTCTTAGAGTAAGAAACTCACAAAAAAGTGAGAAATCATAACTCTTGATTAGTTGTTATTCGTTTCTTCTTGTTGAAGGTCAAGAAACCCTGAGAAAGTGAATAGAATTTGATCAATCTCTTGATAGGATTGATTAATCTTAAAACAACCACCAAAGAACCAAAAACCCATTTTTTTACCTAGAACCTTGAGAGAACCTTCTTTTGTTCTTCATTCACCAACAATTAAATTCTTTGTTGATACCTTGTGATTAACCTCCTAGAATATGGATCATGTGAATGGTAGTTATGTGTGTAAGATTCTTCAGATACTCTTCAACATCTTAAACCTTTGTCAAACCATTGTTATAGACCTTCAACTTTAAAGATTGAGTATGCGAGTTAGATGAAAGGTACATTAGGGAATCTAATATTTTTCTTTGGAGTTGTGCTTTTGTGTATCAGGTGGAAGAATCATTTCTTGGACATGGATTTTTCTTGTGTGTTATAAACCAAGAGATAAAAGTGTCTTCGTACTTCATTGAAGACTTTGGTGAAACCGTGTGAAGGTTGTCGTAGAATAGAGTTGGAAGTTATCTAATTAATCGAGGCTAATGACAATCGGTCGGACAAGTCTTTGTCATATTCGAGGGAAGAATGTTGCAGAAAGGAAGCTTGGAGCAAATTATTGTGGATAAAAAGATTTTGGATAAAGATCATTGAGATGTTGTTGTGTAGCATATGCAGTGTGGCTATTAGCATCAGAAATGATGATAGTTAATTGTACCTAAATACTTGTATATTAACTCTCGGTATAATGGAAGATTTGATTATTGTTCCTAATGGTTTTAAACTTTTGAAGAGTGTAGTAGGCATAGTGAGGCCGGTTTCCAAACCAATATATACCTATGTGTATTTTCTTCCTTCCTTCCTTCTCTTCTTAATTTTTGTTGGGTAGCATATAAAAGTTAAATCATAGCATAACTTGTATGTCATTTAGGTTAGATCATGCTTGTAGTGATTTATTGTATAAGAATCAGTTTATGTTGTATCTAGCCTATTGAATTATGCTTAAGTTGATTGTGTTGAACAACATATATAAGTTGATATATCAAATTGCTTAGTGTAAGTAGATTTAATTGCCCTAGTTGACTCATGTCATTGTTTTATCATTGACTTAGTGATAACATTAAAATATGTTACTTAGAATCCATTAAAATGAGATTCCATGCTTCTATATTTTGTTGTTTTAGCTTCTGCCCACCAAACTCTGATTTTTACGATGAAAGTTTTCAAATTATTTTAAAGGGGATCAATCTATTCACCCCCTATAGAACTTACTCACACTTATATTCTCAACTAACACAACTAACCTATATAAACTTGAATATACATTCTTCAACCTTCTCTCCCCAACACAAGGATCCTCCCAAAAGAGAGTGTCTGCTTCATCACGTATTGTCTATATATAACTTGTCCTTAAACAACTACAACTTAAAGCCCCCCATCCCTGTACCCATAGCCTGAACATCTCTCTACCACAAAGAACTAAATTTATCAACCCTATACCCTCCACTATTATTATCTCCGTACTTACAATTCAAGATTTTATACCATAGCCTATATTTTTCATTTAAAAGCCTCCATTTCCACTTTTCCATCAAGGCCAAATTAAATGCCTTTAAGTTTTGTTATCCCTAATCCCTCTTCTTCTTTTTCACGACACACATTTTCCCATGTAATCCAATTAACTTTCCTACTTTCTATTCCCACGCCCCAGAGAAAGTTTTTAAAAAATGTTTTCTAGTTTAGAAACAATACTTTTCGAAACCTTAAAGAAGGAAAGATATTAGACTATTAAGGCGTACAAGACAAACTTCAAGAGGATAACATGACCACCCATTGAAAGATGATTATTATTCCATGCTGATAACCTCATCCTTACAATTTCCACCATTGATTTCCACTCCCATTCCCGTAGATGATTTCTTCCAACCGAAAGCCCTGAGTATTAAATGCTACTCCTCCCAATTTGCAATTTAAAAAATCTGTTGCCTCCTCCAACCCAGATTGATGAATGTTTACACCTATTAGTGAACTCTTAAGAAAATTCACTTTCAACTCAGACACCAAATCAAACAATTAAAGAATTACCTTGATCGCCCGACTTCTTTTCCAACTTCTCTTACCCACTACAATAGTATCATCTGCATATTGTTTATGTGAAATGTTCACATCATCATTTCCACACTGATATCCATTTAAAATGTTCTTTTGGACACTTTTGGCCATAATTAGATTAAGACCTTCTGCTGATATAAAAAAAGAAACTGAGACAACGGGTCCCATTGCCTTAGTCCTCCCCCAACCAAGAATTCTTAAGTTGTGCTTCCATTAACCAACACATAAATTGTTGCAGATTGGAAACACTTCGAAGTCCCCCCCATATGTCATTGAATTTCATTCTCTGCATCATGTAGTAGAGAAATTTCCAATCAATGCTCATATGATTTCTCAAAGTCGACTTTGAAGATTAGTGCTTTTTTTCTCCTTTGCTTAGCATCGTCACTAGTTCGTTTGCTATAAGGATACAATCCAACATTTGGCGCCCCTCTAGAAAGGAAAATTGTGACTCAGAGATTACCTTGTGGGCCACCTTCTTCAATCTATTTGCAAGTGACTTTGCTAACACTTTATACATACATCCGATTAGTGATATATGCCAGAACTCATCCAGCTTCATCGGATTATCGGTTTTAGGATCAATGTTATGAATGAGCTATTAGCTCTACATACTATCTACCCATTTTTGTGAAATTCCGCAATAAATCTTATGAAATTGCCTTTAATCTCCTCCTAAAACTCTTTAATGAACCCAAAAGTTACAATGTCTAGGCTTGGACTCTTCGAACTATCTCAGTCCCATACTGCTCTTCTAATATCATCCTCTAAGAGTTCACCTATAAGCTCATCATTATCCTCCGTTCCAATCTTTCTGAACTCAAAATTCCTTAGGACTAGTCTATTCACCATACTTCCTATGAATTCCTTCGAGAAGTGTTCATAAATTTCATGTTTTATCTCCTGAACATCTGATAACTTTGCATCTTGGATCCCTAAACTACAAATTTCATTCATTTTCCTTCTATTTACTACACATCGATGGAAGAATCTTGTGTTAATGTCTCATTCATTAAACCATTTCAGGCGAGATTTTTGCCACATGATGCTAGACTTCATTATTGAAAGAGAGAAGAGTTGGGTTGAAGCATCTCTTTTAGATATGATCTTCTTCAGAGATAGCCATGTAACTTCAATTTTTAGATCCAGATCATTGACTTTCTTTTTGTGCCTTCTGAATTTTGCCATCCAAGTGTGTCGTGTGACTCTCACTCCACTATTTAAGGTGTCTTTTGATTAACTTGAGATTCTATCTTAACATGTACCCACCATATCCTTGTACCTTAAACGACTTCCATTTTTCTTCCACAAACGTATGATACATGTCTAACTCTCTGGAACAATTAAACATACAGAACAATTTTGGACCCTAATTCACAAACTTCCCGCACATCATTATTGGACTATGATAAGAAAGTCCCCTCTCCAAACAACAATAGAAACTTTTAGGCCATTGAGAAAGCCAATTTTATGAAAGTAGGAATCTATCAATTTAACTCATGGATGAATCATCTAGTTTTGACCAAGTGAAATGTCTACATCTTAGAGGTAAATCTAATAGCTCTATATCCATAATGAACTCATCAAACTTAACCATATCTTCCCTTCTGGTGAACACTCCAACACCCTTGTGTTCGCAACCATTCTAATTGTATTAAAATCCCCTATCATACACCATTTTGACTCTAGTTTGGACTTAATTATCTTACTCAACCTGATCCACAACCTTCTCTTCGCGACAGAGTCACACGAAGTGTACATGTTCATAATGCACACTAACACTTATTGTCCCTCGATTACCCATTAACCTTCCACCCCTATAAAATTCTCTCTTCTTATTTCTGCATGCTTTGTAAATGTTTTGAATTCCAAATCAGTAACAAACCCTCAGATTTCCCCTCTGATGCCTTATAATTAAAATCACACTCTCTTGAACCTCACATATTTTCACAAATCTTACCTTACATCTCCACCATTTTAGTTTCTTAGATGTCTATAAAATCAAGACTATTCTTTCTAATAACATGGAACACCTCTTTCTTTTTTATCACCCCTCATAGTCCCCTTATATTTTAACTTATAATCTTCATTAATTCTATGGACCTCATGTTTCACTCCTAACCTTCCTCACCACCCTTTCATCTTCTGTGGCCACCACCTCCTATATTCTTTATTGCAACCTTTTTTATCCATCTCTTCATGAAAAATAAATAAAATTTTCAGAGTTTCCCCTTCATTTCCTAAGTCACTGACCCCAATCTCATTTCTAAACTCCCACACCCCTTGAGAGATGTCTTTGGCATTTCCATAGAATAAGGTCCATGGTTTTAATTCATCATTTTTAATTAAATTAGATTAGGATGTAGACCATTTTACCTTGTTTCCAGCTTTATGTTTCACTTTTCCTTCTCCCATCTCAATGGCTTTCTTCCTCCTACTTGTTTTTCTCTTTTTAATTAAGATTACTTTTCTCCTCTTTCTTCTTTCTTTAAATTTGGATATTGTTGGTGTCGAAGATACCATGTTCACCAAGCCTCTTTCTGGGTTGACCTTTCTCGATTTGATCGATGTATAAAAATGATCTACATCATCGCGTGCAAACTAGACTTTTATGGCTTTCGAATATTTTAGTATAAGTTATTTTGCAAGTTGATCTTCTTCTCCACCATGTTCTTGCGTTAGACCTGCTTCATTGTTTTGTATTATTGGACAATCGTTCATTAATTGTTCTTGAACTACCACTCCCACTGTATCGACCTCTCTTAGATGACCTAAACCGCGACCCAAGTACTGCTCTTGCGCCCCAAAATCATCAGGCATAGTTACCGATTCAATTATCCCCATTAATTTTTGTGTAACTCTCTTTATTCATATGTATGCTCATTACCATCCATTATTGCTTCACATATTTGTTCATTACTTACAATTATTGCTTCATAATTATTTTCCAACTCTTCCACTTCCTCTTCATCTTCCTCCTTTATACCTCTCATAAAAATTGAATTATCATCTTGCTTTGGCTCAGTAAACTCATCATCTGATCCTCCTTTTCTCACTTGATTATGTGCTTGAAAATTAATTGGGCACATGAAAGATTCTTTCTCCAACTTGATACTAAAAACATGTTCATTAACCATGACTTGGAATACCTTATTAATAGTCTCCATAGATGTTGTTTTCACTAAGTATCGAGCCACATCCAGTCTTTTTTTCTTCTTTGCTGTAGTATCCAAATTTATCATACTCCCTTTACTAATACACACCTTTTAAAAGTACTTTATATTCCATGTATGTATTGGGACTCTGTAAGTTCTAGTCCATGTATATCTTCAATTCATCACCGCTTTCGGTTCCATTCGTCTAAGCTCGTGTTGAATGCCAAATATGTCTTATTTTGAACCATTATTATTGGCACTTTTCAACTCATTTCTCAAGTTTCAATTGATTTATTACATGTTCTTATGTGATTCTTCAATGAAATTGATTTTACCTTTAGATGTCTTGATATGTGTGCTATTGTGTAGGAATTAGGTTGGATTATCAAAGAGCAAGGCACAATTGAATGGACAAGGAAGCCAAATAATTTATGAAGAATCCAGCATGTTTGTAATGCGAGCAAGTGGCGAAGCACAGGCAAGCTTGCACTGCAAGCTCAAGGCGAGGCCAAAGTGAGCTGGAACATATAGATGACAGTAGCTAAACCCCTTGCTGATGGCAGTGCAAGGTCTGAGTGAAGAAGTTTGCAGTGCGAATTCAGAGAATCTTTAGGGACGGTTTAACTGTTCAGAGGCACTTCATGTGCCTATAAGTGAAGTTCACAGTGTGAACAGGGAGCTCGCAGTGCGAGCGAGATAAATTCTTTATAGATATTTTTTTTACTACTTAGCACTTTTTGGGGATCATAACCTCATAACTTCATTTTTTGGAAGAGTAATGTTCTGGACTGGGCCGTGGTTTCCTACAATCAAACAGGCCCAATCCATATAACTTGAAAAAGCCCAATAAAGTCCTAGAGAAGGACACATGACTACCACACGCAAGGCCAAACTTATGTCGGGCACCTGACACCTTGACAGTGTCGAGCATCTGAGGACAAACAGGAAAGGAAGACATCACCCCTGATGAAATAGACCTCCTCGACATATTAACTTCTCCCCGCGAGAATACTCATAATCTCGTTGACTCAGAGGTCCTCAACAAGCATGGTTCTCCTCCGTTAGGTCATGTCCAAACCACGACCACCCTACTTCCTCGACATTGTAGACTCTCCCCCGAGGGGTCTATTAACGGTCTTATCTACACAGATACGTTTCATGTAACCGTCTACTAATGGCATTAAAAGGACGGTTACACTAGGGTGTTAATCACGAGCTGGTCATTATTACTACTCGTAAGCCCTAGCAGTTACTTGGAACGGGTCACACGTTGGTCCCACCCGTTGCAAGTAACCGTTGGCCACGTGCTGGGGGGTCTCCTATAAATATCCTCTCACTTGAGAGGGTCAGGGGTTAACTTATTACTCTCACTCATTTTCTCTGTATTTTTTGTGCACTCACTGACTTAAGCATCAGAGTGTCTTGCAGGTACACCCCCCACCGTCTTTTATCATCATTGAAGTAGCAGCAAGTCCAGGCGTCGTTGGCCATCCTCAAACTGTCTGATCTAAGTACGATCAGTGGCGCCGTCTGTGGGAATTCATAAGCTTCCCCGTTTTCCCTCGCGATAAACCAAAGTTTCCTCATTCAACTACCAGCAATGGCCAACCCATCAGCGAATCAAGCTATAGATAATGTCATCACACAGCTTGGCGGTAACACCCATGGCAACAACAACGCTCTTCAGCCTGTCGTGGAGAATGATGTCAGAGATGGAATCACCGCTTCCCCATCTTCCGATGAGGTAGAATAGGAGACTGCTCAACAAGATGGACAGAAAGCAATCCTCCAGCCCATCTATCATCCTGTGGATCCACCACCAAATGCAGATCCGGGCACTGCTGCTTTGTTTGCGTTGGTCAATCAGACCAATCAAATGATCTTCAACCAAAACTTACGGATCGAGAAGCTAGAAAAAGGCTGTGGTCGAACTTCCCCGCGAAAACACCGACCACCTCCTTATCCCAGACATTCATAATCTCCAGTGGAGTCTCGCAGCCCCTCCCCAGTAAATAGAGGTCGCAGGCCACGTTTAGAGCGTAACCAGACCGAGCATCCACAAAAGCGTCATCGCTCCCCACCTCCAAAGGGGCCCACTCGTCTCTTGAAGACTAAAACGAGTAAGCCTGATGTCGAGGACCCAAGAGGCCGTCATAAGGAAAACTCCCCGAGACGTCATTATGTTCGTGGACATAATTCTCCTTCTGTATCCCCGGGAGGCAGCGATGACGACGACTACCGGACTCCTCTATCCAGACAAATAATGGAAGCTCCTATTCCTAAAGGCTTGGAGAGACCCCCATCCTTGGGGACTTATGATGGAACATCTGATCCGGACGACCATGTCGAGAGCTTCGAGGCTCTTCTCGACTTTAGAAACGTCTCTGGCGCTATCAAATGTCGATTATTCCCTACGACTCTTCGGAAAGGGGCCATGGCTTGGTATAAAAACCTAGCACCTGAATCAATAGCGTCGTGGAAAGCTCTGAGGGAACGTTTCAGGAAGCATTTTATAGCTTCTCGAAGACATCCAAAAACTATATCATCCTTGGAGGCCATCTTCCAAGATAAGAAAGAATCTCTCTGGAGCTACATAGAAAGATTCAACAAAGAAGCGGTCGAGGTCCATACGACCGGCCATATAAAATTATATCTCATCATCAAAGGACCGCGGGTTGGTTCCAAGTTCGCAGAATCTGTCAGATTACACCGTCCTCGCAGCTTCGAAGGTTTCCTCGAACGAGCTCAATCACACATTGAGTTCGAGGAAAGCGGAAGCAGACCAGATTGCCCTGGATTTTAGAAGCAGAGAAGGCCCCCACGGCCGGAACAGGGAAGACTCCCCTCCACCTAGGAGAGGAGGGGATAGGAGAAGAGAAGATTCCCCTCCACCTAGGCGAGGCGGGAAGAGGAAAAAAGAAAATCGGAATAAAGACTCCCGCGAATATCGGGGACCTGCCGGTCTTTTCAAAGACTACACTCCACTTAACGTGTCCCGGGCACGCATTTTTAGTGAATGTGCAAATTCAGAGTTCGTGAAAGGGGGAATCCGCTTCCCAAAACCAATAGCTCCCAAACCAAATACGGATAAATCCAAGTACTGCCGGTTCCATCGCAGTCACGGGCATGTTACTGAGGATTGCATCAGCCTTAAGGACGCAATCGAAACGTTGATTAAAGAAGGCTACCTGAAAAAATATGCCAAACAAGATGAGGCTCCTTGTCCCACCGGTCAAGGAGCTCTAAATACCGAGGAGTCAAACCATCCGGACACGGGAAAACTGCAAGTTGCCTTAAGCATCACACGGCCTGAAGACTTCGGTTTCCAAGGAAATGTTAGCAATGCCGAAGCTGTTCGAAACATATGGAAGAGCTTCCCGGCGGAAGAACTAATAAGCGTTTGCAGTACCTGGGAAAGTTTCCCCCAAGCCCTAGTCATATCTGGCAGAGACCCTGAACGAGTGACCGTCGGTTCAATAAAGAGGAAGTTTGACGAACTGAGGACATCCACTCCTCGAGACCCAACCCTCAGCTTATCTCGTGGAAAATCATGCCCTATAAGTTTCTATCTCGAGGAATTACCAGGTGGATCCCCGAATGCTAATATACCCCTCCTAATTCGGGCACAAATGGCCAACTTTGATGTGCATCAGATTTTGGTCGATCAGGGAAGCTCGGTGGACATCATGTACACTCACCTCTTCGACACTCTCCAGCTGACAAAACATCACCTGTTCCCGTATGTGGGATCTGATCTACAAGGCTTCAACGACGCATCTACTAGACCTCTAGGTTATGTAGAATTGTTGGTCACTTTCAGAGCAGGCGAAATAGCTCGACAGGCGAAGACGCGTTTCCTAGTGGTCGACTGCCCTTCCCTCTACAACTGCATCTTGGGAAGGACCACTTTGGCTGAAATAACAGCTGTGCCATCCACTGTCCACCTAAAAATGAAGTATTATATGACACGAGGACGTGTGGTTACCCTCCACGGGGATATTGAAGCAGCTAGAAGATGTTTCGATGCAGCGATCAAAGGTCTAAGTGTTGTTGGTGGCGTCCACCCCAGAAGAGCAACTTCAGATGTCGCACAGGTTCCACTACCGCCGGTCAGCGCGATCGACCTTGATAGCAGGTTCACCTGGGAACAGGAAGAAGTTGCAGGCAAAGACCTCCCAGTCGAAGTCAACGGGCAGCCTCTCTACCCAACGCGCCCCATCCCAGAAGGAGATTTCGAGCTGATCCCTCTTGACGACGACCCAGAGCGAACTGTGAAGATCGGCCATGGACTCCCCGACTTGGCGAGGAGGCAACTGAAGGCATGTATACGAGAAAATGCAGATTTGTTCACTTGGAGCGCTTCGGAGATGCCCGGATTAGATCCTCAAGTGGCTTGTCACCAACTGACTATAGATCCAAATGCTAAGGCTATAGCTCAACGTAGGCATAAGCAGTCTCTAGAAAAAATGGAGGCTGCTGAAAAAGCTGTAAAAGACCTCCTAGAGGCAAACTTTATTTCGGAGGCCAAGTACACCACTTGGTTGTCCAATGTTGTACTTGTTAAAAAATCTAATGGAAAATGGAGAATGTGCGTTGACTACACAGATCTTAATCGGGCATGCCCGAAAGACTTTTACCCATTGCCTAACATCGACCGACTGGTCGACAACTCTACAGGATTTAAACTGTTGTCTTTCATGGACGCTTATTCGGGATATAACCAAATTCCCATGGATGAGGCCGACAGAAAGCATACAACTTTTATGACTGAGTCGGGCAATTACTATTATAATGTAATGCCCTTTGGTCTGAAGAATGCTGGCACCATCTACCAACGAATGATGAACAAGGTCTTCCGAGCAGAAATTGGTGACATGCTCGAAGTCTATATGGATGACATGATCGTCAAATCCGCAGAAGAAGTCGACCACGCTGCCCATCTTAAAAAGGTGTTCGACACGGCGAGGAAATGTCGCATGAGATTCAACCCCGACAAGTGCATTTTCGGCGTTCGAGCAGGGAAATTCCCCGACTTTTACCTTACGGAGAGAGAAATTAAAGCGAATCCCGACAAATGTAAGGCCTTTTCCGAGATTCCTACTCTGAAGTCAAAGAAGTCGATACAGTCACTTAACGGGATATTAACTGCCCTCTCTCGTTTTGTCGCGAAATCTGCCCAATACGCGCTCCCATTTTTCAAACTTCTTCGACAGAAAGCAACATTTGAATGGAGTGAAGAATGCGAACAAGCCCTCCTCCATCTAAAACAAGTCTTATCACAACCCCTGGTCTTGTCCCGACCAGATAACGGGGAAACACTTTTCTTGTACCTGGCCATCACCGGCGAAGCGGTAAGTGCTGTCCTCATACGGGAGACCCCCGACGGACAGAAACCGATTTATTTCACGAGCAAAGCTCTTCAGGGTCCCGAGCTCAGATATCAACAGATCGAAAAGGTCGCCTTGGCCCTCATAACTGCAGCCAGAAGACTACGCCATTACTTCCTGGCCCACACAATTGTGGTAAGAACTGAGCAGCCTATCAGACAACTCCTTAGTCGGCCAGATATGGCGTGGAGAATGCTCTGGTGGTCTCTCGAGCTATCCGAGTTCGACGTTCGATATGAAGGAAGAAAAGCTTTGAAAGCTCAGGTACTGGCCGACTTCGTAGCGGAAATGACAATCCCCGAATCCTCGACCAATGGCTCCCAAAAATGGACAATTTACGTCGACGGAGCCTCTAGTACAAAGGGCAGGAATTATCCTCGAAAACGAGGAGGACATCTTGATAGAAGTCTCACTAGAGCTATCTTTCAAAACATCAAATAACCAAGCCGAGTATGAGGCATTCCTCGCAGGACTCCGACTTGCAGAAGACCTTGGCGCAAAAGAAGTCAAAATCTTTACAGACTCTCAGCTCGTAGCATCACAAGTTCGGGGAGAATTTCAGGCCAAAAATGAGAGTCTCATTGAATACCTAACCTTGGTACAAGAAAAGTTGAAGAAATTTGTCTCCGCAGAGGTGGCTCACATCCCGCGCGGGCATAACACTCGAGCAGACGTGCTCTCCAAGCTAGCGAGCACTAAGAAGAAAGGAGGGAACAAATCAGTGATCCAAGAGATACTGACCCATCCGAGCATCAACAAACCTACCTCGACCACAGAGGTGAACGTTATCGGAGACGCAAACTGTTGGATGACTCCAATTTACGAATACCTGATGACGGGCATACTCCCCGACGATCCTAAAGAAGCTGGAATAGTTAGGAGGCGGGCATGTGCATACACCATAGTCGAGGGTAAACTATATTGCCGAGGATTCTCCATCCCTCTACTCCGGTGTGTCGAGGAAAGTAAAGTTTCAGAGATTCTCCAGGAAATACATGAAGGAATCAACGCGTAACATCTAGGCGGAAGATCTTTAGCTCGAAAAGCTCTCCGAGCAGGATATTACTGGCCCACTATGCAACAAGACGCAAAGGAACACGTCAAAAAGTGCGACCGTTTTCAGAGGCATGGGGACATGCACCTCGCTCCTCCAAATGAGCTTAAATCATTGTCATCCCCGTGGCCCTTTGCGTGGTGGGGAATGGATACCCTCAGACCTTTCGTCGTAGGATCGTACCAAAATAAGTACCTCATCGTCGGGGTAGATTACTTCACAAAGTGGATTGAGGCGGAAGCATTAGCCAAGATCACTGCTTTCAATATATTACGTTTCTACAAAAGAAATATACTCGCCTGATTCGGCGTGCCTCAGGCCATTGTCACAGACAACGGGACGCAGTTCACCGACGGAAACTTCCAAGACTTCGTTGCCAAACTGGGTACGAAACAACATTTTACGTCGGTCGAACACCCACAAACCAACGGGCAAGCTGAAGCAGCGAACAAAGTAATTCTCCGAGGACTCAAACGACAACTCGGCGAAGCCAAACAACGGTGGGTTGAGGAATTACACAGCGTTCTCTGGGCATATCGAACTACCCCTCATTCAACGACCGGGGAGACCCCGTTCCGGTTAACATATGGAACCGAGGCAGTAATTCCCGTGGAAATCAGAGAACCGTCGAGAAGGACAGAAGCTCCTTTTGACAAAGAAGCGAACAACGAAGCCCTTCGCGAGGAACTCGACCTGGTAGAAGAAATAAGGACGGGTGCATCCCTCCGAGAAGCCTCTTTAAAACAAAAAATAACTTTGCGTTATAACGACAAAGTCATCAAACGAGATTTCCAAGTAGGCAATCTTGTCCTACGGCAAAATCAAAAAAATTCACGTGAAGGAAAGTTGGCCGCAAACTGGGAGGGCCCCTACCGCATCATTGCAAAGACGGGGACAGGTGCTTATTACCTCGAAAACCTCCAAGGTGAACAACTTGCTCGACCATGGAATGCTGAGAAGCTTAAACAATATTACAGTTGAACACTGCATGTAACTATACAAAAGTTGCCGTTACGGGGAGCGTGCCATGGTACAGGCACGACACCTCTATATGCTAACAAAGGTCAAAAGTCACGTTCTGTGTACGTTGAACTGTTGGCCCGGCGAGGAGTACTCTATCGAGCTCCGTCGTCGACGTACTTTGTAGGCAGAACATCCAGCTCACGATGGGAAGTTCACACCACGAAACTAAGACCTCGATCGACCTCTTAGCTTCGTTGAAGGTCGGGGTACAACCCCTGACCACTCGACCAGCTCTCTTCGCAGTCGAGGATCATTAGAGTCGAGCAAACTCCCAAGTATCCAGCAATTTCAAAATAACTTAGATAAAAATAAGTAAAACACCACACATAGAGCAGATAAAGAGGCAAAATGGAAATACAAAGTCGGGCAAGCCCATTGTAAAAATATTACATAAAGCCCTGACTCTTAGGCCGGGCAAATAAAAAAGTATGGCACGCAGGCCAGTCAATACAAAAAATTGGCACGCAGGCCAAACTGACTACACTATCACTCCGCAGCAGCATCAGCTGCCTCGGGATTCTCCTGCTCCCCGTTTCCCCCATCAGCATTCACTGTTTGTCCGGGCAACACAATCGCACCGTCGACCACCTCAAACTTGGAATCAGCTTCATCGGTTACAAGGTCCGGATTCAGGAGTTTAAGCTGCGCCACAGCGTTCTGGAACCCGACATCTGCAAACTCTAGAGCATCATCTTCAGCCAACCGAAGATCCTTCTCGACTTCCCTGAGCCTGGCTATCAGGGCTGCTCGAGAGGTTAATAGTTTGTCCTCCTCAGTTTCATCTTCGGCTGGCCGAACAGCCTCTTCCAGTTCAACTATCTTGTCCTTGAGACGCTGCCCTTCCCCCTCCAAAGCAGTGACCCGAGCAAGGTGACCCTTCACCGCATCCTCAGCTTCCTTCAACTTCTTCTCTGACTGTTCTTGCTGTTCACTTTGTTCTCTATTCAACTCCCTGCAGTCCTTCAAGTCCTTTTGCACGCCGAGCAATTCAGCCTCCAAAGCTTGAAGTCTTTCTTCCAGTCGAGAAAACTCAGTAGCGGAGCAACTCTCGTCATTCAGAACGAGGGCAGCCGAACAGAGCTGCATGACGGCAGACATATCCTCGATAATTATTTTCCTTCTCGCTTCCGAAGCAATCCCCAACAAAGCCTGGACTTCAGCAGGGGCGACACGAGGACAAATAACCTCGGAGAAATAGTGATGCTGGAGATGACACGGAGGAATCTCGAAGCTTGCAGGAGGATGAGGAGGACTACCCTCCATGTCAACAATGGGTGCCCAAGCAGTCCTTGCCAGCTTAGGTGTCCTTTGGGCCCCCGGGGACTGATCCTCAGAGGTCGCAGTTGCGGTTAACACTGCATGAGATTGTTCGGAACCCTCGGGCACTGCAGTAGAGGGAGCATTCTCGGGCACTATCGTAGAAGAGGTAGGCTGAGGGGTACTTTATTCGGTTGGATGTGATTGTTCTTCCCTAGCCCTTTTTACCCTTAGCCTCGAGTATCTTTCTGCAGCTTTGACCATTTTCCCTACAAAAAGAAAGAAAAATATTAGTAAAACAAGATACACGAACATGAGAGAAATCTAAGTCGAGGATCTTTGCACCACCTAAGAGCTCGACAGCCTCCTCATCGGAGAAAGTCTCGAGCAAAACACGAGTATTAATCAAGCGCCGAGTCTTCGTCACCTACTCTTTCCCACCTGTCGAGGTCTCTCCGTCCTAGGATACACTTGGAATTTTATTCAAACTCTCCACGTACTCGACAGTCTTGCCATAAGCATCGCGATCCTCGACGCTGAGCTTATTATGTCTTACTTTGTATTTGTCTACCCCCTCTTTATAATGCTCTTCTGTCCAGAAGAGAGGGAATTTTGGCACCATCACTTCGGTAGACAGCCCATCCACTTCTTGAGTCACCCTTTCTTACATTGAATTAATAGCCTCGGGAGTGACTGGCTTCACAAAATAGTAACGCCACTTGAAATCTCGAACAGAGTCCAAGTAGGTGTGGAATAAAGCTTTATTTTGTTTGAACGACACCCAGCCGTGTCGACCATCGGTTGTAGACCGCTCCAGATGAAAAATTCAGAAGAAAAGGGACACTGTTGACCTGATGTCCAAGTATTTGCAGACGAGCTCAAAAGCCTGGAGAAAGGCCAATGAGTTCGGATGGATTTGAGACGGAGCCAATTTTAACCACTTGAAGACCCCCTCTTGGAAGTCTGTGAAGGGGAGCCTCCACCCCGCCTCTTGAAACATAAACTCATACACCGGGAAACGCATTCCCATGTAAGGTGTATATATACGCTGGTCCTCGTTGGGGCGGTACACTTTCCAGGATTGCTTTGAACCGAGCAACCTATGCTCGACAGTACAGAACCCATTTTCGTCAAGGAATGTGAAAACGGACGACATAGTGAGGGCCTCATCGCACACCCAGTCCTCAAGCGGACGCTCTTGTCTAAAAGCCATATGGGCCATCGAAATTTCAGTTTGGTTATCCTCTTCGAATTCACCCACAGCCACTTCAGCAGCCAATCTGTCCATCAACCTGAAAAGCAGAAGGGAACAGGTGAATTCGACGAGTCATACCAAACTAGCCGGTCGGAGACGAATAACGAATGTCCCCGGGAAACTCATCGCTTCCCTGGAAAATCTTGCCCCTTTTTCCCGTGAAATCAACGAAAAAGAGTAATTGTTACACGTGGCACACTTGCACCAGTCAAAAATCCACGCGTGTCTTTTCAACATCCCATCGTTTCAAAACAGAAACTTCTCATCTCCCCAACATTTCAACCAGAAGCAACTCCCCGTTGCCCGCAAGCTATCAGTACCCGCCTCAGGATAATGGCCCGCAAGATATAAATGCCCGACGTCATGAGCATCATAAATATTTCGACTGTGCTGATATCCTCCTCGAATCATCCCTTGGCAGTTCCCCAACACGATCATTGACCCTCAAGTCATTACTCTGATACATCAAAGCAACGACTTAGGGGGGGCTCCTGTTCTGGACTGGGCCGTGGTTTCCTACAATCAAACAGGCCCAATCCATACAACTTGAAGAAGCCTAATAAAGTCATAGAGAAGGACACATGACTGCCATACGCAAGGCCAAACTTATGTCGGGCACCTGACACCTTGACAGTGTCGAGCATCTGAGGACAAACAGGAAAGGAAGACATCACCCCTGATGAAATAGACCTCCTCGACATATTAACTTCTCCCCGCGAGAATACTCATAATCTCGTTGACTCAGAGGTCCTCAACAAGCATGGTTCTCCTCCGTTAGGTCATGTCCAAACCACGACCACCCTACTTCCTCGACATTGTAGACTCTCCCCCGAGGGGTCTATTAACAGTCTTATCTACACAGATACGTTTCATGTAACCGTCTACTAATGGCATTAAAAGGACGGTTACACTAGGGTGTTGATCACGAGCTGGTCATTATTACTACTCGTAAGCCCTAGCAGTTACTTGGAACGGGTCACACGTTGGTCCCACCCGTTGCAAGTAACCGTTGGCCACGCGCTGGGGGGTCTCCTATAAATATCCTCTCACTTGAGAGGGTCGGGGGTTAACTTCTTACTCTCACTCATTTTATCTATATTTGTTGTGCACTCACTGACTTAAGCATCGGAGTGTCCTGCAGGTACACCCCCACCGTCTTTCATCATCATTGAAGTAACAACAAGTCCAGGCGTCGTTGGCCATCCTCAAACTGTCTGATCCAGGTACGATCAAGTAACATTAGCTTGGGAGAAAATAAACCTAAGTTCATCATTTCTTCATCAAGGAGTGATATTTTACAAGTAGAAGCTAGATTCACATCCTAGATCGATTCTTTATCCTGGATACCCAATCATCTTCTTTCTTTTCTTGTGAATCAAGCTACCATGACCATGGGTAGCTAAATCCTTTGTATCAAAGGTAGATGTAGTCTATCTTAGCTTGTATGTATTTCTTTTGATCTATTTGCATGTGAACAAGTGGATGATTAATATATGTTGAATTTTTTTGTTCTTAAATATCTATTTATGATTTGTATCACTCTAGACATAGATTTTACAAACCCTGATCTAAAATATTCAACTATCAACAAACAAACTCTAGACATAGATTTGTGAGTTGATATTTGCTTTGTGTAGATCTTAAAGAGTAGGGGTAATAACCATTTTGCCCCCTGCCATATAGGCGATTTTCGAAAAACCCCCTATAAAAAAAACTTGCAAAAAATACCATAACATTTAAAGATTCTCTCAATTTTGACTTTCATCACATCCAGTCACCAAAAAAGCTGATGTGACAGCGTTTTTTTTATTTTTTTTAGTAATGTGGAAGGCCATGTTGATTTTTTATTTTTATTTTGAATTATTTTAATGCCACGTTGACACTTTATTTTATGTTTATTTTTCATTTATATTAAAAAATATGTTAAAACTTCAAAAATTTGCTAAGGGTGGGATTTGAACCCACCCCTTTCTTTCATACATTGAATGTCTTACTACTAGGGTAGAATGCTCATGTTGTAATCTTGTTTCCATTAATTGATGTTAATACATATTTTTCATTTTTTACCTTTAATTGATGTTAATTGATGTTAATATATTATAACTAAATAATATATTAAGTTTTAATTTTTTTTAATGTTAAATAAACTGTAGCATTTAGTTTATTAAAATGCTATAATTATCAATTTTTCAAATTAGTGTATTTTTACCTTTCATTTTTTTGTGTATTTTAATTTCGTTTTTTAACATTAGTTTTTTAATTTGTGTATTAGTTTCGTTTTTTGTGTAGCAATTTCATTTTTAATTATATACTAATTTATTTCAAAATTATTTTAACATTAGTTTATTAATAATTCCAGTTTATTAATTTATATTAATAATTTTTAATTTAGTTTAATTTAATTTATATTAAAACGTAAATATTAATTTATATTAATAATGTTAATAATTTAATTCCAGTTTATTAATTATTTTAACATTAGTTTAGTAATAATTCCAGTTTATTAATTTATATTAATAACGTTAATAATTTAATTTATTAATTTATACTAATTATTTACTGTAAATATTATTTAAATAGTTATAATAAATTATAAAAGCTACAGTAATAATATTTGTAAACTATTCTAAATTAATATTAATAACGTTTTAATAAGCTACAGTAATAGTTATTAATTTATATTAATAACGTTAATAATTTAATTCCAGTTTATTAATTTATTCTAAACTATTAATTTAATTCCATATTAATATACTAAATTAATATACTAAATTAACATATTAAATTAACATTTTATTACTAAATTAATATACTAAAACATTTTTAAACATTTTTTAAACTAACCTAATTTTTAACATTTTAAAACTAACTTATAATTATTTTTTAACATTTTAAGAAAAAAGATTAAATAGTTTAACTATATTATTAATAGTTACAGTATATTAAGAAAAAGGATTAAATAGTTTAATAAAAATAATTTAATAGATTTTAGTTTAGTAAAAATTATTAACTAGTTAATTATGTATTATGTATATTATAGTTGCAAATAATATCATAAAACACAACATTGCCTAGTGGTAGTGAGTGGTGCTTTGTGTTGAGAGGTCATGGGTTCTATTCCCATCTCCAACAATTTCTTAACATTTAACATATTTTAAAAAATAAACCAAAAATAAATGAAAAACGAAATGCCAACGTCACATCACAAAAAAAACGCTGCCACATCAGCTTTTTGGATGACTGAATGTGATGAAGGTCAAAATTGAGAGAATCTTTAAATGTTAAGGTATTTTTTGCAAGTTTTTTTATAGGGGGATTTTTCGAAAAGCGCCTATATGGCAGGGGGCAAAATGACTATTAACCCTAAAGATTATTGTATTTATTGCTAGCATGAGACATCATCTAATGACAGATACAATAATACTCACGACATCACTCTAGGCATAGACGATGGTGAGAGGATACATGATTATATTAATCGAAAACAAATTCACATGCTTGATTAATCAAATATATACAATTTAGGTTGATGGAATCTATCTTTGATATGTCTTGTTAAACAAACATCTTTTAGAATTTAATCTTTGCTACAAAAATCGTGACAAACTTATGATCCAAAACAAACAAACTTTGAAAACCCTACTTAAAACATCATAAACTGCAGAACAACAAGCGATATCACTACAATCCCTGTGGAGACGATTTTCAAAACCCCCCTTTACCATCAAGTGTTTAACAAAATTGCGTCGTTGTCGGGGATTGTTGATTAATATTGCAAGCATAGTAATAGTTTATCTTGTTTTAAGATTTGTATTGTTATCTCTCACCTCTGTTTATATTCCTTGTGATTGTTAATTTGTTTGGTTAGTGTTTTAGAACCTTGTTTATGCGAGGAAGTGTGCCCGCAGACCAACTTCTATTTGATCATGAGATTGATAGAACTGCGCAGAAACTTAATAGCAAAACCAGAAGACGAAGGCAACTAGCTAAAGAAAAAAGGGAGCACGGAGGAACTTCTTCAAGTAATTCACCAACTACACCCATTTTTACGCCAATCGTGGCAGAAGTACCACCACCACCACATCCCAGAGTTCCATGCATTAATAGTCTAAGACACAATGCTCAATTTGCTCGCAATGCAAACAAAGAAAGGCACGTGGAGATGAAGGCGAGAATTCTTCAACTTTTGTATTCAAATCCCTTTACAGGGCAAAATCATGAAGTTGCTTTCACAACAAGTGGAGTTGTTGACACAATAAATGTCAAAACTTCCATAATAAATCAAGGAGATGCGTGAAGTTCCCAACAAAAATCAACAAATTGCAAGTTGTGAATTATGCAAGGGAGAGCATCCTACCGACTATTGTCCTCCGGTTAAAGAAGAAGCAAATTACATGGGAAACCAAAACCAAAATCAAGGCTATCAACCAAGAAAACCTATGTATCAACAAGGCAACCAAGGTTAACAACTAAGAGGTAATAACCAAGGTTATCAATAAGGATAGAGGCAAGATGTCAGCACTTCAAATCGTCAAAACCAATCCAAAACTACACTCAGCCTATACAACCTCAAGGTTGATCCTCAAAAATGGAAGACACGCTCACTCAATTTATGCAAATGCCAATGTCCAATCAAAAGAATACTGATGCGGCTATAAAGAATCTTGAGACGCAAGTCGGGCAATTGTTGAAACAATTAGCCGACCAACACAACAGGACTTTTTCGGAAAATACTCAAGTGAATTCAAAAGAGCATTGCAAAGCTATTATTACTCGAAGTAGAAGAACAATTGATATGGGAATTAGTGAGGAAGTCGTGAGAGAGGAGGAAGTAGTTGAAAAAGAGAAAGAAAAAGAGATTGATGAGAGTGAAGTAGAAAAAATGTGGAGGGTGACTTAGTTGAAAAGGAGAAAATAGAAAAGGAGGAAGTAGAAAAGAATTTGATAGAAGAGAAAAAGAAAATGAGTAGAAAGGGAAAGGAACAAGTGAGCAATATCCCAACTCAAAATCTACATTATCCTCATGGTCCAACAAAAAAGGATAATGCGAGGTATTATGCTCAATTTTTAGATATTTTTAGTCAATTGCAAATTAATATTCCATTCTTTGAAGCATTGGAGCAAATGCCTATGTATGAAAAATTCATGAAGGATATTCTCACCAAAAAGAAGTGGTACACGGATCAAGAAACAATAATGGTTTATGCTAGTTGTAGTGCTATCATTCAGTGGACTCTTCTGCAAAAATAAAGTGATCCGGAAGAGTTACTTTACCGGTGACAATTGGAAATGTTTATGTTGGTAATGGGTTGATTTATTTAGCCTATAGTATTAATTTGATACCGTTATCCATTGTGAAAAGTTTGGGACACTTGGAGTTGAAGGCAACAAAAAAGACTTTGCAATTAGCCGATAAATCCACTACCCGTGCTCACGGTGTAGTGGAAGATGCTTTAGTGAAAGTTGATAAAGTTTTGTTCCCTATTAACTTTGTGGTAATTGACATGGAGGAAGACGATGATGCTCCTTTGATTTTTGGTCGACCTTTCATGAAGACCGCACGAATGGCCATAGATATGGATGATGGGCTCATGAAAGTAAGAGTACAAGATGAAGAGGTTTTCTTTAATCTATTAGAAACCATCAAGAATTATAAATACAAGAGTGATTGTTTTCAACTTGATGTAACGGATGAGGTGATTAAATAGGTAAAATGTCAAGTACATGTTTCTACCCCCTTAGAGAAAGTCCTTACTTATGCTCTCCTAAATCTCAATGAGAACAAAGAAAAAGAAATTGAGAAGTGTTTGCGAGAACTTTAGGAGTTGGAAGAAATTCCTCCAATGGAGGAACGGGTGAAAATTTTGAAACAAGAAAACAATGAAGAAACCAAACTTGAGTTGAAGTTGTTGCCCTTTCACTTAAAATATGTGTTTCTTGATGAGGGAGGAAACAAAACGGTTATCATAAGCAATACGCTAACCAAAAGCAAGGAAGAAAAATTGATTGTTGTGTTGAAACGGAATAAAAGTGCTATGGGTTGACTATTTCTGACTTGAAAGGAATAAGTCCATCCTATTATATGCATAGGATACTAATGGAGGATGATCTTAAACATGTAGCTCAACCTCAACGCCGCTTGAAACCTACCATGAAAGAAGTGGTTAGGAAAGAGGTGGTGAAGATGTTGGAGGCTAGGATGATATATCCTATTTTCGATAGTCCTTGGGTTAGTCCGGTGCAAGTGGTGCCGAAGAAAGGGCGAATAACAGTAATTCAAAATTAGAAGAATAAGTTAATACCGACTAGAACTGTGATCGGATGGAGGGTGTCTATCGATTACCATAGGCAAAATCAAGCTATGAGGAAAGATTTCCTCTACCTTTCGTGGACCAAATGCTTGAAAGACTATCCGGTCAAGAATTCTATTGTTTTCTAGATGGTTATTCAGGTTACAACCAAATAATTGTTAACCCAGAGGATCATGATAAAACCGCTTTTACATGCCCATTTGGAGTATTTGCATATCGAAGGATGCCCTTTGGTTTATGTAATGCACCGATTACTTTTCAGCGGTGCATGCAAGCGATCTTCTCCAACTTGATTGAGAAGTCTATTGAAGTTTTTATGGATGGTTTTTTGGTTTTTGGACATTCATTTGATCTTTGCTTAAAGAATTTTGATGTGGTGTTGTCAAGGTGTGTGGAGACAAATTTGGTGCTTAATTGGGAGAAATGCAACTTCATGGTTACGGAGGGAATCGTGCTTGGCCACAAAGTTTCCGCAAGAGGCCTTAAAGTTTATCAAGCCAAAGTGGACGTCATAGAGAAGTTGCCACCACCTTTGAATTTGAAGGGAATAATAAGTTTTCTTGATCATGCGGGATTCTATTAAAGTTTCATCAAAGACTTCGCCAAAATTGCAAAGCCATTGAGCAACTTGCTCAACAAATATAATTCTTTCGAATTCGATAATTCTTGCTTGATTGTTTTTTATTCTTTAAAAGAAAGTTTGACTACCTCACCCATAATCATCGTGCCCTATTGGAAAGTATATTTTGAACTAATGTATGATGCGAGTGATTATGTCGTTGGTGCGGAACTTGGTCAAATGAGGACATAATTTTTTCATGTTATACACTACGCAAGTAAAGTTTTGAACGAAGCTCCAATCAATTATTCCACAACCGAAAAAAGAGCTTTTTGCGATAGTGTATGCATTGGAAAAATTCAGGCCCTACCTCATTGGGTCAAAAGTGGTTGTCTACACGGACCATTCGACGATTAAGTATCTGCTAACCAAGCTTGATTCTAAATAAATACTTATTCGATGGGTCCTTTTGTTGTAAAAGTTTGATCTTGAAATCCGCGATAAAAAGGGCTCCGAAAATGTGGTAGCGGATCACTTGTCCCGTCTTGTCAATGTAGAGGTGACCAAATGTGAAATTGAGGTTAAGGAAGAATTCTCAGATGAAAAGTTGTTGATGGTCCAAGTTAGGCCGTGATTTGCCGACATTGCAAATCATAAAGCCACCAGATTGATACCGCAAGGTCTAACTTGGAATCAAAAAAATAAATTTTTGTCAGATGCCAAGTATTTTGTGTGGGATGAATTTATTTTTGAAAACTTGGTGTTGACAACGTTTTGAGAAGATGTGTTACGAACGAAGAATCACAGAGCATTCTTTGTCATTGCCATAACTCACCTTGCAATGGCCACTTTAATGGGTTGAGAACGGCAACGAAAGTCCTTCAATCAGGCTTTTATTGGCCTTCTCTGTTTAAAGATGCAAATATACATACCCAAAGTTGTGACTAGTGCCAAAGAAGTGGAGGAATCACAAAAAGGAATGGTATGCCTTTACAAAACATATTAGAAGTGGAAGTATTTGATTGTTGGGGAATAGACTTTATTGGCCCATTTCTACCCTCATTTTCATGTGAATACACTTTGGTGGTTGTGGGCTATGTGTCCAAATGGGTGGAAGCAATAACATGTGCAAAGGCTGACTGGAAAACCGTAATCAAATTTCTGAAAAAGAACATTTTTTCGCGTTTTGGTACTCCGAGAGTGTTGATAAGTGACAGGGGATCCCACTTTTGCAACTCTCAGTTAAAGAAAGCTTTGGAGCATTATGGTGTGAAGCATAAAGTTACAACACCATATCATCCACAAGCCAAAGGTCAGGCGGAGGTATCAAATCGTGAAATTAAAAGAATCCTTGAAAAAATTGTTTCTTATTATAGAAAAGATTGGTCCAACAAACTTGATGATGCATTGTGGGCTTATCTGACCGCTTTCGAGGCTCTGATTGGTCTCACACCTTTTAAAATGATATACGGAAAATCTTGTCACTTGCCGGTTGAGTTGGAGCATAAGGCTTTTTGGGCCTTAAAATTCTTGAATTTTGACCCTAAGTTGAGTGGGGAAAATAGGAAAGTGCAACTTCATAAGATGGATGAGTTGCGACTTCAAACTTATGACTCCAACAAAATCTACAAAGAAAAGGTAAAAAAACTTCATGATCGAAAAATTATCCACAAAGAATTCAAAGAAGGGTAATTGGTCTTAATGTTCAATTCAAGATTGAAATTGTTTAAAGCCAAGCAGAAGTTAAATGGCATGTATCATCTCATAAAATCTGATGGCACAAGTATAAGAAATCACCAAGAAATTGAGAAGGAAGTGATTGAGTATTATAGTCAATTAATGGGAAAGGAGGATAACAATCTCTACCATATTGATGTTGAGGCTATGAGACTTGGCAAGCAGCTGTCTTTGGAGTAGAGAAGGAATTTGATCAGGCATGTTTCTGAGCAGGAGATAAGTAATGCTTTGGGTAAAATGGGGGACTTAAAATCTCCTAGTATAGATGGCTATGGAGCTAAATTTTATAAAGCCTGATGGCCTATTATAAAAGAGGATGTGATTGGTGCTATTAAGGAGTTTTTTTGATACTAGTGTTATGCATAAAGTCTTTAACTGCACTGTTATTACTTTGATTCCTAAGGGTGGTAGTGCTAGTTACTTGAAAGATTATAGACCAATAGCTGGTTGCACTGTGTTCTATAAGATCATTGCTAGAATCCTGGCTGATAGACTGGGTGAGGTTCTGCAGAGCATCATTAGCCCTTGTTAGGCAGCTTTTGTGCCTGGTCAAGTGATCCATAACCATATTTTGTTGGCCTATGAGCTTATTAAAGGCTATACTAGAAAAGGTGGCACTCCTAGAACCATGATTCAAATAGACCTTCAAAAGGCTTATGACATGGTCAATTGGCAAGCCCTTGAAAGCATCATGAAAGAAATTAGGATCCCTAATCAATTCATCAAATGGATTATGGCAGAGGTTACTACAGTTACTTACAAATTCAACCTGAATGGGGATTATTCTAAGGATTTGAATGCTAGGAGGGGTATTAGGCAAGGGGATCCAATTTCCCCCTGCTGTTTGTTATTCTGATGGAGTACATGCACATATCCATGTACAAAATGCAACTTAATCCCAATTTTAACCATCATATCTGTCGCTCCCCGGGATTTTCATCCTAGTACAAACGCGAAAGTGGCACCGAAACAGAGTCGCCAGCAATGTGTATTTATCCCACGAGAGGGAAAGGAAACACCGCGTAAACCTGAGAGAAAGGAAAAGCATGGTCTTACGACCAAGAGAAATGGGTTCGGGAGTCGGTTACGCGAGAGGAAGGTATTAGCACCCCCACGCGTCCATCGTACCCGATGGGATCCACGCTTGCTGTTTCGATCAAAGGGTGTAAAGAAAGGATACTGGAAAAGGAACTGAAAGAAAGAAAGGAGAAAGAAAAACAAATGTAGGGAAAATAAAAGAAGTGCTCGCATGGGCCCTACCCCACTGCCTACGTATCTCATCGGGAGCATGAGAATCAGAGCGACGTAGTTCCCCTCACTAGGGATGGATTGTGTTTTTTAGAGAACGGCTTACGTTCTAGCTCAGGTGTTGCAGGCTCGCTGGTCCGAGTGCGTTACCATCTTGCAAGAGAACGAGTAGAAGCGCGTTCGTGCGTTGAGAATGAATGAGATGAGAAAAGAATTCCCGAAGGAAAGACGTTATTGTTTGTTTTTGTCTTTTAGAAGGAAGTGTTTTGGATTTGTTTGCATACGTCAGTGTATCTGGATCTTAGTCATTGGAATGTGTACCTTCTCACATTCCAAGATGGAACGGGTAAGAAAGCACACTAAAGGCGAAGAAGACCCCCACACTTAGTTCCAATTTTCAAGGTTCAAACACACTAGCATACTTGTGTTTATTAAGTGTTTTGTTGATTATGAAGTGAAGAAGTGTTTTTTTTATTATTTGCACCTTCAACAAGTATTGCATTTAAGTCCATCATACAAGATCAAATGTTTAACACATTGACCCAAGATGGGCTATATGCTACACATTCTAAGATTACAAGAGAAGACCCCTTATAATCTTTTCTTTGTATGAAAGGCCTAAATGCAATAAATGCCTACCTTTATTATATGTTTTGAATTTTCTTTGAGATGAGAAAAGAGACTCAAGAGAGGAGAAAAGGTAAAACCTATATGGACTAAGACTCAATCCTAATTGAAGATTAAAGAGAGTGATCCTAAAGGTTTGTGAGGTTTCAACCTAAAGTCTAAAGAAAGAAAGAATTAAACAATTCACTTCCAAAGTAGAAGATGAATTGTAATTCAAAAAGGGAAAGTAATGAGTTATTAAAAGAAAGCACATAAGTGCTTAGCAAAACACAAAATGGAATTGTAAAAGAGAAAGGATAGAAGTTGAATGTGGATTCCTTATCCACACTCAATTGAAACTTACCGAAGCCCCTACATGGTTAGCACAATCACTTACAAGTAAAGTAAGAAAATATAATGAACAAATCAAATTCAAACAAGTTGACAAACAAAGTAAAATGAGATTGAATGCTATACATGCTTCCAAGTCAGAATGTAACTCATATTTACACAACCTAATGTTATCCTAAATGAGCATACCAAATCATGCAAACAAAATCTCAATCCAACAAGAAGCAAAGAAGAAAAGGTGAAGTGATGTGAATGTGGTTCATACTTGTGAAACAAGTGACTTAAGGTGCAAGATAAACATCAAACATGCAAAGATGAAACCCAAATGTCACAATCAGAAGTCAATTAACATGCTATACATCCTCAAACAAAACCACAACTCATGGCACAAGTGCCTTCATGATCAAGCAAACCAAACATGAGGCATGCATTCACAAAATGAACAAGTTAAACTTCATGCTTCAAACAAATAGCAAACATGCTTCAAAAATTATGACTTTCACCAATCAAACACCTTAAACACATGCCATTAACATATCAAGTCCACAAGCAATGAATCAGAACCAAAGTCACTCAACAATTAGGTCAAAGTCTCATGGAAGTTTCATGCATTCATGCTCAAAGCAACACATCAAAAGTCATCCAAAAAAGACTTAAAAATCATCTCATAAATCTCAAACATACCTCAACATATTGTGACCACAATGCAAAAAGAAAGGCATCAAAATCATTTTTTATGATCAAGGACAAAAATGCACAAAATCATATGTCACATTAAGTATGCATACAAATGGAAATTCAAAAGAAATAATGGAACAGGGGCAAAATGGTCATAAAATCAGAAAATAAAATCATAGAAAATTTCCTAAATGTTTTAAGAATACACATGAATTTTTGTAGAATTTTCCAATATGTTTTGGTATTTTTTAAAAATTAGAAATCAAACGTGTAGAAAGAAATAAAAATGAAAAATAAATGCAAAATGCAGGGGGGTATGAACATAGCAATTGGACAGTTCAAAATCATTGGGCTTCAATACATGGGGGTGTAATTATCAATCTGGTTAAGTCCAATTAGCACGCAAAACACCATAACTAGCGTGTTCTTCAGTCAACATAGTCAAAGCAATCCAAGCCATCAGATTAAGTCATAGTCAAACAAAAGTCAAAGTAATTAAATCCAAGGCACACACGTGAAGGACCACACTCCATACCATGCACTACACCACACGCATGTCACTCTGATTAAAAAATAAAACACGTGCAAGGCATGCTTATTTTAATGCGCTGGCACCACTGTGGCCACACGATGATGAAAAATCAACGGACACGATTAAAACACACCAAAACCCTAGCATCCAAGATCACCGGCCGGAGATGACCTCCGGTCACCTTCTCCGGTCACACCTCCACCGTCTGCAACCTCAATCCTCACCAAAATGCACAAATGTGGTATCAAAATGAAGCTTACGCTATGCACATCGTGAATCTAACATCATTTTCCACATAACAATCACACACAGAGAAAACAGAGGAGATTAAAGCAAGCCCTAAGTTGTGCACTATACCTCTAAAGGCCTATCAACTAACCGGACAAGTTCTTGAGCTTGTAAGAAGCTTCAAGAACCTGGAAACAACTTCACATTAGGTCTATAATGGTGGAGATTCGTACCTGAAGTTTTGAAACTTTGAAGTGTTCTTCAGAAAACCAGAGGTCTTGTCTCTTCTACGATCTTCACTTGGCCAAATAAAGGCTTTCAAACTCTGTAGAGTGATAATGGAGATGGATTTGCAGTGCTTACTTCAACAATCCAAAGCTGCTTCAAGTTCAGAGATGATTGAAGATGAAACTTGAAGGTGGAATTAGAAGAGAATGATGAACTCGTGCAATGGAGAGATTTGATGAAAAAGAGTGGGAGAATCAGAGAGAAAATTAGAGAGTATTTGGCAGTGAAATCAGAAGAATGAAGCTCAGACTGAAATTAGAGGTGAGATTTCTATTTATAATGTGAGTTAACCATGGTTTAGTGAGTCAGTTAAGTGAGTCAATGCTTGGTTAACTGAGTGCACCCTAACTAACTGAGTTAAGTTAGTTAGGGGCGAGTCATTGATGGTTGTGGTGTGGTGTGGGAATGTTCACGACAGTTATGGTGGAATGAAGAGTGAAGCTTGGAATGGTAAGGTTGTTGTGGCAGAAACTTGCTCAACAAGTTGTTCTCTCTATTTTCATGCAAGGCACGTGATGTTAAACATTGTGTAGGTGATATGTGCTTGACCAAATGTGGAAATAAAGTTCATGGATTGTTTGATGAATGTCTGAACCAAACTGCTAACTCTGATGTGATTCCTCAGTTGGAAATGGTGAAGTTTGCGCATGGATATCTCTCTCTTCAAGCCATGGACATGAGTGATCTTGGTACCATTTCAAAGTGTGTACATGGTACAACAACTTTGATGTTGAAAAGAAGTGAAAATGAGACTTGCAACATATTGAAAATGAGCTTCAAACATAGGAACTCAAGACAGGCTTAAAATGCTGCAGAATGCGCGCATGTGTGGCATGACTTGGTTGTGACCTAGTCAAATTTCAGTTGCATAGACCATACTTTGAGCCATTACAACTTCTCATCCTTTGATCAAATAAAAAAACCATGAACATCAATCTTGAAGATCTCACATAGATGAACAAATTCCATGTTGAAAGATTTTTCACTTGAGGCCTCTAACCATGAGTAATAAGTCAAAACATCTGGCCCACCATGTGTTTGTGAAAATGACATGCGCGTGACTTGAAAATCCTTGGTCATGACCTAGTTTTGAACCTACTTTGCTCAAACTTTGGTCAATCATATCTCACTCAATTTTTATCCAATGGAGATGTTCTACCCATGGATTTGAAGCTCAAAGCAAGGCCTTTCATTGAGGCAGAGTGGAATTTTCATTTGGTGCTTCAATTTTGAATGGCCTTGGTTCCAATTCTGATGCAAAATGGCCAAAACTTGCTATTTTTAGTAACCCTACTTCATCCAAAAATGGCAACTTTCCAAATCTTGATTTTTTCATGATTCCTTTGGAGTTTCTTGACCAAATTTTGTACATTGGACATATGTAACATGAATTTCATGATTTTGGGCTCAAAAAGTCAAGAGTTGACTTTTTCCTCTGATTATTTGACTTTGCCCCAATTTCTCTGATTCTTGATCTTTCTTCCAATTGAACCTCTTCTAAAACCAATTGAGATGCAATCTTCCACACACATACACTTAAGGACATATGGAATACCATGACATCAAGTTTTGTTCAAAAAACAAAGATTCCCTGATTTAATGGGAAACCCTAGTTTTGACCCCCTTTGGTTAGGAGGAAATTGCACATCTTCCAAATCCAAATTCCTCAGAGTATGTTGTGTATCCTCTTAAAGGATGATGAGAAATGCCACTTGAGAATGATTTTGAATCAATGAGCTATCTCTTTTGAGGATTTTCCTTCAATTTTTGGACTTCTTGCATAGTGTAGGATGTAATGCTTCAATCTCCCATTGAATCTCACTTCCTTGAGGTTTTGGAAGATCAATTGAGATAGTATGAGACATGAAAGGCTTCTTGGCTTGCCTTGAGGCAACTTGACTGACCTTTTTGTGCTTTGAATGATCTCTTGATTGTCCACCTTCCACCTGATCACATGCCCTGATGGTAAGAAGGATGCCATGCTTCATTTTTCTATGTTAAATGCAATGTAATGTTAATGAGGTGGATATGATATGATAAATGATAATGCCATGCTATGATGACAAAGGGGAGAGCAAATTTTGGGGTATTACAGCTGCCCCTATTCAAGCGCTGTAGACCTGAATGCCTGAAAGCAAATGCTTTCGGACTTTCAAGGTATATAGTGATTGAATACCAAATATAACCAAAAATTTGCTCTGGGTGATGAAGAAGAAAAGGGATATAAACCCAACGAGACTGCTGGATTGAATCTTCGATGAAACGTTGGAGAGATCTGTCTTTTGAACGACGCCAGACGACTACTGGCTTGCCACGCTGCTGGTGGACTTTGATAACGTCTTTTGAACGACGCCAGACGACTACTGGCTTGCCACACTACTGGTGGACTTTAATAATGTCTTTTATACAATTCCAGACGACTACTGGCCTGCCACACTACTGGTGGACTTTGCAGCTTCGTGCCACCCGAAGATGGACTTTTGCCAATCCACTGTTGGACTTTTGCCACCCGAAGACGGACTTTTGCCAATCCACTGTTGGACTTTTAGAATATGCCACCCTTAGATGGACCTTTCGCCAATCCACTGTTGGACTTTTAGAATATGCCACCCTTAGATGGACCTTTCGCCAATCCACTGTTGGACTTTTAGAATATGCCACCCTTAGATGGACCTTTCGCCAATCCACTGTTGGACTTTTGCCACCCGAAGACGGACTTTTGCCAATCCACTGTTGGACTTTTGCCACCCGAAGACGGACTTTTGCCAATCCACTGTTGGACTTTTAGCTGCTTTGCCACCCGAAGATGGACTTTTGCCAATCCACTGTTGGACTTTTGCCACCCGAAGACGGACTTTTGCCAATCCACTGTTGGACTTTTGCCACCCGAAGACGGACCTTTCGCCAATCCACTGTTGGACTTTTAGAATTTTAAAATCGAATTACTCTCTGCCTCTGCGCCAGACATCTCTGCCGACTCTGCTGAGGAACCACGATCAATGATTTAATCTCGGAGACTCCTAAAAGGATAATATCTCTGCTGGCGAATGGATGAACAATCCGTCTGCTTTGAATTGTCAAGCTTGCCAAAAATAAATTGGACTTTAAGATATGAGGGAATGACGACTCTGCCAGGAATTATTCCATCTGTTTGGGGGAATGAATTCTGGTCACAGCGATTCCGCTGGGGATGAGAATTTTTAAATGACGTCCTGCTGGGGAAATGAGCCATTAAAACTCTGCTTGGGGATTTATTCAACCCAAAATCCTTTATAGGGATTATCAACCTTCTGACCCGGCTGGGGAAAGGCTGTACCATCCTTGTTGAGGAATAGATTCTGTCGATCTGATAAACCTCTGCGGAGAGAACAATAACTCAGCTGGAAGTTGCTGACAAGATTCGATGCTGACCTCTGTGGGGATACCATGACCCGAGATACGATCTTGCTGGGTATCAGGGCTACTCTGCCAGGGATATGCAAATCCTGGTTAGAACATTCCACTGCAACTTGCTAGAAAGAGTCCTTAGAGATCTGTTGGGGAAACCCAAAGCAAATCCACAGTAGTCTGCTGAAGAATGTGACTGTCGAGCTTAGGATAAGCACTACAATGCCCCATGTTAGGCGAGCTTCCCTTTAGACAATTCCGTTAGGGATGACGGGTTTATAACAAACTCTGCTGGAGAAAACTGCTTTAAAGCGTCTCGTGTTGGGGAATGCCTTTTGAGAGGATTTTACAGAAGACCAACTGTCCTCAAACTCTACTGGGGATGATCAACACTTCATGCTGGGGAAACAAACATGCCCCATGCTTGGACAAAACAACAATTCGTCCCCGAAGAGGAGGTCACAAGAGGATTTTACAGAAGATCTAGCCTCTTCAAACTCTTGTGACTTCGCCGGGGATAATGACCATCAGTTTCGGTGTCGACGAGACCACTCTTTTGGGGAACCTGTGACCGTTATCGACACAGAAAAGCTTGTAGCTGTTGGAAGTACTGAATGAGAGAATCGACTTAATAAGATACAACGGTACCCAGTTGAACTTAATTCACTGAGATCGACCCGATGAACGCCGATCTCCTTACCCATAATTGCCCCAGTCTTTTGCGTGGGGTGATTTATTGCTAGTCTTGTGCTTAAAATCATCTGCACCTGCTACCTGCAACAAAAGAATATGCCCACATGCCCCGAATATTGCGTGGCTAGAATCCACCATCCGGGAGTATTCAACATTCGAAGTAATTTCAAATATTTTTTCTGCGCATGTTATTGCAAGGCTGCCATGTTTTCAAATGCAATGTTTTATCAAAAATTAGGACGTTTTTGCAAACAAAGCAATAAAACAAAAATAGGAGGCTTTTTATTGAAATTCAATTTATTGACTGAGAGCCCAGAATAGGCAATTACATCTGGAAGCAATCCCTGGAAAGAGGTGATCGCTGAAAATTGAGAAAAGAAACTATCCTAATGGCAATGTGAAAACGGAATTCCACTGAGTTTCCATTCTGTTATGACCAGTATGTCTTCAAAACTCCCCGACCTTGCCTTCTGAGGAATGATCAGACCGATTCCTATTCTTCAGAACGTCAGTTGTTCAAATGGTAATGGGTACAGATAACTCAGACTGTAGTCATTCGCTTAAATCCCTCTTTTGTGTGGACCGCCCTTTTAGGTTTTCGATCCACCAGGATACCCTTTTTTGCCTAAGTTGCCCTTTCGGGTTTTCAACTTACCGGGTGTACAATTTTTTTCAATTATATCCCTAATTTTTGCCCGAACCTTATTCTGTTTTTGGTTCGCCGGGATGCCCTTTTTTGCCTGGATTTTTTTATTTTTATTATCCAGCGGGTCTATTCATGCGAAGTATTTTTTGACTACGTCCGAGTTGACAGGGGATGAAAAGTCTTCGCCATCCATGGTTGTAAGCAATAAAGCTCCGCCCGAAAAGACCTTTTTAACCACGAATGGACCTTCATAATTAGGAGTCCATTTGCCCCTGTGGTCTGTATTGGGAGGAAGGATCCTTTTGAGTACCACATCTCCGACTTTGTAAACCCGAGGACGCACCTTTTGGTCAAATGCCTGCTTCATTCTGCGCTGGTATAGTTGCCCATGACATACAGCCGCCAATCGCTTTTCCTCAATAAGGCTCAACTGATCAAATCTGGCTCGTACCCATTCAGCTTCATCTAGCTTAACATCCATCATGACTCTGAGGGACGGAATCTCTACTTCAACCGGTAGCACTGCCTCCATACCATATACAAGTGAGAATGGGGTTGCCCCAGTGGACGTGCGTACCGACGTTCGATACCCATGCAAAGCAAATGGTAACATCTCATGCCAATCTTTGTACGTGACAACCATCTTCTGTACAATCTTCTTGATATTTTTGTTGGCCGCTTCGACCGCGCCATTCATCTTTGGGCGGTACGGAGAAGAATTGTGATGTTCGATTTTGAAGTCCCGGCATAACTCGACCATCATCTTATTGTTCAAATTAGAACCATTATCAGTAATGATTCTTTCGGGGACTCCATATCGGCAAATAATATCCCGTTTTAAGAAACGAGCGACCACTTGTTTTGTAACATTGGCATAGGATGAGGCTTCAACCCATTTGGTGAAGTAATCAATTGCCACCAAGATGAAACGATGACCATTGGAAGCTGTAGGCTCAATCTTTCCGATCATATCAATGCCCCACATGGCAAACGGCCAAGGCGATGACATGATACTCAACGGATTTGGAGGCACATGCACCTTATCTGCATAGATCTGGCATTTATGGCATTTGCGGGCATATTTGCAACAAGCTGACTCCATAGTCAACCAATAATATCCCGACCTTAACAACTTTTAGCCATTGCCTGCCCTCCGGCATGGGTACCGAAAGAGCCTTCGTGCACTTCAATCATCAACAAGTCTGCTTCACGTCTATCCACACATCTAAGCAGGACCGTGTCAAAATTTCTTTTATACAGCACGCCATCTTTATTCAAGAAGAAACTACCAGCTAACCTTCTCAACGTCTTCCTGTCTTTGGACGATGCCCCGGACGGGTACTCTTGACTTTTTAAGAAACACTTAATGTCATGAAACCATGGCTTGTCATCAGACGTTGCATCGACCGCAAACACAAATGCTGGTCTGTCAAGGCGGGATACCTCAATCTTAGGTACATGGTTCCATCCTTGCACTTTGATCATGGAAGACAAAGTGGCCAAGGCATCAGCGAACCTATTCTCATCTCGAGGAATGTGGTACAGTTTCACCGTTGTGAAAAATGTCAGCAATCTCCTCGTATAATCTCTATACGGCACTAGATTTGCTTGGTGCGTGTACCAACTCCCTTTCACTTGATTGATTACCAAAGCTGAATCACCGAATATATCAAGGGTTTTAATCCGTAGATTAATCGCCTCCTCGATCCCCATTATACAAGCTTCGTACTCTGCTTCATTGTTGGTGCACCCGAAAGTTATTCGTGCAGTGAAAGGCATATGAACCCCTTCCGGCGTGATAAGAACTGCTCCAACTCCGCACCCATTCATATTGACAGCCCCATCAAACATCAGACTCCATTTGGATTCAGGGTCTGGCCCCTCCTCCGGAAGTGGTTCCTCGCAGTCTTTAGCTTTGAGAAACATGATGTCCTCATCAGGGAAGTCAAACTTCATGGGTTGGTAATCATCAATCGGCTGTTGCGCAAGATAGTCGGACAAGATACTTCCTTTGATGGCCTTTTGTGAAGTGTACTGAATGTCATACTCTGTCAAGACCATTTTCCACCGTGCAACTCTGCCTGTCAATGCTGGTTTCTCGAAAATATACTTGATAGGATCCATTTTTGAAATCAACAAGGTTGTGTGCCTAACCATATATTGCCTCAATCGCTTAGCGGCCCATGCAAGTGCACAGCATGTCTTTTCAAGCATTGAGTATCGGGACTCACAATCATTGAACTTTTTGCTCAGGTAGTAAATAGCATGCTCCTTCCTACCTGTCTCGTCATGTTGACCGAGAACACAACCCATGGAACCTTCAAGCACTGTCAGATACATTATCAGCGGTCTCCCTTCAACTGGAGGCATTAGAATCGGAGGTTCCTGCAAGTATTCTTTTATCTTATCGAATGCCAATTGGCAATCGTCATTCCACCTGACCGTTTGATCTTTCCTTAACAATTTAAATATTGGCTCACACGTGGCTGTTAGGTGAGATATGAACCTTGCAATGTAGTTCAATCTACCCAAGAAACCACGAACCTCTTTTTCTGTTCTCGGTTCAGGCATTTCTTGTATTGCTTTCACCTTGGCAGGATCAACCTCGATTCCTCTTTCGCTCACAATGAAACCCAGTAACTTTCCAGAACGCACCCCAAACGTGCACTTGTTTGGATTTAATCTCAGACGGAACTTTCTCAACCTTTCAAACAGCTTTTTCAGGTTGACCAGATGTTCCTCTTCTGTTCTCGACTTAGCAATCATATCATCTACATAACATTCGATCTCCTTATGAATCAAGTCATGAAACAATGTCACCATCGCCCGCTGGTACGTTGCCCCTGCGTTTTTCAACCCAAAAGGCATTACTTTATAACAATAAGTACCCCACGGAGTAATGAACGTGGTCTCCTCCATATCTTCAGGTGCCATCTTGATCTGGTTGTACCCGGAGAAACCGTCCATAAATGAGAACACTGAAAACTGAGCTGTATTATCGACTAGCACATCAATATGAGGTAGTGGAAAATCATCTTTCGGGCTAGCTTTATTAAGATCTCGATAATCCACACACATTCTCACTTTTCCATCTTTCTTCGGTACTGGCACGATGTTGGCTACCCATGGAGGATACTTTGTCACAGCAAGAAAACCAGCGTCCCACTGCTTCTGGACTTCCTCCTTAATCTTTAAAGCCATGTCGGGGTGAGTCCGACGAAGTTTCTGCTTGACTGGCGGACATTCTTCTCTCAACGGTAGCCTGTGCACGACAATATCCGTATCCAACCCCGGCATGTCTTGATACGACCAGGCGAAGACGTCAACATACTCGCGCAACATTTCCGTCAAAGTTTGCCTCACATCTGCTTGCAAGCTGGCACCAATCCTGATCTCTTTTTTGGCGTCCTTGGTACCAATATTGATGATGTCTACAGTCTCCTGATGAGGCTGGATGACCCTTTCCTCTTGTTTCAACAATCTGGCCAATTCTTCAGAAAGTTCACAATCTTTCTCATCCCCTTCTTCGGCTTGATAAATCGGATTGTCAAAGTCATACATGGCCATATCAAAATCGTTATCAGTGGTATCCGGAGGATCAAGTCTGCATGAACGGGTTCATGCCTTATTTTAGAATTTATTTTTAAGCAAAACAAAAGAAAATGAAACATTGCCATTTTATATTTTTGTGTAAAAATAAAAACTGAAAGACAGAGAACAAAATTTGATTGCAAAACGTCCTTTATTAATGATTAAACATTGCAAATGCAACCATGGTGGCCCTACAAATGAATCTATACGCCTTGGGCAGAGCGCAAGATTTTGTCATGCATTATGGTTAGAAAAAACAAAGAAAAATTACTCTGTCTGAAGAGTAACCCGGATGACTTCTTCAACGAACCAGTTTTGCACTTGTTGTCCCGGAACATGAGGGCGTACCCAGTTGTCCAGGTCACAATCACTGTCAACACTATCCTCTGTGGCTGCACAAGACTGGTCCATGTAGATAATTCCCCCACTATTGAAAGTAATGGGTCCCCTGCTCCCCGCATCTGAAGTTGTAGAGGGATGATAACCAATACCAAATTTGTCTTCCTTCATTGGGGTCTCTATCAACCTGCCCCAACCTTGGGCGTTGCCTGCCCTGACGACTTCGACAGCTTGTTTGTAAGATGAAATGGAGGTACCAGCCCCAACTGGTACAGAAGAAGACTCAGGTGCATCGTCAATATTGACTGCTTCAAATGATTGGCACAGCATCTCATGAATTTCCCCATCCATTTCAATGTACTTGAATGTGGACAAGTGACTCACGAAGATGTCTTCCTCCCCACACACTGTCACAACCTGCCCTTCAAACTCATACTTCAGCTTTTGATGTAGAGTAGAAGTAACAGCCCCGGCTCCGTGAATCCAAGGGCGTCCCAGTAGGCAGCTATATGCAGGTTGTATGTCCATTACATGGAACGCGGATTTGAATACCTGTGGTCCAATTTGTACGGGCAATTCCACCTCACCAAACACAGATCGTCTGGTTCCATCGAATGCTCTGACCACCAACTCACTAGGCCTTAAGATCAAACCGTCAACTTCCAGCTTCATTAATGCCTTCTTGGGCAAGACATTGAGTGATGAACCAGTGTCTACCAGTACATGAGATAACACTGCGCCCTTACACTCCATCGTGATATGCAAAGCCTTATTATGGTTTCTTCCTTCAACAGTCAAATCTCTACTTGTAAAGCCCAAGCCATGGCTAACATTAACATTGGAGATTACGCCCTCGAGCTGATTAACAGTAATTTCTTGTGGCACGTACGCACTCTTCAACACTTTCAACAACGCCTGCCGGTGCGCATCAGAGCACATCAATAGTGACAAGATTGAAATCTTTGAAGGGGTCTGATTCAGTTGGTCCACAATCTTATAATCGCTTTTCTTGATTATCTTCATAAATTCTTCCATTTCCTTATCAAAAGTAATCTTTGTCTCTGCTTCAGGTGTGGGCGCATTTTCAACCACCTGTTTACCTTTAGCCTTTGCTGCGGCTTCTACCTCCTTATCACTTCTCAAGGTTTGGGGAGCGAACAACCTTCCACTCCTTGTAAAGCCCCCTACACCCCCTACATTATCAATATTTGGGCTGACTGACGGCTCAACTTCCTGTTTTTTACCTTCGTAATATACATCTGCCCCATAGTGCCATGGGATAGCCTTCGTAGACGTGAACGGAATTGGTCCTGGCACCGTGATAGTGACAGGACTGGGCCCTTCTGGCGCAACACTCGCCACGGGAACTGCATTGACCGGCATTTGAACCTCAGCGGGAGTGTAATAGATGGTCACGGTTGATATCTCATCAGTGTCTTTCACGACTCTGTCGAACTGTAGACATCCTTCATCGATCAGATTCTGTAAACCCATCTTCAACTTATCACAGCCGTTCTCCTGATTCACACACTCAGAGCAATCTTGATTACAGCCCGGGAACACCTGTCCCTTCAATAAACGATCTTTTACAACCAACAAAGAAGTTTTCACTTGATGAACGTCTAACACCAAATTCAATCTCCTCCCATCTTCAATAGCGTACACATTTGCTGCGCTATGATCAGGCATGGGATGCTGAGTAATATTAGGAGCGGGAGAGAAATTGATGGCTTTAGCATCAATCAAATCTTGTACTTTATGATGGAAAGCCCAGCATTTTTCAATGGAGTGCCCCTGAGCACCTGAGTGGAACTCACAACGAGTATTAGCATCGAAGTTAGGTGGCAGGTTTCCAGCAACCGGAGCTTTCATAGTACGGAGTTCTACCAACTTTAACTCGAGTAGCCGGGGCAACAGCGCGGCATAAGTCATAGGGAGAGGATCCATCTTACGATCCCTTTGTCTAGACCTTTGCTGGAAAAAAGGTTGTTGCTGTTGAACTTGTTGTTGGGGTTGTTGTTTCTGAACAGACGGTGTGGGGATTGTTACAGCATCTACCTGATAATAAGCTCGAGAACGCCCTCTGCCTCGTCCTCTAAACACAGCATTCGTATCACCTTCTCTTCTTTTCTGGTTACTAGCAAACGGTTTCTTCGTCCCCGAAGAGCCAGCCCCACTCACATCCTGGATCTTTCCAAGCTTTAACAGACTTTCTATTCTTTCTCCCGCAATCACAATATCAGCAAATCCAGTTGACGGACAAGCAGCTAACCTATCCAGATAGGCCCCTTGCAAGGTGCCCATGAACATATCTGCCATTTCTCTGTCTGACAAGGGAGGTTGAACCTGGGCAGCCATTTCCCTCCACCTCTGTGCATATTCTTTGAAACTCTCCTTGGCATTTTGTGACAACCCCTGCAATTGAGTGCGGTTGGGCGCCATGTCGATATTATACTGGTATTGCTTCAGGAACGCTTCTGCCAGATCTTTCCAACTCTTCACAGCAGCTCTATTCAACTTCATATACCAGGTCAAGGACGCCCCAGCCAGACTGTCCTGAAAATAGTGCATCCATAGCTTCTCGTCATCCGTATGGGCTGAAATCTTCCCAAAGTAAGCTTGAAGATGCGTTTGGGGACACGCATTGCCGTGATACTTATCAAAAGTGGGAGGCTTGAATTTAGGGGGAATTCTGACTCCCGAGACCAGCCCCAAGCTGGTAACATCAATACCCATAGAGTTCTTGCATTCTATGGCCCTGATCTTCTCTGCTAGCTCATCATACCTTCGATCCCCTTGATTACCCACATCAGCATCCAGCAGAGTAAATTGGTCTTCTAGAGTATCTTCAAGAGTAACACCAGCATGCCTACCATTTCCATTACCCCGATTGTTACCACCAGGAGGAGGGTTGCCACCGGGAGGAGGAATGCCATGTCCCTGTGAATTGTCATGATGATCACCTTCGGGCCCATTGTCGGGACGCTCTACCAGAAGCCTCAGTCTCTCCTGATTTTGCGCCATGCCAGTCATGAGGGTCATGAACTGGTCCATACGCGCCCTCATTTCCGCCAAATCACTTTGCACTTGATCCATGATTCTTACTTGATTCCTTCGCGTCGAATATCGGTGAATATGACTCTCCGCTATACTGCCTGAAACCAAATAAAGGTTAGAGACCCCGCAACGAGTACCTGAAAAGCAAGTAACAAAAAAAATGCAAAATGATATGCAATGCCATGCAATGCCATGTTTGTCATTTCCGAGGTGCTTTATACCCTGATTCCAATCCAACCACAGAAATCTGAAGACCAGAAATTGTGATATAAAGAGACGTGTCGTGGTCATGTGCTTGTGTGCAGCTATCTGATAAGGAATAATTCTGAATAAAACTGTTCATACTCATTCAACAAAGTATTCAAGTACATTTAAGAAAGGCTCATCCGCAAATGCAATACAAGGAAAAATGGATCCATCAACAAGCCTGATGGTAACCATTAACAACAAAATATAAGGAAAAGAACATCAGTCTGACAATTCCACACCCTTCAGCTTATCACTTGAGTATTTGATCTCCTCAAAAAGTATACGGGTACGCTGGTGATTCGGCTTTTCAATCATTTCTTTGATCAAGACATCCCTTTTCTCAAGAGCTTCAGTTAAAGAACCCATGTGCAGCATCAGAGCCTCGTCATCACACACTCCTTTGTGTCTCTTTATGCCGGCTTGCGTCTTGAGTATCTCCCTTTCTATCATGACTTCTTCAAGCTCTTTCTTGGTATTCCTCAGCTCACCTCTAGCTTCTTCTAGCTGTTCTTGACTCTTACCGAGGCTTTCCCGATACTTTCTTCTCTGCTCATGCGCCTTTTCAAGCTCTTCGTCCTTAATCTGCAACTGTTCCTGTAATTCAGCATTCTCTATCCTAACTTCGTCCCAAGCGTGCTGAAACTTTGTTAACTTTTCTTTGGTCTGTGCTAACGCCTGTTTGGTTTGCTTGTGGGCTTGAGTAGCATCATCAGCACCTTTACTAATCTTCCGGAAATGTTGGGCTCTTCCAGCAAAGTCTTTTTCTTTTGCAGTTAGGATTTGTTCAGCATCTTGGGCTTTCCGCTCCAGCTCTTTGTTGGCATGTAGAGCATTCTGAAGACGGCTACTCAACTCGGAATTCTCTCCTTGGAGCTTTTTCACCAAGGCTTGCAACTTGTCAACTTCTTCCACAGTAGCAGTGCTTCTTGCTTTCTCATTCTCCGGATACAAAAGGGGTGCCTTACCAAAAGGCAAGAGAAAATCTTCAACTCTTTTCTTCACCCACTCTTCATATGCTGGATAAACCCGGTTGTTAGGCTTGCCTAGAGTAACTTTCCCCTTTTTCAGTATGCTACCCCAGCTTTCAGAAGCTTTCTGTGCTGCTTCCCAACCATCTGATGTATGAAAATAGAGGGACTCCTCCACATCTCTCTTAATAGGCGGACCTGTCAGGGCATACCCAAATTGTCGAATGGCCAAAGAAGGATTGTAGTTAATCCCACCCAGTCTTCCTATCAGTGGAACGTTAGGGAACTTACCACACCTGTGGATAATATTCTTGCCAATCAGCCCATGATCTACCCATACGATGTCCTTGGCCACTAATCCCATTAAACGCTGTTTCCACTCTAGAGAATCTTTGGAATCCACAAAAGCCCCTGATTGTGGTAAACGGCCCGCAAACCACTTATAGAACAAGGGTGCACAACAACGAATTATCCCTCCTCTTTTCTTTTCATTTCGGTTGTACAATGAGTAGTGAAGGTCTCCCAGTAGCGTTGGCACCGGGTTCTTCATCATGAATATTCGTATAGCGTCCGTATCAATAAAATCCGGCTCGTTGGGAAACAACACTATGCCGTATATACAAAGGGCTAGCAAAGCATTAAAAACAAGCCAATTCTCGCCTTTAGCTGCTTCTTGGGCCTTCTTAATCAGATATTCCAACTTGTAACCACGAATCTTTCCTTTGTTGGAGACATTGTCACTTAACTCTGATTTGCTCAAATAAAGAGCACCAGCCAACTTCCCAAAGTCAAGATCCCCCACCGATCCAAAGAAAGGGGGCTCCTCCTTGATAGCAATCCCCAACATGTTGGAATACTCCTCCAAGGTAGGAACCAACACATAGTCTGGAAATACAAAACATCTCAGAGGCGGATCATAGAACTGCATCAACGTATGGAGACCTCTGGCTTCGTAATCACTGACATTACGGACCATAGATAAAATCCACCCATATTTCTCTTCAAAAGCTTCTCGTGCTGCAGGGCTCGCCATTCCCTTCAGCACAACAATAGGGCCCAAAGTAGGCGTAAGGAACTTATAGCTGATGATATTCTTCCTCTCTTTAGTGTTCATCTTTGCAGGGACCTGATGACTGGAATCAAGGGTAATATATGCACCTGGAAATGAATAAACATGTATGTTAGGATATGATAATGCAATGCAAAGGGCAATGTGATCAGGTAATCAGGTGTCTGTGCTGAACTGTGAACGATGTCAGTGTAGCTCTGAGACTAATATAGAACCAAAGATAAGAACCATCTGAATACAATAGGATGAAACTTCCTTTTTGTGCAATGATGATAGAAAACCAGGTATGTAGGAGGTCATGGTCACCTGCAAACCTGTAAACAACCCGCCCTTCTCACATGTGGGTACTAGGATGTTCAGTATCCCGGGCTCTCAGGTCGAGAAATGATGATACGTTCACCATTTCTGGTTTGGCATCATCATCAATCGAGGAGGCCTCAACTGATTCTCCAAAACAAAAAGGTCCTCAGCTTCTGGCACTGAGGTCGAGAAGCAATAGTACATTCATCCCTCAGGGTACAGTACTATCGCCAATCGAGGAGTGCCTCCGCTGATTCTCTTTCAAAAAGGGATGTCCTATAGCAAGTTCCCAGCATTGGGTCCTCGGATCGAGAATGTGCAATGGGTTTGCCACGGAATGTGGTCTGCCACTGTCACATCTCGGGAGGAGTGCCGCAACTGAGTCCTCGGGAATGGTCACCAGAGTCGACAGTTCCTCAAGAGACTAACCACTGGCCTGCATAACATGCAGTAGCAGAAAGCTCCTGATAGAACCTCGTCTGGTTGTGGGTCTCATGAACAACAATACGTGGTCACCACCACGCAAGCGTCATGACTATCCACTCTAATACCTATGTATGTACTCAAGCCTTGGTAGTGAGCTTATCTCTCAGAACACCCATCCCGCCAAACAGACAAAACAGTGCAACACAATATAATATATGATATGTAATGCTAAAATGCGGTAAATACAGTAATGTACAGTAAAACAGTAAATAACCATACAATAAAACAGTAAATACAGCACAACCGTAAACACCCAACGAAAGAAAAACAAACAAGCGCTAGGATGGACTCGCTTAGGATGGACCAGCAATAGGTCAATCTGTCCCCAGCAGAGTCGCCAGCTGTCGCTCCCGGGATTTTCATCCTAGTACAAACGCGAAAGTGGCACCGAAACAGAGTCGCCAGCAATGTGTATTTATCCCACGAGAGGGAAAGGAAACACCGCGTAAACCTGAGAGAAAGGAAAAGCATGGTCTTACGACCAAGAGAAATGGGTTCGGGAGTCGGTTACGCGAGAGGAAGGTATTAGCACCCCCACGCGTCCATCGTACCCGATGGGATCCACGCTTGCTGTTTCGATCAAAGGGTGTAAAGAAAGGATACTGGAAAAGGAACTGAAAGAAAGAAAGGAGAAAGAAAAACAAATGTAGGGAAAATAAAAGAAGTGCTCGCATGGGCCCTACCCCACTGCCTACGTATCTCATCGGGAGCATGAGAATCAGAGCGACGTAGTTCCCCTCACTAGGGATGGATTGTGTTTTTTAGAGAACGGCTTACGTTCTAGCTCAGGTGTTGCAGGCTCGCTGGTCCGAGTGCGTTACCATCTTGCAAGAGAACGAGTAGAAGCGCGTTCGTGCGTTGAGAATGAATGAGATGAGAAAAGAATTCCCGAAGGAAAGACGTTATTGTTTGTTTTTGTCTTTTAGAAGGAAGTGTTTTGGATTTGTTTGCATACGTCAGTGTATCTGGATCTTAGTCATTGGAATGTGTACCTTCTCACATTCCAAGATGGAACGGGTAAGAAAGCACACTAAAGGCGAAGAAGACCCCCACACTTAGTTCCAATTTTCAAGGTTCAAACACACTAGCATACTTGTGTTTATTAAGTGTTTTGTTGATTATGAAGTGAAGAAGTGTTTTTTTTATTATTTGCACCTTCAACAAGTATTGCATTTAAGTCCATCATACAAGATCAAATGTTTAACACATTGACCCAAGATGGGCTATATGCTACACATTCTAAGATTACAAGAGAAGACCCCTTATAATCTTTTCTTTGTATGAAAGGCCTAAATGCAATAAATGCCTACCTTTATTATATGTTTTGAATTTTCTTTGAGATGAGAAAAGAGACTCAAGAGAGGAGAAAAGGTAAAACCTATATGGACTAAGACTCAATCCTAATTGAAGATTAAAGAGAGTGATCCTAAAGGTTTGTGAGGTTTCAACCTAAAGTCTAAAGAAAGAAAGAATTAAACAATTCACTTCCAAAGTAGAAGATGAATTGTAATTCAAAAAGGGAAAGTAATGAGTTATTAAAAGAAAGCACATAAGTGCTTAGCAAAACACAAAATGGAATTGTAAAAGAGAAAGGATAGAAGTTGAATGTGGATTCCTTATCCACACTCAATTGAAACTTACCGAAGCCCCTACATGGTTAGCACAATCACTTACAAGTAAAGTAAGAAAATATAATGAACAAATCAAATTCAAACAAGTTGACAAACAAAGTAAAATGAGATTGAATGCTATACATGCTTCCAAGTCAGAATGTAACTCATATTTACACAACCTAATGTTATCCTAAATGAGCATACCAAATCATGCAAACAAAATCTCAATCCAACAAGAAGCAAAGAAGAAAAGGTGAAGTGATGTGAATGTGGTTCATACTTGTGAAACAAGTGACTTAAGGTGCAAGATAAACATCAAACATGCAAAGATGAAACCCAAATGTCACAATCAGAAGTCAATTAACATGCTATACATCCTCAAACAAAACCACAACTCATGGCACAAGTGCCTTCATGATCAAGCAAACCAAACATGAGGCATGCATTCACAAAATGAACAAGTTAAACTTCATGCTTCAAACAAATAGCAAACATGCTTCAAAAATTATGACTTTCACCAATCAAACACCTTAAACACATGCCATTAACATATCAAGTCCACAAGCAATGAATCAGAACCAAAGTCACTCAACAATTAGGTCAAAGTCTCATGGAAGTTTCATGCATTCATGCTCAAAGCAACACATCAAAAGTCATCCAAAAAAGACTTAAAAATCATCTCATAAATCTCAAACATACCTCAACATATTGTGACCACAATGCAAAAAGAAAGGCATCAAAATCATTTTTTATGATCAAGAACAAAAATGCACAAAATCATATGTCACATTAAGTATGCATACAAATGGAAATTCAAAAGAAATAATGGAACAGGGGCAAAATGGTCATAAAATCAGAAAATAAAATCATAGAAAATTTCCTAAATGTTTTAAGAATACACATGAATTTTTGTAGAATTTTCCAATATGTTTTGGTATTTTTTAAAAATTAGAAATCAAACGTGTAGAAAGAAATAAAAATGAAAAATAAATGCAAAATGCAGGGGGGTATGAACATAGCAATTGGACAGTTCAAAATCATTGGGCTTCAATACATGGGGGTGTAATTATCAATCTGGTTAAGTCCAATTAGCACGCAAAACACCATAACTAGCGTGTTCTTCAGTCAACATAGTCAAAGCAATCCAAGCCATCAGATTAAGTCATAGTCAAACAAAAGTCAAAGTAATTAAATCCAAGGCACACACGTGAAGGACCACACTCCATACCATGCACTACACCACACGCATGTCACTCTGATTAAAAAATAAAACACGTGCAAGGCATGCTTATTTTAATGCGCTGGCACCACTGTGGCCACACGATGATGAAAAATCAACGGACACGATTAAAACACACCAAAACCCTAGCATCCAAGATCACCGGCCGGAGATGACCTCCGGTCACCTTCTCCGGTCACACCTCCACCGTCTGCAACCTCAATCCTCACCAAAATGCACAAATGTGGTATCAAAATGAAGCTTACGCTATGCACATCGTGAATCTAACATCATTTTCCACATAACAATCACACACAGAGAAAACAGAGGAGATTAAAGCAAGCCCTAAGTTGTGCACTATACCTCTAAAGGCCTATCAACTAACCGGACAAGTTCTTGAGCTTGTAAGAAGCTTCAAGAACCTGGAAACAACTTCACATTAGGTCTATAATGGTGGAGATTCGTACCTGAAGTTTTGAAACTTTGAAGTGTTCTTCAGAAAACCAGAGGTCTTGTCTCTTCTACGATCTTCACTTGGCCAAATAAAGGCTTTCAAACTCTGTAGAGTGATAATGGAGATGGATTTGCAGTGCTTACTTCAACAATCCAAAGCTGCTTCAAGTTCAGAGATGATTGAAGATGAAACTTGAAGGTGGAATTAGAAGAGAATGATGAACTCGTGCAATGGAGAGATTTGATGAAAAAGAGTGGGAGAATCAGAGAGAAAATTAGAGAGTATTTGGCAGTGAAATCAGAAGAATGAAGCTCAGACTGAAATTAGAGGTGAGATTTCTATTTATAATGTGAGTTAACCATGGTTTAGTGAGTCAGTTAAGTGAGTCAATGCTTGGTTAACTGAGTGCACCCTAACTAACTGAGTTAAGTTAGTTAGGGGCGAGTCATTGATGGTTGTGGTGTGGTGTGGGAATGTTCACGACAGTTATGGTGGAATGAAGAGTGAAGCTTGGAATGGTAAGGTTGTTGTGGCAGAAACTTGCTCAACAAGTTGTTCTCTCTATTTTCATGCAAGGCACGTGATGTTAAACATTGTGTAGGTGATATGTGCTTGACCAAATGTGGAAATAAAGTTCATGGATTGTTTGATGAATGTCTGAACCAAACTGCTAACTCTGATGTGATTCCTCAGTTGGAAATGGTGAAGTTTGCGCATGGATATCTCTCTCTTCAAGCCATGGACATGAGTGATCTTGGTACCATTTCAAAGTGTGTACATGGTACAACAACTTTGATGTTGAAAAGAAGTGAAAATGAGACTTGCAACATATTGAAAATGAGCTTCAAACATAGGAACTCAAGACAGGCTTAAAATGCTGCAGAATGCGCGCATGTGTGGCATGACTTGGTTGTGACCTAGTCAAATTTCAGTTGCATAGACCATACTTTGAGCCATTACAACTTCTCATCCTTTGATCAAATAAAAAAACCATGAACATCAATCTTGAAGATCTCACATAGATGAACAAATTCCATGTTGAAAGATTTTTCACTTGAGGCCTCTAACCATGAGTAATAAGTCAAAACATCTGGCCCACCATGTGTTTGTGAAAATGACATGCGCGTGACTTGAAAATCCTTGGTCATGACCTAGTTTTGAACCTACTTTGCTCAAACTTTGGTCAATCATATCTCACTCAATTTTTATCCAATGGAGATGTTCTACCCATGGATTTGAAGCTCAAAGCAAGGCCTTTCATTGAGGCAGAGTGGAATTTTCATTTGGTGCTTCAATTTTGAATGGCCTTGGTTCCAATTCTGATGCAAAATGGCCAAAACTTGCTATTTTTAGTAACCCTACTTCATCCAAAAATGGCAACTTTCCAAATCTTGATTTTTTCATGATTCCTTTGGAGTTTCTTGACCAAATTTTGTACATTGGACATATGTAACATGAATTTCATGATTTTGGGCTCAAAAAGTCAAGAGTTGACTTTTTCCTCTGATTATTTGACTTTGCCCCAATTTCTCTGATTCTTGATCTTTCTTCCAATTGAACCTCTTCTAAAACCAATTGAGATGCAATCTTCCACACACATACACTTAAGGACATATGGAATACCATGACATCAAGTTTTGTTCAAAAAACAAAGATTCCCTGATTTAATGGGAAACCCTAGTTTTGACCCCCTTTGGTTAGGAGGAAATTGCACATCTTCCAAATCCAAATTCCTCAGAGTATGTTGTGTATCCTCTTAAAGGATGATGAGAAATGCCACTTGAGAATGATTTTGAATCAATGAGCTATCTCTTTTGAGGATTTTCCTTCAATTTTTGGACTTCTTGCATAGTGTAGGATGTAATGCTTCAATCTCCCATTGAATCTCACTTCCTTGAGGTTTTGGAAGATCAATTGAGATAGTATGAGACATGAAAGGCTTCTTGGCTTGCCTTGAGGCAACTTGACTGACCTTTTTGTGCTTTGAATGATCTCTTGATTGTCCACCTTCCACCTGATCACATGCCCTGATGGTAAGAAGGATGCCATGCTTCATTTTTCTATGTTAAATGCAATGTAATGTTAATGAGGTGGATATGATATGATAAATGATAATGCCATGCTATGATGACAAAGGGGAGAGCAAATTTTGGGGTATTACAATATCAAATGTGAGAGTTTGAGCCTCATAAACCTCACATTTGCAGATGATGTTTTACTTTTTTGCAGGGGTGATCTTGGATCTGTGGAGATCATGTTGGCAGCCTTCAACAAATTCTCTGATTCTACTGGCTTGGTGATGAACCAGAATAAATGCAAAATTTTCTTTGGTGGATTAGAAGAGGATAGTGGAAAAGAGATCAAAGAAGCAACTGGTTTCCAAGAGGGGGTCCTGCATATAAAGTACCTGGGTGTTCCTCTTTCTAGCAAGAAGTTGAACATCAAACATTACTTACCTTTGATTGACATAATAGTTGGGAGGATCAAACATTGGTCTGCCAAATTATTGACCTATGCAGGGAGAGTGCAGTTGGTGAACAGTGTAATTAGTGCCATAGCCCAATATTGGTTACAATGTTTCCCAATGCCTAAGGAGGTTATTAAGAAGATTGAAGCCATCTGTAGGAGCTTTATCTGGACAGGTCACCACACTATCAGCAGAAAGAGCCCTGTGGCCTGGAAAAAGATGTGCAAGGCTAAGAAACATGGAGGTATGCAAATTCTTAATCTTGCTGTTTGGAACCAGGTATTATTACTTAAATGTCTTTGGAATTTGGCTAGAAAGACAGATAATTTGTGGGTTAAGTGGGTTCATCAATATTACTTAAGACATGGAGAGTTGATGGAGTATGAAGAAAAGAAGCACAACTCGTGGGTGATGAAAGCCATCATGAATCAAGGAGTTAACTTGCAGAAAGTGAAGCCAGCGTGGGATAAAGCTAATCAAAGAAATAAATTCAAGGCCAAGGAGTTCTATGAGTTGATGAGTGATGATAATGAAGATGTGGGCTGGAAGAATCTTATGATGAATAACGGTGCTAGGCCTCGTGCCATTTTTTGCCTCTGGACAGTCTGCCATGGGAGTATTGTAACCAAGGATAGACTGGCTCGATTTGGATTGGTTCAAGACAGGGTTTGTAATCTGTGCAAGGAGGATGATGAATCTATTAATCACCTTTTCTTTGCCTGCAGTAGTACAAAGCAAGTGTGGATGGACCTGCTTAAGTGGATTGATATAGTGCGCAGGCCTGGTAGCTGGGATAATGAATTAAAGTGGATTCTTGATAGAGTCAAGGGAAAAGGTTGGAGAAGCTCCATTTTGAAAATGTTAGTGGCTGAGACAATATACAGTATATGGGAGTATAGAAACAACATAGTTTTTGGCAATTCTATATATAACTATAGCATTACAAACAAAGTGATAGATAATGTGGTGTATAGGGGCTGGTCTTATGGTAAACTTAGGAAACATATAGCCAAGATGATGATGTAATTGTCCTGGTAGTAGGTTGGATCCTAGTGATCACCTTGCTTGTATTGTGTTTTTTGAATTAATATATTCTATTTGATTCAAAAAAAAAAGATTGAAATTGTTTCGGGAAAGTTGAATTCCAAATGGTTCGGGCCTTTTCGGATTAAGGAAGTCAAGCATTACGTGGAAATTGAGCTTGAAGATCCCTTAACAAATAAAAGTTGGACAGTGAACGGTCAAAGGCTAAATATTTATCTTGGTGGCAAGGTTCATCGAAGTACAACAATTCCGTTTGTCGATCCGTGAGGTCGCGTTGGACTGTCGAGCTCAAACGACATTAAACAAAGCGCTTGTTGGGAGGCACCCCAACATTGTGAGTATTACTGTATTTTTTACTGCATTTGTAAGTTTTTATGTTAGCTAAGATTGTGTGCAAGGGGGTTGTGGTGAACCAAAAATTGAAAACCATAATTTTGAAAATCAGTCATGTTCGCTCTCACCTCGCACTGCGAGCCTAAGCGAGTTCTCCTACTGCTCGCCGTGCAAGCTTGTTAGATTTTGGGCAAGCCTTTTTTAAAAAGAGAGGGCAGGTGCAGTTGGTGTGGTTGCTATGTTATTTTATGGTTGTTATTTGTTTTGATATTTGTTTCTTCCTTGATGTTGAATGATGAGAACTTCTAGATTGGTTGCTCTTTTGCAAAAAAATATCAAATGAAGATTCTTCCAAGATTGGATGGTGATGATAATATTTTTTTAATGTGATGAGTGCATGCAAGGTACATGGTTACCGCTTTCTATAATTGTAGAATGATTAAGAATTTGTGCTTTGTACAAATTTGTATTCTTGTTTCATTCTATAACTTATTTTAATGCTTGAGTCACTTAGGTCCAAAAGCCACAAATTGTGAGAAACCTCCATTGTTTACTAAATGCTTGAATAACTGATAACTTTGTTTAATTCGTTCAATTCATGCTTAATCTTTTGATTATTTTGATTTTATGGAAGCATTAGAAAGGATCAAGGAATTTGTTTATATTGAGCACAACCATACCCAAAAGTAACTTACCCGTGAGTAGAGAATTTGTTAAACCCCTTTGAGCCTAATAGATTAGATCCCATTTTAGTGACAAGCTTGGTTTATGTACATATCTTGAAAGTTTAGTTCATCATTGAAATTTGTGGGATTCTAAAATTTTTTTTTGAAACCTTTGAACTTTGTTATAAATTCAGTTCCTTGCCATAAAAAGCAAGGAGCATTCTCTTAGGTTTTGTTGTATTCAAGTTAGGGAGGATGAGAGAAAAATGGTAGGTTGCTCAAAATTTTGAAAATTTTCAAAAAGCAAAGGAAAAAAAGTGAATATGAATGTGAAAAAGAAAAGAAAAATAATGCTTGTTTGAAAGAAAAAAATAGAGAATGCAAATAATTGTGCAAAAGGAAATTTGAGAAGGTGAGCAATTGAGAAAAAGGATAGGTGAATGAAGTTGTAATGGGTAAATAACTTGTATAGTGAATGTATCTTTTGCATTGGTAATTTCGATTCAATGCCCTTTAGAAATGATCCTTTGTTGTGAACCTGGCCAAACTATAACCTTAAAAGCCCTTAGTGATCTTTTGCTTCTATAATTTCTGATTTGATTAATTGATGAATGTATGAATTGAAATATGTTAGCATTGTTATTCAATTGAGTGTAATTGTCTTGCGGTTGCAAATGTGCAATTTCCTTCATCCATTAATTGAATAGGAGTGTTAGAGTGATTCAAGCATGAAAGTTTAGGTGTTTTGTGAAACATTGCATGATATTTGTTTAAGAACTAAATTCTTTATCATTGTTGATTCTAGGAAGTTGTGATCATTGCTTGTATGCATTCTTATGTTGAATTTGAACCATAAATCTTTTCTTAGTTTAATCTATGCTAGAGCAAATCCTCTTGTTTTCATGAGGAGCATACTTTGCTTGAGTACAAGCAAAAATTAGTTGGGGAGAGTTTGTTGAATGTCAAATATGTCTTATTTTGAACCATTATTCTGGGCATTTTTCAACTCATTTCTCAAGTTTCAATTGATTTATGTTCTTATGTGATTCTTAAATGAAATTGATTTTACCTTTGGGTGCTTTGATATGTATGCTATTGTGTAGGAATTAGGTTGGATTAACAAAGAACAAGGCACAATTGAATGGACAAGGGAAATAAAGAATTTATGAAGAATACAGTAGGTTCGTAGTGCGAGCAAGTAGTGAAGCGCAGGCGCGCTCGCAGTGCAAGCTCAAGGCGAGGCCAAAGCTCAAGGCGAGGCCAAAGCGGGCTGGAACATTTGGATGGCAGCAGCTAAACCCCTTGCTGATGGCAGTGCGAGGTCTGAGCAAAGAAGTTCGCAATGCAAAGTCAGAAAATCTTCAGGGGCGGTTTAACTGTTTAGAGGCACTTCATATGCCTATAAGTGAAGTTTGTAATACGAATAGGGAGCTCGCAGTGCGAGCGAGACAGATTCGGTTTAGATATTTTTGTACTATTTAGCACTTTTTGGGGATCATAACCTCATAACTTCCTTTTTTGGGAGAGTAATATTGGCTTGGCAGAAAAAACCTTAGTTCATCATTTCTTCATCAAGAAGTGATATTTTACAAGTAGAAGTTGGATTCGCATCCTAGATCGATTCTTTATCTTGGATGCTCATTCATCTTCTTTATTTTCTTGTGAATCAAGCTACCATGACCATGGGTAGCTAAATCCTTTGTATCAAAGGTAGATGTAGTCTATTTTAGCTTGTATGTATTTCTTTTGATCTATTTGTATGTGAACAAGTGGATGATTAGTATATGTTGAATGTTTTTGTTCTTAAAGATCTATTTATGATTTATATCACTCTAGACATAGATTTTAAAAACCTTGATCTAAAATATTCTACTATCAACAAACAAACTCTAGACATAGATTTATGAGTTGATATTTGCTTTGTGTTGATCTTAAAGATTATTGTATTTGTTGCTAGCATGAGATATCATCTAATGACGGATACAGTAATACTCACGACATCGCTCTAGTCATAGACGGTATTGAGAGGATACGTGATTATATTATTCGGAAACAAATTCACATGCTTGATTAATTGAATATATGAAAGTTAGGTTGATGAAATCTATCTTTGATATGTCTTGTTAAACAAACATCTTTTAGAATTTAATCTTTGCTACAAAAATTGTGACAAACATATGATCCAAAACAAACAAACTTTGAAAACCATACTTAAAACATCATAAACTGCAGAACGACAAACAATATCACTACAATCCCTGTGGAGACGATTTTCAAACCCCCCCTTTACCATCAACTGTTTAACTGCTCACGAACTATTGTTCAAAGAATTATTTTGCTTCATTCACCAGAGAATGAAAGTCTTTTTTCCTCTTGCACCCATAGGAATATTTTATTTCCCTGTCAGAATAACCTCCAAAGAAACTATCTCCATATCTACCATTTTTTGTTGAAGCATAAAAACCTCATATATGTTATGGATTATTCCCACAAACCCATTCTTTGCCCGCATAACATCCTCTTCATCTGTTATATATCTCATTCCCTTCCACCCATATTCTCTACCAACTTTCCCTCGTACTTTATTTTTCTATAACCTTCCTCACCTATAGCACCTGGCTTAACTTTAACCCAATCCCGATGGACTTCCAAATGTTAATTATCGTCTCCCTGATTTTATTTGATTACCACTTGTGCGTAATTGGTATCATATGATTGTAACTTCCCTATTGATATCCCATTTTTTTATCTTCCACGGCCCACTCTACTAGCAGTCTTATATGTTACTCTTTCATTCCCTATTGTTGCATATTTTTTTTTTGTCCGTACATCTCTTCCTCCCCTATCAAATCTTGATAAAGTAGCCCATACTTTGTATGTACCGAACCATGAGTTTCAAAGCTTTTCTTCTAGTCTCCTTTCATCTCTCACCTTTGAAAACCTTGCAAAACCAAAGTTTTTTCCCTCCTTGTTCTTCTTTGTAGGTACAAAGATACTCTCTATTTCCCCGTATCTTGCAAATTCTTTTTCTACCTTTCCCTTCTGGCGTCCTCTAGAACATTTTTGAAATAACACATAGTAATATCCTCACGATTTGTTGTCTTGTCACCTATCATTCTCTGCCTATTCTTCCTCTTGTAGCTCACATAGGTCCACTCTGTATTTTTCTCAAGTTCTCTCTCTCTCTCTCTCTCTCTCTCTCTCTCTCTGATTATATTCTAACAAAGTTCTAATCCCTAAAAAAGATTATAAACTTTGTCTAGATAAAATAAATAATAAAAAACATAATATTATTCATAATCTTCTCTCTCTCTCTCTCTCTCTCTCTCTCTCTCTCTCTCTCTCTCTCTCTCTCTGATTATATTCTAACAAAGTTCTAATTTCTAAAAAATATTATAAACTTTGTCTAGATAAAATAAATAATAAACAACATAATATTATTCTTAATCCTCTCTCTCTCTCTCTCTCTCTCTCTCTCTATCTCTATCTCTATCTCAAATTCCATATTTTTATTCTCTATAATCTCTCTCTTAATTTTATTCTATCTATTAAATATATTTTCAGTTTTTAATTAAGAGAGAGTAATATTAAAAGAAAGACAGAAAGTTAAGATAAGGAAAAGAGAAAAATGAAGGATATGTGATTCATAACTTTTATAACATGATTAAATAATATGGTTAAAGTACTACATAATTTTGTATATAAATTATTTTGGATTAGGCCAAAGCCCAACATTAAATCGAGTCATCTAAGTCAGGTCAAGTGAAGTGGACTAAGGAAAGGGCACTCCATAGAGGCACTCTCAATCATGGTCTGTGAAACCCTCTAGATCGTCAAACGAGAGGGCTCGCAAGATCCACTGACATATGTCTTCTAAAATAGATATCATTAAGAAGTTTATAAGGCCTATGATCTCTAAACCTCTAGTATAAATTCTAACTAACGGTTCATATAAAAGTATACGTTATTCAAAATCTAAAACCTCAACACAATATATATTTTCTAGACAGTCTGAGTGTTTTCAAGTACTCTCTTACCACCGAGAGCAAGCAAATAATGGTCATTGTCATGGTGTTCATTGTCATTGTCACCAGCCCTATCACCACTTAAAGTTTTAGATTTTTCCATAACATTTGACATCGTATATGAGAATCGTGCTTAATGTTTCCCCGTTATCTCGTTCGACTTCAATCCATACATGACAACCATTGTGCAATGTAATGACCTCTAATTGCCTTTGTTGGTGAACCCAATACAAATATGAGCTACATACCCAACCGCAAGAAAACTATGACCATGATACACCCTATCCCACAAAGTCATAAGGAAAACACCATAGCAACATGGTTATATCACTACGTCATCTTCCTATTATGAAGTTCTCACCCATTTAGAAAAAACGAGGGTTCCTCCTTAGGGTATGGGCACCCTAATGGTTCAATCCACCAAACAAGAAACTAATGACATCAGTAGAAATCATCTAGTGTTCATCCAAAGTTGACCAGAGGCCATTCAATAACAAAATGGTTGTCTAGTGTGGATTAAATTTGGGCGACATTCAACCCAACAACATCCACTAGCTTTTAGTGGACAAACCATGGAACATCAAAGGAAGATGAAGAAATTTATTTATTTACTCAAGAGATTAGACAACTATGTTCCTGATATAATGCATCCTCGAGGCCCAAAAATGGTAGATACAATCCCTCTAAACCCAAATATCATTCCAAAGGAAGACATTCAACCTCTAGGTCCTACAAACATTCTGACTGTCATGAAGGATGTCACAAAGGCCCAGTTTCACCCAATACAAATATATGGAGGATGTGGCTCGCGTGAAGGTTTCATATCTCATCTAAATCATTGTATTCCTCTACGGAGTAGTATTGGTAAGAAGAAGACCCCCCCCCCCCCCACACACACACATATGGGGAACATACTTACCTCATAAATCACCGACCATCTTGTTCGTAAGGACCTTTAAAACCTGAAATTCTGGTATGCAGGATATCAGATGTCCTAAGAGATATCGAGACACTGATATCTATGTAAAACACAAGGACAAGACAAAACACAATTAAAGGTACAGAAAATAACAAAACACCAAGAGTTGTTAACCCAGTTCGGTGATGAATGACTGAATCACAAACAGTCTACCTCAATGTATCAGAAGACACATGAGTGACACAATATAGCAGCACACTAAAAGAAAACTCAAACCCTAAACCCTTATTTGCACACACAGTTTCTTCAACAATAATTCTTCTGCTATTTTAGGTTTAGTAAGTCTCCTTTTATAGCCTCATCCAGTATGGGCTTGAACTCTTCAATCAATTCCATTTTGTTAGTTTTAAACCACCTACAGAATCTTCTCCATAATAACAGGAACAACTCTTCAAGGTTTCCTAAAACGTCTCATCATCCAAATTTAGCAATTTGTGTACAGTTGGAGATACTGAACCTTGGTCCTGATAGCATTTTCTTGACCTGCGTAAATTACTGAGATATAGAAATATCACAGAATTAAAACAAAACAAATCTGCCAAGATTTAAAACAATCAGAATAGATGTTCTAGTAGAACATGTTCCAACATCTATTAGGACACCTGCTCTCAAGGTGAGCTGAGCAGCATGTTACAATATCACACACGACATTCTGTAGTGAACCATGTTTTAGCAAAAATTGTTACCAATCCATAAACCATGGAACCTTCAATCTCCCCCTTTTTCTAAAACACTTATTGCACAATAAACCCTGGAGACTGTGTAAATGGGGAAGAAGATAACCTGCATCTTCGAGAATATCCAAGATGCTCCCCTAGACCACAGGACTGATCCTTATCACGGAGGAGTAAATCTCCCTCTCAGTTCGAAAGAAGAAACTTTTCCGAAGCAAAAGAAAACCAACTTGGACACACACTTGAACTAAACTAGTTTAAGGCATTAGAAACACATATGGCAGAAGCCACTCACATTAGAAACACATATGGAAGAAGCAACAAAAGAAGGACACAAGACACAAGTCATAAGATCCCAAAACACGTCCATAATGACAGAACATCTGGTGGGACATTCAGCATACAACACAAGATTAAAAACCAGCAATACCAACTTTTACTTTTATTTTATTTTTTATCTCCCCCTGTTTGAGCTAAAATTTGACAAATAACAAGTAAACAAAACTGACACTGATAGAAACACACCTAACAAGGGAAAAACACACCAAAGAAAGCAACCTAAGACCCAAAATTAAAACAGTTGATAATAGGACCTTAATACAACAAAAAAAAAACAAAAAAAAAACAGACAAAAACAAGCTCTCCTCTTGAACTAGCTATTCCCTCCAACCTCCTGAGTTAATAAATTGAACCTAGTATTCATCACCATCTGCACCAGAAACAAGATCCTTAGGACAAATTTTCTTTAAAGACGTAACCTTTGTCATAAAAGTTTTACCTGTCAAGACAACTCTGGTTGATGATCCAGCAAATGTCACAACACTTGACTGATCCTTCTTTTTGTTCAGAGGTTCCTTCTTATTATTAGAAGTTTTGGAGGATTGGCTCATGTTTGAAGTACAACTTGAGGGTATGAACAAGGAAGCAGGCTTCAAACTTTATATAACACAAATTCCTTGTTTGTAATGACTGACAAGTCAAGGAGTGAAATGTTGGAAACAGTTTAAGTCAACCTTGAAAATGAATCACCGTCCACATATGGGAAACAAATCCATTAATGCTATGTCTCTTTTTCAAGCTTGGACCATGACAATTCCCATGTCATAGAAGCACACTACGCATGCACACAAAAAACAAGTTTTGCATGCCTACTATTAGAGCACTGATGACTAGGCACATCGTCCTTGGCATGCTAACCACACAAAGACTCTTGAGAGTCTTAACTGAAACAACTTGGTACAATGTCCTGAAATTCTGATAGACATTGTATACTCATATAAAACGTCAAAGACACAAAATATGCTCCAAATATGAAGCTTCTCACCAAATTCCTTGCCTAAAATATTCATCAGTGATCATCCTAAAAACTGAGCACAATGTCACGACATTATGTTAGACATTTCACAACCAAACATAATCAACCTGACAGAACAATGCCAAGACATCTTATATGACATTATACCTTCACTAGAGGTAAACAAAACAGGTTGTATGAGAGCATGCATGCTTTGTATAGGATGTACCAAAGCAGTTACGTAGTAGACAGGTAAACATCTCCCCCTGCCACACATAATCAATTCTCTCCCTGAGGGTGGAGATAAGTAAAAACAACTTAAGCAATTCCACATCTTATACACAATAACACCAGCCATCTCAGTCACACTCCCACGGCAAAGAAAATAGTTTCTCAACTAAGAACTATCATAAGTAAACACATCGGAATAGAAGAAACACCCATCAACTCCCTACACCAAACAAAACTTGTCAAGACATCTTGTCTGACATCACAAGACCATTAGCAGAAGTCCCCCTGAATTGTATAGCACAAAGGGAGACAATGTCCATACACAGTGTATGGAAACACACATCACTTGGTGGAAACATATAATCTTGATCAACTTCAGGTACTATGCAACCTCTTGCTCCTTGTCGAAGATCCTTCTGCACTTCTTGTTGTTGTCACACGCCTTAGGAGAGTTGACACTGAACTCTCTTGACACAACCTTAAAACTTGTCCTCTTCAATCCCTCAAACCTTCTTAGGCTTACTATGCCTCTGAGAATAGAGGAAAGATACAGTAGTTATTTCCTTCCTCCATACCTGTAACTGCTATAAATCCTTCATAGGGCAAGTATTTAGCCCACTGCTTATGTCCTCAGACTGGCCTGCACATAATGCTTTAGTACATATACCAGTCAGCTGATCCTTAGAGTCCACACGCTCCAAAATAATCACCTTTCCTTCATCAAGATTCCTGACTAGTTGATTATACCTGTCAGGGTTCTTGCTCCAGCCATGTTGAGTAACTTGTCTAACAACATTAAGACCTACACAATCTAATGTCATAACATTCTGCTTGACATTATATACCTCTATCATCTGCTTCATCCATACTAGTTGAGAGCAACCCCTTCGTGTCTTACCATATTCAGTTTCAACAGTGTTCCCAGAAGCACATCCATCTGCATTGTAGAATTCTTTCATCAAGAATTCAGTGTTGTGAGAGTAGAACACACCATAGACACTTGTTTCAATGATGTAATTAAATATCTTCTTTTCTTGAATGATAGGACTCATCATTAGTTCCAGCTTAAAGACAAGACAAGAGTCTGATATTTTCTTTGTATATTCAAAAAGGTGTCTTGCAATGAGTTCCTTGGATAGCTCTGCCTGAACTCTAACAGAGAAACCTGAAGTGAATTGAGTATCATCTGTCACAATGCTAGAAAGATTTCATCTTTCTTCTTCTATAGTCTGCACAGAGAATGTTCCAACATCGTTCTCACCATCTGTATTTTTCTTAGTAATTGAATCATCAATTATCACACTGACAGATTCCTCAATCATTTTAATTCTGGAGTTAAAAACTCTATAGGCTCTGCTGCTTGAAGAGTACCCAAAAAATCCCTTCATCACTTATAGGGGTTTTCTTACCATTTTGATCTTTGTCAGTCAATACAAAGCATTTACTTCCAAATGTATGCAAGTGTTTAACTGTAGGTTTCCTCCTTTTCCATAGCTCATAGATAGTGGTTGAAGTACCTCCTCTTAGTGTAACCCTGTTAAGAATGTAGCACGCGGTATTTATAGCTTCAGCCTAAAATACTAATGACAATTATTTGGCATGAAGCATAACTCTAGCATATTCTTATATACCTCTAGTCTTTTGTTCAACAATTCCATCCAGCTGGGAAGTGGTGGAAGAAGAGAATTCATGACTAATATTTTCAGAGTCACAAAACTCTGAGAATTATGCATTCTCAAATTCCTTGTCATGGTCACTTCTAATCTTTACAATCACACTGTTTTTTTCCCTCTGGATACTTTTACACAGATCTTTGAAGACTTCAAACAAGTCTGATCTATCTCTAATAAAATTCATCCACGTGAACCCAGAAAAATCATCTATAATCATATAGACATAACTCTTTCCACCCAAGTTTTCTATCTTCATTGGTCCCATCAAATCCATATGAAGCAGTTCCAGCACTCTGGATGTAGTCTGATGTTGCAACATTGTATGAGACATCATACCCAACTTTCTAATCTCACACTCACCATAAATTTTCCCTTCTTTAACCTTAAGATCTGGCATTCCTCTAATGGCTCCTACATACATTATTTCCTTCATTCTTTTGGGATAGAGATGTCCAAGAATCTGGTGCCATAACTTCACTTCATCCTCATTGGTTATAAAACATGTGGAAGAATAAGCAGTTATTTGAGGTTCCCACAGATAGCAGTTATCTTTGGACCTTATACCTCTCATTAGAATAACATATTTCTCATCTTTGACTATGCATTCTATTGAAAAAATTGACCACCAAACCTTGATCACAAAGCTGACTAATGCTAATAAGGTTAGCATTTAATCCTTTCACCAGAATAACATCTTCTAAATTAGGAGACCCTGGACACATCAATCTTCTCATTCCTTTAGTTTCTCCTTTAAATCCATCACCAAATCTGATAGACCCTGAGGGCCGAGACCTAATATCCACCACCAGCATCTGAATCCCTGCCATGTGTCTAGAGCATCCACTGTTAAAGTACCAATCTTCTCTAGTTGAAGCCCTCAAGGAGGTGTGAGCCATAAGATTCACATCCCTGTTGATAGACCTTCTTTTCTTACTCACTTGATTAGCTTTGACACGAGCTGAAGATTGTTGCACTCCATATAGCTTCTAATAGAAAGGCTTAATGTGACCATACTCACCACAGTAATGACACCTCCAAGTTGATGCTTTAGATTTTATTGAAGACACACCATGTCTGCCAGTGGACATGGTGACCATTTTCTTCTTTTCAGAAGGAAGGAACTCTTCTACATATTTATTGTTTTGTTGAACATCAGAAGGATAATCACCTCTTGTATTTCCATAATCTTTCACCACATCATATCTGTTACTCATTCTTCTTAATGAGTTTGTCATGTTATTAAGCTTAGATTTTAGAATGGTTACCTCATCTTGAAGATGATAAAAATTACATAGAAGTTATTTCTTCTCATTCTCCAGTCTAGCTATGATCTCCCTCTGATTCTCCTCTGTCTTATTATGTTCTTCACACTTGTCACAAGTTTCCTTGTAAGACATATCCAGATCTTCATAGAGGAAATTTTCTGCACACGATTCTTCCTCATCAGCCCATCTACCAGAGAGAGCAGTCACAAGGTTGACACTCTCAGAATTAGATTCATCTTCTGACTCATCATCATCAGACCATAATACAGATAACCATTTCTTTTGTTTCTTGTGAAAAGTGGGACATTCTGAATTGATGTGACCAAAACCCTCACACTCATAACATTGTATTCCTTTGCCTTGATTTTACTTATCTTCAGTCCTGGCATTCTTTTGAGAGTCATTGTTATTTATGATGTCGTATGAGATGTTCTTGACACCTGATCTTCCTCTTCTGTCCATTATTTTAGAACCTTGTTGAATTGCCTCCCAAGAAGCACAATAACATTAGATATATCTTCATCTGTATCTAGGTCACATTTATCCTCTGAGTCTTTAGTATTTGACACAAAGGTTATGCTCTTCTTCTTTTCAGCCTTTTCACTGATCCCTAATTCAAAAGTTTGAAGAGATCCCATAAGCTCATCAACTTTCATGTTGTTGATGTCTTGGGATTCTTCAATGGAAGTCACCTTCATGTCAAATCTCTTTGGAAGAGATCTGAGAATATTTCTGACCAACTTAGCTTCTTAAATCTTCTCCCCCAGGGCACTTAAGGCATTAGCAATCTCAATAATACTCATGTGAAAATCATGAATGCTCTCATCCTTCTTCATTTTCAAATTCTCAAACTTGTTGGTAAGAAGTTGCAGTCTTGCTATCTTTACCTTAGAAGTTCCTTCATGGGTAGTCTTCAAAATCTCCCAAGCATCTTTAGCAACAGTACAATTATTTATCAGTGTGAAGATGTTCTTGTCCACTCCATTAAATAGGGCATTCAGTGCTTTGGAGTTTCCCTGAGCTAGCTTGTCATCTTCGTGATCCCAGTCTTCCTCAGCTTTCAGCACATCAGTAATATTACCATCCTTACCTCTAGCCATTGGTGGATCTTATCCCTTGACCACAGACTTCCAAACCTTGTTGTCCATAGACTTCAGAAAGGCCACCATACGTGCCTTCCAATAATCATAATTGGTTCCATCAAGGATGGGTGGTCTGTTCACAAAACCTCCTTCCTTGTCCATTGTACTAGAAAGTATTTTCCCTATATCTCACCCAGATACAAAGCAGGATGCTTGCTCTGATACCAATTGAAATTCTAGTATATAAATATCAGATGTCCTAAGAGATGTCAAGACACTGATATCTGTGTAAAACACAAGGACAAGACAAAACATAATTAAAGTTACATAAAATAACAAAACACTAAGAGTTGTTAACCCTGTTCGGTGTACAACAACACCTACGTCTGGGGGCTACCAAGCCAGGATGGAAATCCACTATTAGTAGTATCAATTCAAAGCTAAACAACCAAGTTTACAACTTCTCACTTAATACCTACCCAGTGCAATTTCTACCTAAGACTCACCTAGGTATGAAAATCCCTTCTCACTTCCTACCAGTCACCAACAACAATGATAGACACAACAATACATCAAAAAAAGACACACTTCAAAGACAATACTTGATCTTGCTTAAAAGCTTCAATCAAGGACAATACACTCTTGCTTAAAAGCTTAGAGTGGAGACTTATAACTCAATAACATCAGTCCAGTTCAAGCATCTAGGTGATGAATGAATGAATGGCTCACAAACAGTCTACCTCAATATATCAGAAGACACATGAGTGACACAATACAGCAGCACACTAAAAGAAAACTCAAATCCTAAACCCTTATTTGCACACACAGTTTCTTCAACAATATTTCTTCTGCTATTTTAGGTTTAGTAAGTCTTCTTTTATATCCTCGTGCAGTATGGGCTTGGACTCTTCAATCAATTCCATTTTGTCAGTTTTAAACCACCTGCAGAACTTCTCCATAATAACAGGAACAAATCTTCAAGGTTTCATAAAACGTCTCATCATTCAAATTTAGCAATTTGTGTACAGCTGGAGATATTGAACCTTGGTCCTAATAGCATTTTCTTGACTTGCGAAAATTACTGAGATATAGAAATATCACAGAATTAAAACAAAACAAATCTACCAAGATTTAAAACAATCAGAATAGATGTTCTGGTAGAACATGTTCCAACATCTGTTAGGACATCTGCTCTCAAGGTGAGCTGAGCAGCATGTTACAACATCACACACGACATCCTGTAGTGAACCATGTTTTAGCAAAAATTGTTGTCAATCCATAAACCATGGAACCTTCAAAACCCTTTATAATGCTACCATATTATCAAACAATTGACCTCGACGATCACAGGGAGACGATGGATACCATCGCCACATTCTAAAATGTTAGGGGACATGTCAAATGTAAATTAGCCATCCTTACTTTAAAAGAAGGGGCAATGACATGGTTTAATAGGCTAAAGTCTTAGATCTATCACATCTTATGTCGAACATTGTTAACAGTTTATAGACAACTTCACTACCTCTAGGAGACAACAAAAGTTCATGGTTAGCCTTGGAGCCATAAGTTATAAGAAGGACGAATTATTAAGAAGTTACACTGGCAAGTTCAACAAAGAGGTTGTTATGATTAAAGACACAAAAGATAAAATGAAAAAATGTTTATTACACTAGGTACTCCGAAAGCGAATTATAATTTCCAAGAATACAAGGATTGAAGAAGAATTGAAGAAAAATATATCTCTTTTGGAGTATTTATGGGTGCACCCTCACTAACAAAAATAATCTAACAACCGGGGTCGTCAAAGTTTTCATTATCATCACAACCATCACCTCACTACAAGAAATTTGACATTTACCTACGGAGGTTTTTAGTGACAGCTATATCTACCATAGGTATAGGAGGCGAGGTTTTTAGTGACAACTATATCTACCATAGGTATAGGAGGCTTATATCCACGGATAATCAATTGGCTGGATAAAAAAATTAAAAATAAAATAGCTGGAAAAGTATTAATATGGAGAAGCACGAAAATGAAAAACATATTTTCATGAGCCGCCCAACCTAAACCCTATTCTTATTTTCACTTCATCTTCCACGGTTCTTTACTTTTTTTTGCAGAAGCTTTTCCAAAGTCTGCTACTGGTAAATCCTTCTTGTTTTAACTAAAGCTTTGATTCGTCAAACCTTCATTGCTACAGTAAATCCTTCTTTTACCTTCTCATAAAGGTATACTTTTTATTTGATTGTTTCAGTTCTTAATTTCTATGCTTAGTTTAGTGTTCATCAATTTAGGGTTTTCAATTAATTTTTCTTTGATTTAGTTTTCTTTCTCACTCTGATATTAGATATCAATTTAGGGTTCATTTTTCTGAAATTGACAGTCTGTAACATAGAGTTGAAAGAAACTATACATATATATGTTATTAGTTTTCTTATAGGCAACATACACAAGAGATTTGTTATTCAAATGTTTATACTTTATCATAAGAACCTAAGTCTTGTATGGATAAGTTGATGGAATTGTTTTTTATTAGTTTTGACACTCTGTTCCTAACTGAGGGAGTTTTGACACACCATGAATTGTATCCCTCTCTAAGGGTATCTCTGAATTGACTGATACATATAATTTACTAGATAATATGTTAACAAGGATTTCAAAAAGAAATTTGTGGCCAAGTTTAGGAAATTTTTCTTGAATAGGGTTCTTATTAGATTGTTTGTGTCTGGACCACAATCATGTTTCCTTTACAATTTCAGATTGTCAAACAGTTTGTTACCTTTTACATTTTTTGTATCTATGATTATATACATGATTTTATATATGCTCGATTGTCATTTTGTGCTTCTCTTGTTATTCATTGTTGTGAAGTCTGATAGTTTTCGTTGGATTTGCAACTATAATGAACTTTTATTTTACTAATGATTGGGCTCTCACTAATTATTTTTCCCGTTTTCGTTTCTCTTTATTGATTTTATTTCTTATTTTTCAACTTTCTTTCTGTTCTTGTATGTGTAAAATCTGTTAGCCTTTGAGTTCGGTGACATCGTTGCTCATCGCCAACATCGCTGCCGCATCGCCGACATCAGCACAATCAGGTACTGTAAGCCTTTGACACTATTTTATGGAATTCTTCATGATTGTGGAATGCTTAAATGATAAATAATGATGCATAAATAAATATCACACAATATTTTTATATTTCAGGAAGAACTAAAAAAATATAGTAATGAGGCTGAGCCATCTCAATCGAACCAAAGTATGCAAGGTTCTATGCCTTGGAAAGATGACATATTTTCTAAAATACAAGGAGCTGCAAAGAAGGGACGTGTGCGATGTATGGGCAAGTTTCCTAAATCAAAAAAATCAAAGGTTTATGTGTCTGAAAATGAAGAGTTACGTGATAGAGTTAAGCACATGGAAGGTTTGTTAGCAAATGTCATTATCCTAATTCAAAATAAATTTTCTGGACAAGACGTGAATGACATAATACAAGTTGCTCGACAAGTTACTGATGCTTCTAGTGCTCATAACCATTTGAACTCACCTAGTCCAGACAATAATGAAGATACTGAAAATGGTATTAATTATTTCTCACTAAAATTGTTAATATTTTTAGGAGTCATATTATCTATGTTGAATTAGTTTATTATTCATCTTTTGTTTTAATTTCTTGTAGGTGAAGATTAAAGGCTGGTATGGGAGACTTGTGATGAAAACTTGAAGATGAAAGTTATAGTCTCTACTAAGTGGACACAATTTGTTTTTGAGTTAGAACTTTGTTTATTTTATAATTACAAAACTATCTTTTTTTTTGTTATTAGTATAACTTTTTAAAGTACTCTAAAATTTATATGATGCAACTATTAGTATTAATTTTAAGTTTGTAATACTTTGAGTTAATTTTATATATATATTCAATTGTTTCTTAAATATATTTATTCAATTGTTTAATTTCTAATTTGATTAATATAACTAATGTGTATAAGAGTAAAAAAAATATACATTAAAGTATATATTAATATATATTAATAGAGATTAAATATGGGGATGATAAAAATTTAATTAAAAAAATTTACGTCAAGATTATACCTATAGTGATGGAAGAGAGCAGTAACTAAAAAAAAAATATAAGCTTTTAGTAAGGTCTATACCTATAGACACAGACAATAGGTATAACTTAATAATTATACCACCAGTTTAAAATCCATAGCTATTGCCTACGGTGACGGAAAATATCCGTAGGTATAGCGATTTATAGGTCACGAAAAAAAAAGTGCCTTGGGTATAGATAATTTGGGCTATACCTACAATAAATTGTCATTTATCTATGTTTTTTTGGCTGTCTCTAATAGTCAAATTTCTTGAAGTGCCTTTTAAATTTTTAGATTTTTCCAATTCATAAATATTTTAATTTGTGTCTATATATTAAATTATATGAAACTTGTAATTTATGAATTAAAAAATATTTTTTTAATAGAAATTATGTAATATACATTGCCTATAATACCACGTAACCAAAAAGATTTGGGTTAAATATGGTACTTGTTCTCATAAATATTTTATATTTTATTTTAATCTTTCAAAAAAAATTCTTCAAAAAATTATCTTTCTAAAAATTTGCATCCACACTTTTGGTATTTTCTGATAAAACAGTTGTTAAAACCATCATTAATTCAGTTTCTATACAATAAATTATCGTTAAAATTGTTGTTAATTATATCACAAAATTGTAAAAATTATCATTAAATTGTAGGAGGAATAAAAAAATGTGGATGAAATGTTTTAATAAAACAGTCTTTTTAAAAGAAATTATTTGAAAGACTAAAGATAAAATATAAAATATTTAAAAGAACCTCAAACATAGTTAATCTAAAAATTATAATGTCTAATAAAAATTTAAATTATTCATGAGTTTTTTAAACAGGAAACACCAGTCCCTTTCCCTAGTCAAAGGCAATAGCCACAAAGAAAAGCGATGATCGCTTTCATAAGATGTGAGCATTGGCAAAAAGAAAAGCAGAAGCATGGAACATGAGTTTTCCAACAAGTCTCGTATACGGCAAGACAATTTTTATCTCTCTCAATATATAAGTTAAACAAATATTTATCTCTTTTATTTTTATTTTTGCTTTAGTATTTATTTACAATATCTCTTTAACAACATATAAAAATGGACCAATTAATATTTGTGGAATATTTACCCAAATTGAATTATTTAGATGAGATCAAAGAAACTCCATAATAAAAAGTCCCCACATATTTATTTATTCAGCAGCCAAGTTGGTAAACATGTTTGTCACACATTGATATAAAAATATAGAAAAATAAATTGTTGATGAAAAAAACAAAGAATAATCAATTTGGTTGTGACTTGTGGTCAAAGCAATAGGATTAATATGTGTCACCTAAAATGAAATGAACAAGACATTCTATATTGCAATTGGAGGAATTTTCTGGTAGGAGTTTTGGTCAGATAAGCATTCAAAATACGTTTAGATTACTTGTTTAATAAGCTACAAATAATCCTAGTCACAAAAATGCGTCAACCCTACGTTCCCATCATCATTAATTACTTCATCAATAAACATTCAAATTCGTGGCTATCATTAATATGCTAATTAATTTTAAAGTTGATTATCTTATAAATATTGTAAAAATAACATGAAATATCTTCGTCCTTTTCTTAGACTCTTTTTAAGCTCTGTTCATTAAAAATAGCGGTTGACTGATAAATTAGCTGATAGTTTATAACTCATAATTGATAGTTTATAGTTTATAATTTGTGACTTATAATTGATAAGATAATTGAAGTTTTTGGTAAAATTAATGGTTCACTTAGTTGATAAATTAAAATAATATAAAAGATATTTAATATATAATTAATTTATTTAAATTAAAATAAATTATAAAAGATAATATTGAATTTTAGTTAAAATAATAAGGACAAAAATGAAAAAAAAAAAATTATAAATTATAAGTTAAAATGTTATTTAAAATAACATCTAAAAAATAAATTATAAAGTGGTAGAATAAATTATAGCTCGCCATAAAAAAATAATTAATAAATAAATTTTTTATTGTCATATAAATTTATAACTAAATTATAAATTATAGGTTCAAAAAATATCTTGTCAAAAAACTTTAATTTATTTTGATTTTTGATTTTTATTTTGCTTCTATTACATTTTAGATGACAAATATTGTTCACTTATCGATTAAGCAAACATCCAAAGGCATTCATGGAAATTGTGTTAAAGGCGAAAGTTATCTTTGAGAGATATAAAGTGACCATACATTAAGTTATTTAAACACGTGTAACACTCATTTTCTCTTTTTGTTGGCATCAAGATTGCAAAAAAAAAAAAAAAAAAAATAATAATAATATATATATATATATATATATATATATATATATATATATGGGTCATGCTAATACACACTCATATAAGTGTGTATTAGCAACATATACACCATAATATAGTTTTGTGTAGGGTCCATCATTTTTTAGTGGAATCCATATTAAAAAGATAAAGAAAAAAATGCATTTAGTGTATTTTTATGTGAAATCCATCAATTTTGAATGTGTGTTACCATTTTCATATATATATATATATATATATATATATATATAGGATAATGCTAACTTGTGCTCTTAGGGCACATGTTAATTATATATATATATATATATATATATATATAGGGTAATGTTAACTTGTGCCCCAAGAGCACAAGTTAGCATTATCCTATATATATATATATATATATATATATATATATATATATAATTAACATGTGCCCTAAGAGCACAAGTTAGCATTATCCTATATATATATATATATATATATATATATTATTTGATCTAACGGTTCTTTTAAAATAGATTTTAGTTAAAGTTCAACCGTGTAATTGATTAAAGGTATAAAAGAAATAACCTAAAGAATACAAAATAAGAAATGAATATAGGAAGATGATTTCAATAATAATTGATTATGCAGGGACAAAAGTCGATGGGATCCCCCTATAAATGCACTTCTTTAAATTTGCACACACCAAAACGGCAAAATCCCATGATGCATTACTCATTTGTTGTGTTCCCATTACTTGTGTTCCCAAGAGTCATACTAACATCTCTTTAGAGTATATGTTAAATTGTTAAAGGAAAATTATGTTAACAATAATAATTTTAAAATTTTAAAAAATTAAATATATAAATTTCAAAATAATATTTGTAGATTTAATTCATTAACACGTGTTTTAAAGAAACATGTTCGCATATTATTTTTACTTAATTTTATTTTAAACATGTTGAGATATTAAATATAATCCAAATTAAATTATATGACATAAACTCAAAGTTAATTATGGTTTATGGTTTGTTATATTTATTGCTTAGTAGCCAAGTCATTTAGTTCTATATAAAAAAGACATTTTCTAATTCAGTTATTATCATTCATTCAATAATATCAATTCGTATTTCCTTATTCTCTTTTTCTCTCCTCACTAAAAGTGTCTCACGCACTAACAAATTGGTATCTAGAGCTCCGATTAGATTCTTGATCGTATTTTCAAGAATCACACGTCAGAGATCGTATTTCCGGGATCATGGGTTGTTGTTGATCAATCGCTGCAAAAATGAATGGTAACAAAAATTTACTAAACTCCCTTTCAACTCTTAATGGCAAAAATTGGCTTCGATGAAGAAAACAAATGCAATCTCTATTTGGCTTTCATAAAACCCTAGAAGTGGTTACTAACGGTGTTCATGCGCTAGGTGAAGATGCAACCGACAGATAGAGAACCGCTCACAAGGATGCAAAAAAAGAAGGATTGCAAGGCGGCGTTTTACATCTAATCGACGGTTGATGCGGCTAACTTCGACGGAATCACTCATGTCGAATCGGCGAAGGAGGCATGGTATTTTCTTGTCAAGTACTATGAAGGAGGTGAGAAAGCCAAGGTTGACAAGTTGCAAACTTTGAGATGACAATATGAATTGTTGTTGATGGAAGAAGACAAAGAAATTGCAGGCTATATGTCGAAGGTGTAGAAACTCGTCCATCTCATGAAGGGTTGTGGTGAAACCCTAACTGATAAGATGATAGTTGAAAAGGTGATGCGTATGTTGACCTCTCAATTTGATCACGTTATCGTAGCTATTCAAGAATCCAACAATCTTGAAATCCTAAAACTAGAAGATTTGGTTGGTTCGTTGGAGACGCATGAGATTAGGATTGTCGAAAGGAATGAAGTTCAAGACTCGATACAAGCACTACAGGCTCAGTCATGGAAGAAGAATGGTTGTTCCAACGTCAAAGGCAAAATTGACAAGACTCAGAGCAAGAAGTCTTGGTCGAATCCTCACAAGAATAAGGTTGATGATAGAGCCTCTGAATCCTCGAAAAAAGGATAAGAAAACTCCTATCAGAAAGACAAAGAAAAAAGGTGTGCATTGTTATAACTGTGAAAAATGAAGTGACTTGGCCAAACATTGTTGGTACAATAAAGACAAGGGAGTGACAAAAGGCAAGGAAGAAGGAGCAAACCTTGCAAGCCAAGATTTAGATTATTCTAAAGATATGGTGGTTATGGATGCAGTTGCAGATGACAATGTCGACTCAAAGATATGGTTCTTCGACTCGGGCTGTTCGAATCAAATGACTGGTCGAAAACAGTGGTTAGAAGATTTCGACAAGTAGAAGAAGAGTAAGGTCAAACTTACTGATAATAGCTCATTTTAAGCAGAAGGCACTGGCGATATAGTTATTCAAAGGAGCATTTGAGGAAAAGCTATGATCAAAGGTGTACTGTATGTACCTGGAATAAAGTGTAATCTACTAAGTGTTGGACAACTGGTCGAAAAAGGTTTCTCAATGATCATGAAAGATGAAGCCTTGGAACTGTTTGACACTTAAAATAATATGCTCTTGAAATCTCCTTTGTCGAAGAACAGGACATTCAAAACCATGATCAGCTCGACTGAAGTACAATATCTTAAAACTGTTGTCGACCACAAGCATGGTTAGTTGTGGCATTTAAGGTTGGGACATTTGAAATTTCGATCACTCAATTAACTGATTACTCAAGATATGGTAATCGGGTATACCAAGTCTGGAGATGCCTGGAAAACTCTGTGAAGGGTGTCTAGTTGGAAAGCAATCCAAAAAGTCTTTCGTTTCGACTATGCCAATGAGATCCTCATGCATCCTCAAATTTTTACATTCAGATATATGTGGTCTTTTTGAGGAGCATACCATTGGTGGAAACAAGTATTTTGTTTCGTTTGTCTATGAGTTTAGTCGAAAGCTGTGGATATATGTGATCAAGAGAAAGGACGAAGTATTCAGAATCTTTAAGAGATTCAAGATGCTTGTCGAAAACCAGAGTGAGAAGAAGATCAAAGTTCAGCGAACAAATAGAGGTGGCAAATACACATCAGAGATATTTGAAGCATTTTGTACAGAACATGGTGTTAATCATGAAGTAACTGCTCCTTATACTCCTCAACATAATGGAATAGCAGAAAGAAGAAATAGGACCATATTGGACCTGGCGAGATGCATGCTGAAGCGGAATAATTTGCAAAAGTCCTTATGGGGTGAAGCTGTTTTGACTGCTGTTTATATTTTGAATAGGTGCCCTACCAAGAAGCTGAAGAACAAGGTTCATGAAGAAGTTTGGAGTGGCAAACGGCCATTAGTGAGTCATCTGAAGGTGTTTGGCTCTATTTGCTACAAGCATGTTCCTGATGCAAGAAGAAGGAAACTTGATGATAAAAGTGAACCTATGATTCTGGTAGGATATCATAAGACTGAAGCATACATGATATTCAATCTAATGAACAATAAGATCGTGATGAGTCGAGACATTGTGATTGATGAGAACTCTGCATAGGATTGGAATTCTGGTGATCCAATTAACAAGCCATTGATTAGCTATGATTTTGACGAAGCAAGTAATGATGTCGAAGTCGAAGATATTGTCGATATTCCAGTTAAAGTCGAATTTATTGCTGACATTCCCGACACAGTTGAAGTCGAAGAGGATATGGCTTGCACAAGCCAGAGACTTGAAAGAACTAGAGCTCGTCAAGCAAGACTTCAAGACTATAAAGTGGTTGGTGATGATGAAGTCACAACAGATGGAGAACTAGTTCATTTTTATTTTCGTGTAGGTGTTGAACCAATCAACTATAGCGAAGTCTTCAAAGATAAACACTAGAAGTCTCCTATGGTCGAAGAGTTACTGTCATACCCTAAATTTGTCCTACCTGTATATTACCTTCATCAGTGTTTCCATCTACTAACCATCATTAAAAAAAAAACTCAAAAAATATGTTGTTTCTGCTTTCATTTTCTTATGGTTTAAAATCAAGTTGTTACAAAGATGAGTTGGGTGTCAGGCAATGCTATTAGGTCAAATGTGTGTGTGGTATGGATTGAAGTTCATCTGGTTTTGACCTAATATTGGCCAAACAAGAGTTGGTTTCATGATCAAGGTCAGGGTGTGCATAATTCAAGTGATGTGTGTTTGAGGTTCCAATTAGGGTTTTATGCCAATTCAAGTCATATGTGTATGGATCAAGTTATCAGGTTGTGCCTAGATGTTTCATGGTGGAGAATCATATGCAATCTGTTCTTTTCAATCAGGGTTTTTTTTGGAGCAGTTGTAATACAGCTCATATCAAGTCATTATCTTCTTATTACAGGGCATTTGTTGATCAATGTGAAAGCTTTGGTTTATCAGTACTCAAGTGGCCAAATTCAGATATTGTTTCATCAGTGGTTCCATGGTTTCTAGACTCTAATTCATCTAAGGATCCAAGCTGCTTCATGTTCATTTTCTCAGGATTAATTCAAAGATAGTTGGAATTTGGTCCTTAGTGCAATTGTGGATTCAATTCAAGTGTGGTGTTGGTTTAAGTTCAGTCAAGGTGTGCATATGTGGTTTTAAGTTGAGAATTCATGATTCAAGAGTGGATTTGAAAAATCAAGGCTTACCAAAGGAGTGATTCACGCCCATTATCCATTCTCCATGATTCATTATCCAAATTCCATTCATTATCCAAATTCCATTCAATTCCAATTTCCAATTTCCATTTAATATCAATTCATTATCCATTTAATATCCAATTCATATTTCCAATATCCATATTTCACATATCCATAAACTAATTCCAAGTTCCATATTTTACAAGTCCATTTTAAAATGTTTTACAAAGCATTTTTCCAAAAAAATACATGTGCCAATAATAATCCAATAAAGCCCATTTATGATGAGTCCGTGTTACAATAAATTCAAAGTCCATTTTTGACAAAAAGCTCATTGCATTTTTTCTTATTACAAAAGGTTACAACAATATAAAGTTCCTACAAGTTCTACACAAAAATGTAAAAGCCCACATCAATGCATCCCACTACTTTTCCAAGCTATCTAAACACACTTAACCATCTTCATACTTCACTTGAAACCTCCTTGGAACTTCCTTGAGCCAAAACAGCTTGCCAAACTGTGCCCTACAACAACAAGCCATACCACACACCTCTCAAGCCAATACCTCCCTTCATCTTGCAAACCAAACAACACGCAATAAGCCATCCAAATTCAAGTTGTAAACAAAATTTACAACGCACATGACAACAACAACACACACACACACACACAAACCAAATTCAGCCAATTTTCCAGTCCAAACCTATTACTACCATGACACACACGTGAAAAGATGCATGCCAAGAGCCTGCACACACCAAGCACCTCATGCAACGAGCCAAAGCCAAACCATTTACACCTTTGAAAGCCACATGCACAAAACAACAACCTGGCCAAATAATTTCAAATTGAATCAGACCCCACATCCAAAATAACGACCTGCAGCACAATTTCCACAACATGAATAACCACATGTACGACGCATCAACAACAAAACTTTCTGTGCGACGTCACAGTATATTGAACAAACTCCAAACGCCCAAAAATCAAGCAAAACGACAATGGATTCTCACCTTCATTCACTATCAATAAACCTCTTTCCTCTCACCTTTCCGCTAAGCTCTTGGCAGCCAAAGAAATGCTGAGAAATTTCCACTAATCTCTTCCCAGTTTCATCTTCAACCTCAAATTTCACAAGTTCACCTATTAATCCCACAACACTGATTCACCCTCAAATCAACCAAGCCTTAATCACAAACCACCAAAAACGGAGAGAAATAGAGATGAATGGAGAGAAATTGAGATTCAACACAAATCGAACCTGAACGAGCAAACGACGAAGACGAGAGAGATTGAGCGAAAGAAGGTTGGGAATGTCGAGATATGATGTTGTGTGATTTTGTTCTTCGTGATTTTGTGTTGCTTTAATTTTTTTTTATTCTTATGATAATGAAAACTGATGCTTGTTGCTTATTCCATGGTTGTGTTGTTGCTCTTAGGTTTACCTTGTTTCACTTTCTAAATAAAACTTGATGTTGTTTTCTTTTGCTTTTAAATTCTAACCCTTTTTGTTTAAAAAAAAAACATGTTGGTATGTCTTGGGCCTTAGAGCCCGTTCCATGAGGAATTTCATTTCATGCCCATCTATTTTCCTTACACCACCCTACTTTGTTTGCATTTGAAAGCTCTCCTTTATTTTAGGTTGATGGGCTTTTGTAGCCCATGTTTATATGATGGTTAATACGCACCCACATATGTTTCTCACGCCTCCTTTCTCCCTTCATTCTAATTTTCTTTTTCTTTTTCTATTTTCCTTAGTTATTTTCCTTTTGATTTTCTCTAAATACTTGTTTTCTAAATGTGGTAATTTGTTCTTGATTTATGATATCATGATTTTTTTTTCATTTCCATTTTTCTTTTTGTTTCGTTTTTATTTCTTTTTCTATTTTGGTCAATGAAGTCTTACACATGATGGATTGTTGATTGTTGAAGTTGTTTAACCTTCATTATTTATAATATGTGGTGAATGATCATTTGGATCATTCTTCATACTTTGGCATCGTGATAGGTTACCTTAGATTAATCGATGGAAGTTCTTAATTAAGACGAGACCGTTCTCTTTTTCTTTTTGTGTAGCACGATTTTTAGATAACGATCTACATATCATTTCTCTATCATGTTTTAGCACAAACTTTGTTATTGACCGGCCTCCCATAGTATGATCTTCCTCATAGATTGTGCTATGATTGCTTAACATAGTGCTACATTGGACCCGATTCAAAAAAGTGATCATCCGATCAATGACAATTAACAACTGACAACTAAATTTAATTTCTGCTCCTTATTATCTTGCTTTATCTTTCCGTCATTTACTTTTCCGCAACTTATATCATTGTTCTTATATCCTTGTTCATATTTCATTGTTTATATCTCATTGTCCATATATCATATTGTCATCTTATTTATCTCATTCAAAAAAACACAAAAACATGATAAAATTATCGAAATCCTAAAAGACTTTCAAGCTTGGACTGTGGTTACCATCCTTGACATCATGGAGTTTGGAATTTGTACAGAAACCCTAGCAAGGGAGCTTTGGATTGATTATCTTTATTCTTGTATTGCTTTGTCTTATGACACTTTTGCACATCATTCGTAACTTACTCTTGGGCTTTCTTACAATGAGACTTATTCGATCAATTGCTTCTAGTTGGTCGTCTAAAAGGCTAGCACACTTTGCTAGTGCATGGTTAGTTTATTATTCGGGCTATGCTTATTGTTTATTCCATCCCCATTTAAACAAATGTATCCCCACTCCCATGATGTGTAATAACTTTACCGCTTTCTCCTTGCTTACTAGTTGCTTAGGCTTTTCCTAATTCAAGAATAAAATTAACCATACCTTTTCAAAAGAACACAAATAAGCTTGATCCAACATCGAGCATTTTCATAACAAATCAATTCAATAGGTTTCCACCACCACCAACCTTTCAACCAATCACACTCCACTTGCATTCACCCTTTGTAAGTCGATTGCCTTGTGCATCGCCATCAACCTACCCATTCACCAAAACATTTTCATAATCATTTCAACAAACCCTTGATCCAACGTAAAACGAGTTTTTCTTAATCAAACTAAAAAACACAATAAAATATGATTGAGATTGTGCGCCACGAGCCTTAAGTGGTTGAAAAGTGGTGAGAATGCAACTTCTCTACACTCACTCTGATTATTTGACACAAGGCGTTCGACTTGGTTGATCGAAATAATTGTCTTTACCTATAGTCTTTAGTGTAATCCTAGACAAGAACTATCTTTCTCAAAATCATAAAAACAGCAACAATTCCACAAACTTCTCTTTTTTGCGCCTTAGGGCCACCCTCTGAAAATCCTTTTTCAAGGTAAAATCAACCAACAAACAATCATTTTTTAGGCTGAACTACGAAGCTCTGACTTCCTCATTGCACCACGAGGGTATGTAGGCACGAGGCCAACGCCGAGGTAAACACCCTTAATAAAACACATCCTTTCTCTTTTAGCAGATAAACAACACCCTTTCATACGCAGACAACCTAGATGGTTCCCATCGAGTACAACAGATGTGAGGGGGTGGTAATACCTTCCCTTTGCATAACCGACATCCAAACCCCGACAATGGTTGCGACGACCTTGTCCTATCCTTTTTTTTTATCTCGTGGGTTTTCTCGATATTTTCACTTTCCCTCTTTTTGGGAATAAATAAAGTTCGGCGGCGACTCTTCTGTCAGTCCAATCGGCGACCTTTTCTCGTGAGGTCGCGTTCTCTCATTTTTGACGTGCAACTGTTACAAGCAATTGAAAGAAACAACACATAGGAGTTGGTCGAATTTCCAGCTCATACAAAAGCTATCAAGTGAAGTGAGTGTTCAAGTTAAAGCACAATGTTGATGGGTCGATAGCAAGACAAAAGGTGAGATTGGTAGCTCGAGGATTTATTCAGAGAGTAGGACTCGACTACTCTGAAGTATTTGCACCTGTCGCAAGATTAGAAACTGTTCGACTTGTGGTAGCCTTGGCATGCAATCAAGGCTGGTCGACATTTCACTTAGATGTGAAATCGGTATATTTGAATGAACCTTTGGATGAAGAGGTGTATGTTACACAACCTCATGGGTTTGTGATTCAGGAGAAAGCAAGGAAAGTATACAAGTTGCACAAAGTGCTATACGGTCTCAAGCAGGCACGTAGGGCATGGAAAAAAAATACCGACTCGTACTAATTAGGATTCATCAAATGCGAATCTGAGTATGGTGTCTATGTTCAGGTTGTGGCACAAGATATAAAAATCATCTAACTAGAAGTAGCTTGGAGAACTTGTCGAAGTTCAAAGAGCTGATGAAAAAGGAATTTGAAATGTCGGACCTGGGAAAGTTGTCGTACTTCCTAGGCATGGAATTTCAAATGTAGAAGTAAGGTATGGTGCTACGACAAAGAAAGTATGCCAAAGAGATACTCAAGAGATTCAGAATGGATGATTCGACTCCTGTATCTTCGTATATCGAACCAAATTTGAAGTTGGAGAAGCATGGAGAGGAAGACAAAGTCGACGCGACTTTGTTCAAACAAATTGTCGGATCTCTGAGATATGTGTGCAACATTCGACCTGATATATGTTTCTCAGTCGAATTAGTGAGTAAATATATGAGGGAACCAAGGGTGTCATACATGAAGGCTGCAAAAAGAATCATGAGATACTTAAAAGGATAAAAAAAACTATGGAATTCTATTTCGACGAGACTCTGAAAGTAAAGAAGCTATGGTTACTTGTTATTCAGATGCTAATTAGTGTGGAGTTAAGGAAGTTCGAAGAAGCACTACTGGATATTTATTTCAAGTATTTGGTGCCCCAATCTCATGGTGCTCAAAAAAGCAACCTGTGGTGGCATTGTCATCATGTGAGGATGAATATATAGCAAGACCATATTCTGTATGTCAAGAAATTTGGATGAGATACTTGAAGAAATGGAGGTCGAAGCAAAGAAACCTCTGGTACTGCAGATTGACAACAAGTTAGCCATAAATTTGGCGAAGAATCGAGTTTTGCATGGAAGAAGTAAGCACATCGAAGCTAGATTTCACTTCTTAAGGGAGAAGGTGAATCAAGGTGAACTTGAAGTAAGGCATTTCTCAAGTGAAGCTCAATTGGCCGACATTTTCACCAAAGGATTGAAGATCGACAGGTTCCTAACTTTGAGAAAGAAATTAAGAATAGTTCAGATCGACAATGATTAGTGTATTTCGACAACTTGGATTATAGGGGGTATATTGAGATATTAGATATAATCTAAGTTGAATTATGTGGCCTAAGCCCAAAGCTAATTAGGGTTTAGGGTTTGTTACTTAATTTGTTATATTTATTGCTTAGTAGTCAAGTCACTTAGGCCTATATAAATAAGACACTTTGTAATTCAGTTATTATCATTCATTCAATAATATTAATTCTTATTTCCTTATTCTCTCTTTTTCTCTTCTCACTGAAAATGCATCACGCACTAACAAAACAAAACCTTCTCTTTGTTGGGTTAAAACCAAAGTTACTAGTTGCCTTGTAACTAAAAAATTAATTAAATGAGAGAATTTTACTGAGAATGATTATAATAATTGAGTATGAATTAGTGAGTAGATAAATACATGAAGGATGAAGGATGATGATTACATAACACATTAATCACCTCTTAATTGGTTTACTTGTAGCTATCTTTAAAGTTAATTAAAACATAACTAGTAATTATTAATCAACAAACTAACAACATACAAGCAAGGTCAAGCTCTTATGCAAGGCTTTGATTAGTCTTTGGATCAAAACATTTAATCTCTTTCTGAATCTTAAATTAATCAAAAGTAACTATTTTAATTTCTCTCCTAAGCCATAGAAATTATTCAATTCATAGTTTTTTGTGAACAAACATGTCAATTAATTTTGAGTTAGACAACACTTCACTATAAACTTCTCTTTATTTATTTGATCTTTAAGGTAATGAAATATCGTCTCAATGTACTATTTTCCCATGGAAAAGAGAGATTTCTTACTAGATTGATGGTTGACTTAATGTTTATCTTCAACTTGAGTGCAATATTGTTGTTGATCTCAAATTCATTCATTAGAAATTACAACCAATTTGTTTGGCAAGGTGCTATAAACCCTCCCACACACTCAGCTTCCTATGTTAATAGGGATGTAACAGATTGTTTCTTGGATCACCAAGATTGGTGATCCTTAAAACTTGAATAAGTATTCATTTGTGCTTATTGTATCAACTTTTTCACTGCATCGGACAACATTAGAGGAGCCTTCTAATTTTAACTTGTTTGACATCATAGACTTAGGAAATACAATTTCATAATGGATAGTTCCATTGATATATCTCAACACATTTTTGGAAACTAGGTGGCAAGATTTCAATGGATTGCTCATGAATCTTCTTATGACTCCAACAGAAAAACAAAAATGTTTATATTCAGATATGCACCTTAGTGAGCAAATCAGTCGCCTAAACATAGCAGGATCCACAACTTTATCATTTTGTCCTATGTGAATCTTTGTAGCATACTTGATTAGATGAAATATTAAGATTCCTGATGTTTCAATAAAGTCTATTATTGGAAAATATATTTATAAATACACTGGCCAAACCCTTATTTATTAACTTCAAAATATGTCTTCATTCACTATGCAAGCTTTAATTCCCCTAGTCAATTTTCCTTTAGGGTTATTTAGCGTCAAAGTCATATTCAAATCGCCTTGTTGAGCCACCTTGAATTTGATGGGTGAGTTATAATTTCGACTAACAAATTTGCCCTATTATCCAACCCAACTTTATGTTATGGTTTCACTGGTCGAGGATCCATTCGCCCAACAAATTTATCTTTGTAGTTTAGGCCATTTTTTCAATGTTCTGATTCGTTGCTTGAAATATAATTCACTCAACGGATTTGGATTTGCTTTGGCTTATAAGTCTTGGGTTATTTCTTCATCTGGATCAATACTTGATCCTTTCTGCACTTTTTTTTTCAATCTTTTAATATAAATTGATAAAAATGTAACAAAAGATTATCAATGCATATTTTTCAGGACAAATATCAAATAAGCATAAATCATGGGGTTTCTAAATTCTTTGTGTGAAAGTAAGATGATAAATGTGTGAATATAATAGTGATAAACATGTAAATTATACACTTATCAACTTCAAATACTGAGTAGGACTAGACTTGCCTACGGGTTTTCGAAGCTTCAAAATTTTCATCTAATAACTTCTTAATGAGGAGTATTTGATCATCAAAGTAATCAAAATGTCTGATTGCAAATCTTCATTATCTAATCTAATTGTGTTTACTGTGTTGGCATTGTTGGGAGAGGTAAGCGTTTCATGTATCCATGTCATGTTGAAATCTCTTTCATTTGAACTAGCAAGTTTAGACTAAATATACACCTCATGTATCCATGTCTTGTTGAAATCTCTTTCATTTGAACTAGCAAGTTTATACTAAATATACACCGTTGAATGTTGTTCCTTGGGTATGTGTTGAACCTCCACCCTAGTGAATTTTTTCATGATGCTCCTTACAATTCCTAGGTATCGTTGTATTATCATGTCATCCGTATGACAATCACTTTTGATTTGTGATGTTACTAGTTAAGAATTAAACTTGAGTAACACCTCATCGACTCCCATCTTTAGAGACATCTGAAAGCCAACGAAATAGACTTCATACTCTGTATGGTTGTTTGATGTTGGAAAAAAAATCCCACTAGTACCATGATGGTATGCCCGTTGTTTCTTTCCAACATAATCCTAGCCCCACTACCTTTGAGTTTGTAAGATTTGCCTACGAGTGTCATCCATCTAGGTTAAGTATCTGGTGCCTGCGGTCCTAACTAAAAAAACCCTCAAAGACTTGGGATTTAAAAACTTTGTGAGGTTAATAGGTGATGTCAAATTCATAAAGCTCCACTTTCCACTTTGTCATCCTTCTGAAAATTTATAGGTACCGTTGTATGATCAAGTCATTCGTCTAACAATCACTTTGATAAATGATGTTACTAGTTAAGAATCAAAATTGAGTAACACCTTACCGACTCCCATTTTTAGATCCATCTAAAGGCTAATCAAACAGAATCCATACTTTGACTAGTTGTTTGATCTAAAGGCTAATCAAAATTGAGTAACACCTTTTGAAAAAATATCACTAGTACCTTGGTGGTAAGCCCGTTTTTGCTTTGTAAGATTCGTCTACGAGTATCATCCATTTGAGTTGTGTATCTGGTGTCTGTGGTTTCAAGTAAAAAATATTCCAAGACTTGGGATTTAAAAACTTTATGAGGTTAATAGGTGATGTAAAATTCACAAAGCTTCACTTCCCACTTTGTCATCCTTCTAACAAAATTTTACCTAAACACTAAATGCCTGAGTGAGTAATCGATCCTAAACAAAGTATTGTGTGATGGGAAGTAATATCTCAACTTGTGAGTCATTTTTTATGAGTGAATTTTTCCAATACATTCCTCAATAAGTCATTGATGTCTTTATTGAAGAGTGAATCTTTGATATCACACACTCAAAGTTCGTCATCAAATTGATTGTGAAATGGAAATGTTGAAGTTCAATCCCCATAGGCAACACCAAGTGATATGGTAAGACATTTCCTTTAAGTTTAGTGGATGACAATGGTAACGTTTACGTACTCCAGTATGGAGGTCTCATAAAACAACAAGTGATAGAGGTTCACGTGCAAACACTTTGACGATCAAGTTAGTGACGACCTTAAGTACATAGTTTTAAAATTGGGTGTATTGGAGTTTTATTCATTCTTTTGGTTTTAAAGACAAGTCTTAGGGGTCTAAAATCCCTATAACCTTCTATGGGATAACCAATATGATTTTATGAAATGCATATAAATTTGAGGCTTAAATAGTTAGTTTGTCTTTGTAAGTTGACGAGATTTTGGTTTTCGTCCATGTATCTTTTTTTTTGGTAAAAATATCCTTAAATGTTGAATTCCATTTGGTTTTCGCCCTTGACGTCAATGTTCCATTGCAAAAAAAGGCAACATGGCAAACGTTGCTGATAAGGCTTTATTTTTCCAAGTTCAAAATTTTGAATTAGATTGTGGCATGGATCCCCCCCCAAAAAAACCCACAAAAGTCCCCAAATACTCTTTCACATATAGTCCATGTAATTAAGGTTGGAAATTTTGAAACTCAAAGGGAGACGAAAAAGGTAGATAATGGGATCGTTCTAGTTAGGTAAAGATTCATGCAAGGGATTGAGGAAGACTAAAGGTGCACACGATTTGACATTTGTCACTATTGTAAGGTAAAGTTAGTTCCTTTCATCTGTATTTGGTGTTTGTTCTTGGAAATCATAGGTGAAATTTCCAGGGATGAGTTTTAGTTTGAATTTTCATTATGGGGGTAGTTATTTAGGGACTGTGTATTATATTACAAAGAGGGAGATGAACATGCAATATATGACATTAATCCTGATAAGTGGTGCTTCTTTGTAGCTACTGGTATATTGAAAGAGATTAGTGATATTAATCCTTCAAAATATAGGTTATGGTGGTATAAAATTAATGAGGACAAATACAAGATAATGGTGAATGATAAACCTGTTAATGATGTTTATAAATATGCCATTGAAATGAAATATGTAATGCACTTATATGTTGATCATTCTGTTAAAGGCATAGTTATAATTAATGTTGAAGAAGATGAACAAGGTGATGGCGGAATTAATGTTGAAGAAGAAGAATAAAATGATGGTGATGGAGTTAATGTTGAAGAAGATGAGCAAGGTGGTGGTGGAATTAATGTTGAAGAAGATGAACAATGTGATGGTGGAATTAATGTTCAAGAAGATGAACAAGGTGTTGGGTAGGAATATGGAGTAGAGAAACATTCTAGAGGGGGTGAATCGGCCATTTTCAAAAATTGACCGGTTTTCAAAAAGTAATATTAGAGTTTTTCAAATACGCAGAAGTCTTAAAGCGAAAATAGAGAACTTATGCTTATATTAAAAATCAATCATAATTACAAATTCACAATTCACAAATATCACAAATTTCTCAAAGACAACACACAAAAAGTTACACATTATGTTCAATTTATTACTTGTAAATTACATGAGATGTGTTCTTTACAAAAATTCAATTACTGTAAAATTCTAACACCACTAGTCCTCAAATTTTAATTAGCACTAAAACATAATTAGGTTCTGATTCTAACAAAACCTATACTTACGTAATAAATTGCTACCAATAGAAATTAGTGACAAAATATGCTAAGAAACGAAAAACCTAAACAAGCAATAGCCTACGAAAACTAAATGCAAGAGAGATAGATAGAGAGAGAGAGAGAGAGAGAGAGAGAGAGAGAGAGAGAGAGAGAGAGAGAGAGAGAGAGAGAGATTACACTTGGATGTATAATTGTTCAGCTCTTTCGTCCTCGCATGAGCCTACTCCACTCTCAAATGGGTTCCCATTGAAAGTTTTTCTTCCACTATATTTTGACAAATATTACACTAGTTCATACAATCACCAATACACAATAATGATGAGAAAAAATAGTCTCCTATATGGATTTTGACTTGTATGCAACCTTTATGTTGAACTCTCTACAAAATCTTTCCCCGATTCTCCATTCTTAAATCTTCCAGCTTCACCAATCTGCTGACAGTCTTTGCATGTGGCAATCACCCATGATATCACTAATTTCTTGAGCAATGTGTGAGTGCATTATTCCATTTAGTCATGTTTTGAATGATGTCAAAACTAAGAGGAACTTTAGCGTTTTTGTCCATTGGGCGGTATCAACCAAAGTATAGATGTGCATTGATCATCATAGCATTATGATGCATATAAATAAGCTTGAAAATGATTGGAAATGCCTTAGGCATTTTTCATGCATAAAAAATGAGTTTTAAGTGTTGAAAATGTTGCATAGGCCGACACATACGAGTTCAGGTCAACCTATAGAAGCTTTTGCTTCAATGTAGCTCGATACATAGGCTGGATAGGCCGACCTCCATGCTCTAATAAAGAAGCCTGTGGCCACTGCCTTCAGGTCGCCTCAGATAGGCTAACCTAAGACCTTTACAGGTCGACCTATTACCTTCATAGGCCGACCTATTGCTTTCCAAACTTAAAATTTTGGTTTTCCTTTCAATTTTTCTTGCATTCCTCTTGACTATTTTCTCTTATATATATATATATATATATATATATATATATATATATATATATATATTCTGATGCATGCATCATATTCTAGTAAGTTACTAGTGAATTACCTAAACAAAACCAGAATTACAAAGCTTACCCATTATCTTCAACCTCTCTTATATGCATACACATAATCAAATTACACATAATCATTTTTTGATTGAGTGACCATCTAGATTAGACTTGATAACGTCCAATTAGGTTGGTGTAACCAAGAATATTGGGTTGGGTTCTTTGTGTGTTTCAAATAAGAACATCAAGTTGGGGTTTTCCTTCAAGATCATTGGGATTTGCAGGTTTTGGACATGATCACGCAAATAAGGATTCGACCGAGTGAAGGCCTTGGAACAAGGTGGTTCCTTGCAAGGGAGTAGCGCGAGACGGTGGATCACGTTCGTGAATCTTGGGTTCAACAACTGCGTGCTAGGGATTAATTCGACCGAGCGAAACCTTGAAGACGAGGAGGTCTTGCAAGCAAGTAGTCAAGAATTGGTGGATCGTAGCAGCATCGTTGGTGGCTTGATCAAACTTTGATCAAGGGTTTAGATCAACAACAACCCATAGGGTATGCGGGGTTAGAGTTTTTCATCTCTTGTATAAACATTTTTTCAAAGATAAGGTTAATTGCAAGTATCTCAGTTCGATTTCAAATTAAGGGCAGACATACCCATAGCGAGGCCGATTAGGGAACTGCCTAAACAAATCTTTGTCTATCTCTCTCTCTCTCTCTCTCTCTCTCAATATCTCTTTAATTGTTGTTCTTGAAAATTATCGAGTTCATTGTTGTTTTGATCAATTCGATTGGAAATTGCTTTTCAATTACTTTTTAAAGTGTTGTTGTTGATATAATCATAATCACTTTTATTGTGATTGGGTTTTAAAATTAACAAAACAAATTGAATTTCTAAACGTTATCGATCGCACACAAAGTGTTTGATGAATTGCCTTTGAGTATTTTTATTGATTTTTGTTCATTAGAAATAAGCTCTACATATAGATTAGCATTTAATTAATTTGTGAATTAATCATTGTTGAAAAATTTGTGTTCATTATCATCCAATTGGTTTACGTTACACATATCCGAGATTTTTTATAGTAGGTTCGGTCAGACGATTCGATTCAGGTTGCTTTCGTTGTACCATAAAACTTTTGAAAATTTATTTTTGCCAAAAGTTCTGTTTTTAAATTTGTGGTATATTCACCCCCTTTAGATCGAAGCCTATTGTCTAACAAGTGGTATCAAGAGCTCAAGTTGATTTCGTGCTTAAGATTTAATTTTTAGAAGAATGACGACCGAACCTAAAAGCATACAATAGAGCATTAATTTTCATGGACGAAAATTATAGCTATTGGAAAAGTTGTATGCGTATTTGTCATACCCCAAATTTTGACCACCCGATTGTCAAAACCCGATTGTGTTTTCACTTCGTGTCATCTGCATATCATATCATTTGTTTTTGTCATGCATATCGTTTGAATTTTCAGTCGAAATATATACGTTGAAATTTTTGTCTTTTTTGGTTAATTATGCGAAAACCAATGAACGGACGTGTTTTTCAATTAAATTTACAAATGTTCATTATTCATCTATCTTTCGCACGATTTAATCGGTTTCTCATTTTTTACAATATTTTTACATATATAAAATAAAAATGAAAATAAAAATAATAAAATAATATATATATATATATATATATATATATATATATATTTGTTTTTTTATATGTATATATATATATATATATAGGCAAAATAATCTTTTTCGTCCTTTAACTTTACACCAGGGTCCAATTTGGTCCCTTAACTTTAAAAAGTGGTGATTTCGTCCTTTAACTTTTTAAAACGTGCCAAGTTAGTCCTGCCGTTAGTTTGGTCAAACGTCTGTTTATATTTTGTTACGTGGCAGGTGACTTGGAATATGTTTATCGTCTTCTTCCTTGTTTGTGCATTCTGCAGACGCATTTCCCTCAATCTTCTTCCTTGTTAGGGCAAACTCAAATCATCTTCCATCCTTACAATTTTTCTCCAAAGTAAAAGCTAGGGTTTAGGGAAAATGAAATCGGGTAGTTCTTCTTCTTCTTTGAGCAAGAGAAATGCAGAAAATGGGGATTCAACAGGCAGTGGAAATCGTTGGAGGAAGCCCATGTACTATTGTGGAGACATGGCTATACTTCAAAGGGCAAAAACAGTGAAGAACATGGGAAAGTTATTTTGGGGTTGTCCCAATTTTAAGCAAGATGGATGCAATTACTTTGGTTGGTACCATGAGGATGCATTTGATGAGAAAGAAGAGCTTTTAATGCATAGGATGGGGGTGGCTGTAAAGGGATTAGATGAGGCAAAAAAAGACATTGAAGAACTTGCAAAAAAGCTGATGAATATTGATGCTGAAATGAAGATGATCATGAAGTGGAAAAAAATATGGAATTTGTTGTTTCTAATTGTTATTGTTGTAATGTTATTTAGGTTGAATTAGGTCAGTTATGTTGTGTATGTGAAATTATGTTTTGTTGTTTTTAAATGTTTTCTAGGTTGAATGTTGTTTTTAAGGTTGAATGTTGTTTTTAAATGTTTTATTAATGAAAATATTTGTTGTTATATTGTATCATTTGTAATATTTGGACATGACCTATAATATTTGGACATGACCTATAAGTATATGGAACATGACCTATAATTTGGAGTTGTAATATTTGGACATGACCTGTAATATTCTGACTGTTATTGCCCTATAATTGGGACTTATATCGTATCATTTGCTGTGACAAAATTGACCTATAACAGATTCATAACAGGTTTATAACAGAAACATAATTAAAAACTAGTTCATAAAAGGTTAAGAACCATAACAGCATTCTTGTTCATTACATAACAGACCAGAAACATAACTAAAAATAGGTTCGTAACATGTTCAGAACCAAAACAACATTCTTGTTCATTACATCACAACCTTAAAAGTGCAAAACAAAAAACAGGTTCACTTCATAACAAAAAGCACAAAACCATAGTGACTAAAACACCTAATCCTAAATATGTCTAGGGATTCTTCTTTGCAGTTGTTCTCTTGGTGGGAGTAGATCTCCTAGTGACTGGACCAACAACATTCTTTGATGCAGACAGCCTGGTTGTAGGGCCTGGTGGAACAAATGGCCTTGGAGCTTTTTTCACTGGTAGCTTCTGAGTCTTCCCCTTTGCAGGACCATGAGTCTTCTGAGTAGTAGATTCTTGGGTAGTTTAAGATGCTTGACTGGGTTGCACAGCAGGCTGAGTAACAGTTTGAGTAGATTCTTGGGTAGAGTGTTGAGTACTCTGTTGTGCAGCCTGACTTGTTGTGTCCTTACAAGTGGACTTGTAGTGCCCTGATTTCTTACACCTGCTGCACTTCACCAAGAAACCAGTTCTTCTCATCTTTTTATTAGATCCATCAATCTCTCCTTGTTCTAAATGTCTCCTCTTTTTGGGCCTACCAGGCATCTTCTTGAACTTGGGTGGTTGCACATCAGGATATGGTGTCTTAACCCACAAGTTAGACCCATTAACAGGGTAGATGACATGTTTATAAACTGCCTTGTATTTTGAAACTCTATAGTATTCAGGGATGTAACTTTCTATCCTGAAATTCCTACTCTTCATAGCAGACAATGCATGCACACATGGGAGTCCTGTAAGTTCCCATCTTCTGCATGAACACACGTGGTCTTTCAGGTTCACAACATACTTATCAACCTGATTCTCCAAGTGCCTTACTTCAAACATATGACTCACTTGCGTGCAATTGTTAATTCAACTGAATAAATACTAGTGTATTGAGCTGACATACCTTACAAGCCAATTGTTGGTGTAGGTGCTTGTGATATCAACTTTCTTTCTAATATTGGGCAATATGTCATTCTCATCCAAGGTACCAAACCTCATTCTGTTGATAGCCCATCTCTCCATCATGTAGATTCTTATGTCTTCAAGCATAGTGATTAAAGGTTTGGCCCTTGCCTCAAGAATCACACTATTGAATGATTCAGACATGTTGTTGAGAACAGCATCACATTTGTTTTCAGTCCTGAAGTATGACCTACTCCAAAACCTTGGTGGGGTCTTAATCATATGCTTAAAAGCTTCCTCATTTATAGCCCTCATTCCCTTCATCTCTCTTTCCGATGCTTGTGGGTAAATTCCCCACTGTGATGAATTTTGAGTTCAATAATTTCATCCATGATACCTAACCAGACCAAAATATCCACAAAATTAGGGTTTACCCTATCAAATTTACAAGAAGACTAAAACTGAATACGAACCCTAATTTTCGTAACTTTTAACCCTAACTAATATGAAAGACGAATTAACTAACCGTTTGATCAATGGCAGATGAAGATCTTCACTCCTTTTCGTCTGGAACCGTCTCGTCTGGTGAGAAACCCTTCGTTTTGCACTTCGTCTCTCCAATTCGCTTGCCCTAGCAGAGTGCTACACCACTTAGAAAGAGATTGAATGGACTATTCATTTTCTGCAAATTAATTAAAACCTTCAACACTTCCACGTCACAGGTAAATCTCCCACGTGGACAACGTTATCAAAAAGGGACTAACGGAAGCTAACAGAAGGATAAACGTGGCACGTTTTAAAAAGGTAAAGGACGAAATCGCCACTTTTTAAAGTTAAGGGACGAAAAAGGTTATTTACCCTATATATATATATATATATATATATATATATATATATATATATATATATATATATATATATATATTTATATTATTTTTAAAATTCATATATTTTGTTTTTTTATATATATTTTTTGTTTTTTTATGAATTTTTGTTTTTTATATATTTTGTTCTAAAAAAACTTTTGTTTTTAATACAATTTTGTTTTTATATTATTCTATTATATATATATTTAAGTTAGCTTAAACATTAAGTTAGCTTAAAAACTAAGTTAGCTTAATTTTTAAGCTTGTTATCTTGTTCTCCAGGAAAAAATTTTCCTATAAATACCACACATCAAATTCACTTTCAAAATCACACCAAAACAATTTCTCACATTGTTTTCTCACCTCTCTCCCACATATATTTCTCTCTTTCATTATTTAATTTTTTAATTTTCTTATTTCTAGTTTTATTTAGAAATGTAAAAATACTGTTTAATTATTAATTAATTTAGATATTTTTATTTAATTTTGATTAATTAAATTATTAATTAATCTTATTAAATATTAATATTTAAATTAATTGATAATTCTTCTTGTGGCCCATTTTTTTTAATACAACTTTATTTTTTTAGTTTAGTTAATCTTGATTAAATATTCTAAAATATGTTAATAATTTCTAAGTTATTAAATTTGATTTAATTAATTTGTAATTAATCATTTAATTGTTTAAATTGTTTTATTCAATTATTTGGTAATTTATTCTTAGGATTATTTTCAAGTAAATCTTTTGTAAATAATTAATTAAATGTTCAAATTCGATTCTAACCACTTGATAAGACTTAGGGAATTTCTCTATGATCTCTGGTTTTCTCTGCTTTGTTTTTTACCTGACGCAGGAGTTCTTATATGATACTTTGAGGATCATTATCTCGCTTCTGGAAGCTTGAGAAGAGGCATTGGACCTTGCTCCAATAGGTAAGTTTTCGAACTCATTATCCATGTTTTATTCACACGATACTTTTCCGTGTATGTTTTCAATTGCCATGATATCACGATGTTCTTCCATGTATATTTTATCACATGATGTTTTTCCATGTATGTATATCTCTAATTCCACGATGCTTTGCCGTGAAGTTTCTGTTTATTCACACGATGTTTTGCCGTGTATATGCTTTTATCCACCACGATGTTTTTCCGTGTATATTTTATCACATGATGTTTTTCCATGTATTCAGTTTCACACACGATGTTTTGTCGTGTATATGCTTTTATTCTCCAGATGTTTTTCCGTGTATATTTTATCTGTCACGATGTTTTGCCGTGTATTCATTTATTCCACAATGCTTTGCTGTGTATTCATTTATTCCGTGATGTTTTATCACGTATGCATGTTCCCTTAGGATCTCTTAGTTCAAACTTAATTTTCGATTAGAGACAGACATTAGAATATTCAACTGAGCATGATAACTTTAGGTTAAATTTCCCCTCTCGCCGCCGTGCGATTTAAACTTTATTTTCTGTAGTTCGTGCCCCGATAGGGCGAACTACGACCGCTCTGATTTCTCAAGATCCCATTTGAGAATACGTAGGCATAAGACTGCAAAGTCTTAGCGAGCAACCTTTTCTTTTTTTCATCGTTCTCTTTATATCCGACGTTTTCCCGGATATTCATATCAGCGACCTTTTTATTTTTATCTCTTTCAATCCGACGTTTTCCCGGATATCTGCAACCTTTTCTTTGTTCCATCTTCTCTTTACATCCGATGTTTTCCCGGATATTCGTATTTACGACCTTTTTATTTTTATCTCTTTCAATCTGATGTTTTCCCAGATATTTTCAACTTTTTATCATCTCTTTCAATCCGATGTTTTCCCAGATATTCATATTGTTTCTTTTCAAAACAACTTTCCTTGTGATTTAAATTCAAATACATATTTGTTATCAAAACTTTCTTTCATTTCTTTGTTAAACAACTAACCAAACAGCATGGAAGCTCTACAATGGGTAAGTGTTTATCCGCTTTCATTTACTGATTTCATATATATAATTGTATTGTGGAAAGTTGCACATGGTTAGTCTTCTTTCATACCTTTTTAATATACTTGTCATATATCAACTGTATATATACTAGTATAGTTATTTAGAGTTTTCCCCGGCAACTACGTCTAGAACTAGGTAAAGCCCTGTTGGTCACTCTTAAATACAGACAAAACTAGATCCCCCGTAGGATTCCAGATACAGTATTCCCTCCTCTTGGGGTTAAACCATATGGAGATGTGAAAGGCAGCATTCTCGGTGAACCCTTTCTCAGACTGTCACCCTTAGAAATTGTCAAAGAAACTCTAACTCCCCAGAGATGATCTTTTCTCCATGAATGGCATCTCTGGAGTTTCTTCCAAATTCTTGAACTTTCCTGGCTTGATCTATTCTCGGTGAATGGCATGTTTTGAACTTCTCGGGGTTTGGGGACCCACGGGCTTCTTAAAAGCACCCCCGCCTCCTCTTGGGCATTGTACAAGGACCCTTCGGCTTCTTAGAAGTTTTCACAGCCTCCTCTTAGGCTTCGTATAATGATTCTTCCTCAGCAAAGATAGCCTCCTCTTGGGCTTTGTACAAATTGTCCCTTCGGCTTATTAAAAGTTTTTTCCCGCCTTCTCTTGGGCTTTGTACAAATTGTCCCGACAACCTCTTACAGGTATAGGAATAGAAATTAGTCATCTTAATAGAGCAGTCTTTCAAAGGAGTCTAGATCTTCATCCCATAAACGTATTTTCTCTTGGGCATAGTACAGAAGATAAAACTCTAGACTTGGACAGTCTTACCTCCTTTTGGATTTCAAAGAACCCTTTTTATCTCCTTAAACACAGGAAAAACCCTTTCCTATTTTATTTTTCATCCGACGCTTTTCCGGATATTCCTTTTCTTTACATCCGACGCTTTTCTGGATATTCCTTCTATTTTCATCCGATGTTTTTTCCCGGATATTCATATCTTCTCACTCTTTCAATCAATTCCCACAAACACCCTTTAGCTTCATATCTTGGGCTTTGAACAAGACACAAATACTCAACCTTTTAGCTTCAATCTTGGGCTTTGAACAAGACACTAAATATCTGTTTCCTCCCTTAGAATAGGAGGAACTACGATTGCTCTGATTTCCCTGTTTTCTTTAATGGGAATACATAGGCATAAGATTGAGAAATCTTAGCGAGCACATTAAGCAAAAACCTTAGGTCCAGTACCTTACCAAAAACATCGAAAAACCCGAAAACAACAAAAATATTTTTTCAACATCTCTCAACCTTCCCAAAGGAGAAACTTTCCCAATTTACAGATAAACACCAGTAAGTAGAAAGCAGTAAGGAAAATTGCTAACAACCCATGGATAACCATGTATAGGATGAGTAATTGACAACTCCCCATTGTATAACCTGACCCCGAACTCCCCAATCTCTTAGCATTTTTTAAAGAAAACTTTTGCGTGCAAGTTTAGTTTGAGATAACTTCCCTTTCCTTTCCAGTTTCATAGGATAAATAAGAAAACAGAAAGTAGCACCCAATCCCATCCGCAGGCGGATGCGGACGGTCACGAAAACTGCGCTACAGAAAAATGGCGACTCTGCTGGGGACATTTGTTAGGATTAGAATTCCTAAGAGGTCTAGGTTGTTAGAAAATTTTCTATATACTATATACTATATAAATATATATATATATATATATATATATATATATATATATATATATATATATATATATATCGCTTTTCGTACTTGATATCTGTGTTTATTTTTCTGCTAATGGGAATGCGTGTGATGCCGCATGTGGAAAGATTGAGTATACACCTAAGATAGGTGATGGCAATGCGGGTAATCTTGCGGGGAGTGAATCCCAGTTAAGAGTCCCCGGTCGACCATCAAACTCAGTGGAGACTCCCTTTGCAGATACATTGCCTATACGACTTCGGTTGTTGAAAGTAGTGTGGTCGACTGGGTTATCTGAGAAGCTGAGGTTTTTCGTAGACTTAAACCATTTTGTAGTACCAAAGCTATCGGAAATAGTTGTCACGTGATACTACCCTCATTTGAGGCTACTCTAAGATACACGAGCTCGTTCAGGTGATCCGCTTGTTGTTGGTATCTCAAGAGGGGTCAATGATTTTGAGGACAGGTACAAAAATCACCAGTATAAACCTTTGGGGATGGGTAGACCCTTGACTTCATGACACCGAACCTTTGACCCCATGTTTTTTCTATGTTTTTGTGTGCTGCATCCATGCATTGCATTTGCATCCCTTGCATATTTCATACATACGTCCAGGTCATCGTTAATTCATTCTAACCTTCTGCCTTTCAGTCATCTGTAAGTCGTCAAACTGATTCCTCATCACCGATACAGAACTGAAACTTCAATCAACTTCAACTCAGTTACTTCCCAAAGACGGGACAGCTCATCCTTGTGTTTGATTAGTCACTGACCTTGTTTCTGTCTATTTTACATTTTCCTTGTTTGTATTATATTTGCTTTCAAACTTGTTTATCTTTAAATGTCAGTTTTAATGAAATGAGCATGTACAGTATTTTGATTCAAATCATCTGTTTATTTGCATCTTTATGCTTTCTCTTTCAAAAAACAAAAACTTTCAAAAAAAAATATACACCTCTTTTTCAAATTTTTTACTATGCAAATATTTGTGGGAGGATGACGAAAATATAATACCCATAATTGCTGTCGGTACGCTTTCGAATAAAAAACTTTGCTGACGATGTAAGGCATTTTTTTCAATTCCCAAACACTGGAGATATAAGGAAGATAATCCCTCATTAACCCCTTTGAGCCTTAAAGTAGGAGTTTCTCTCTTCATAAAAAACCCGCAATTTTAACCAGGGGCAGGGTAGTTCTCAGTTTAATTTGGGTTGTGTATTCAAGTTCAAAAGTTTACATACAACAAGCAGATACTGAAAACGTATTTCAAATCAAAAACCAGTGATGGTCCGTCGTAATCATCAAATCTTGCAGTCACTTTCTTTCTAAGAAGAAATCAAAAATAAAAAAGCCCGCTAAGTCAAAAAAAAAAACTTAGGCAAAAACCGGGGCATCCCGCTGACTATGAATTTCAAAACAAATAGTTCAGGCAAAATTTAGGGATAATACAGAGAAGAGGTCCTTAAATCCTCGATCTTTTTAAAAAAAAAATCCACAAAGATGAAAAACACCTAAATGTTGTAAAGAAGCAGTAGCTGCTGTCTCAAGACTTCTGGACCATCGTCATCACTATCATCAGTACAATTCCGAAACCTTTTGGAACCAGAATACACAATTTAAGTTTAACTGAGCATAGGACTGGAGAACATCACGAAGTTGGGGTGGGCACAAACAAACTTTGAGCCTTTATATTTTTTTCATAAACCGTGAACCAGGCCACGTTATAACCCTCAAAAGACCTAATTGAAGTAAGGTTATTTTGAAAGTATACTACGGCAAGGTTGTGTAAACTGACTCCAAAATCATTTTTGTAAATCATTTGTTTTGGTATTATACCTCTGTTTTACTTTTCATTCGAAATGTTTTAAACCACCGTGTTTTTTAATCAGTAATCCATATTACTGTGCTTTTTCTAAAACAATGATTTTGTTTTAAAAAAAATTTGCATGAACTTTGCATTAAATTTGCCATGTTTAAATAAACATTGTTGATTGCAAACTAGCTTTCCTCTCAAGGAATTTTCAAAATAGTTTAGAAACTTGGTCAGTGATCCTATCAGGGGCAAGTTCTTTCCAGAGCCTGTTAAGAATCAGTTCAAGGTTTGTTCAGTGCAAGTCCTTCTCAGAATTGGTTTATTCAGAAAAACTTTCAAGACTCATTACTGGGGCAAGCCTTCCTAGTATACAACATACAGTCATTATCATTCAAGCTGAAGCAATGGTCAGTTCATTTACAACAGTCAGCAAGTCTAGGGCAATTTATTTGGAAAAATCCCCAAGCAAGCTATCCAGCCTTCCTCTGAGGATTATAAACTTGATACAGTTTATTAGTATGACAAAGATGTGTTTAACAAACAACATTTTCAGTCCCTAAGCAATGACAGTTATCTCTGTGTTAAGGAATTAGTCTTGTCTGTCACTCCCCAAAATAGTATAAACTTGTTGATTTCCACTCCCCAAAAGAGTATAAACTTGATGGTTGTCACTCCCCAAAAGAGTATAAACTTGTTGATTTCCACTCCTCAAAGAGTTTAAACTTGTTGTCAGCATTTTTATTTACATTGCATACATTTAATCATACATCATAACATTTTCATATACTATGCATTCAAGAGTGTTTTAATCCTCGTTTGCATTCATCAGTGGTCGTGTTATTATCGACATATTACCTTTCTACAAAGTCCAACTTATCTGGCACCTATATTTTTATGTCTTATCTGATGTTCTTCCAGATATAACTTTGTGTCTATCCGATGTCCTTCTGGATATGTCTATCTGTTCTGATGCTTTTCCAAAAATTTCTCTGTGTTCGTCTGATGCTCTTCCGGAAATGTCTCTTTTATTCTTATGCTCTTCCAGAAACTCTTTACATGTCTATCTGATGCTCTCCCAGATATGACTTTTCCTCATCTGATGTTTTTCCAGATGTAACTTTTGTTCGAATGACTTATCTGATGCTTTTCCGGATATGTTCATCGTTCAACCAGTCTTCTAAAAAATTTCTCTGTACATTTAACGCTTTTCTAAATGTTTCGAATTTACACTTAAAGTTATTTTTAATACATTCAACGCTTTTCTGGATGCCTTCGAGTTTGTTTCTCATTCATCCAATGTTTTTCTGGATGTGCCTGATTTATTTTTCAAACTTCATTCAATGCTCTTCTGAATGTCTCTTACGATTGTTACTGTTCTTTTCCAGAGTTTTTTAATACATGTCCGAAAATCTCTGATGACTGTAACCTTTTTCCCAGTAAAGGTACCTTCGCTTTCTGGATGTTCCCGTGTAGTCCACAATAAAATTAAACTGCTTTCTCAAAAGTCTCTGACATATTTTCAGATCTAGTCTCATTCCACATCTAATGTTTTCCTAGATGTTTCTGATCTATTTTCCACAGTATGACACTTCTTTCGCATCTGATGTTTTTCCGGATGTATGTATCTTTGTTCCAGGGTTTATCCCTCTTTTTTCAAATACTACTGAATACCCTTTGTCGCATCGGCAAATTTTCACAATATCTTATATCCCAAGAAAATTTGGTTGGTCTGTCTCCTGTGACATCATTCCCCACAGTGTTCAAGAGTTTTCCATTCATCACCTATCATTTCATCTGTATTCACGGTCAAAATTCTAGGTACTCTGATATTTAATCCTCTTATACCTCGAAGGTCTAAAACTCTTTTTATTCATACCTTCAGGTCTAAGAAGATTAAATAGGGGCATCTGTCATACCCCAAATTTTGACCACCCGATTGTCAAAACCCGATTGTGTTTTCACTTCGTGTCATCTGCATATCATATCATTTGTTTTTGTCATGCATATCGTTTGAATTTTCAGTCGAAATATATACGTTGAAATTTTTGTCTTTTTTGGTTAATTATGCGAAAATCAATGAACGGACGTGTTTTTCAATTAAATTTACAAATGTTCATTATTCATCTATCTTTCGCACGATTTAATCGGTTTCTCATTTTTTACAATATTTTTACATATATAAAAAAAATGAAAAAAAATATATATATATATAAATTTCCGTATATATATATATATATATATATATATATATATATATATATATATATATATATATATATATATATATATATATATATATATATATATATATTTTTTGTCTTTTTATTTTTTATATATTTTTCATATTTTTTTTATATGTATATATATATATATATATATATCGATAATATATATATATATATATATATATATATATATATATATATATATATATATATATATATATATATATATATATATATATATTATTTATTTATTTATTTATTTATATTATTTTTAAAATTCATATATTTTGTTTTTTTATATATATATTTTGTTTTTTTATGAATTTTTGTTTTTTATATATTTTGTTCTAAAAAAACTTTTGTTTTTAATACAATTTTGTTTTATATTATTCTATTATATAGATATTTAAGTTACCTTAAAAATTAAGCTAGCTTAAAAACTAAGTTAGCTTAATTTTTAAGCTTGTTATCTTGTTCTCCAAGCAAAATTTCTCCTATAAATACCACATCAAATTCACTTTCAAAATCACACCAAAAGAATTTCTCACATTGTTTTCTCAACTCTCTCCCACATATATTTCTCTCTTTCATTATTTATTTTTTTAATTTTCTTATTTCTAGTTTTATTTAGAAATGTAAAAATATTGTTTAATTATTAATTAATTTAGATATTTTTATTTAATTTTGATTAATTAAATTATTGATTAATCTTATTAAATATTAATATTTAAATTAATTGATAATTCTTCTTGTGGCCCATTTTTTTAATACAACTTTATTTTTTTTATTTTAGTTAATCTTGATTAAATATTCTAAAATATGTTAATAATTTCTAAGTTATTAAATTTGATTTAATTAATTTGTAATTAATCATTTAATTGTTTAAATTGTTTTATTCAATTATTTGGTAATTTATTCTTAGAGTGTGTTTGGATGAAGAATTTTAATGAGGGAAAGTAATTTTTTGAGGGAATTTGAAATGACTTGATCAAAATCTATTGTTTGGATAAAAAATATGGAGAATTGTTAAAATTATGTAAATTTATGGAGTATTTTATTCATGTTAAATTTAAGAAATTTAAAATGACACCAAAAAATAAAAAATTTCAAATTGTTTCTTAACTATATATAATATGAATGTTAAATTGTTTATTATTAATTTTTCAAATTTTGCAAGATGGTCCTTATATTTTATGAAAATTTCAAATTCACTCCCAAAATTTTCAAAAAATTGCAAATTAGTCCCTAATAATTTTCAAATTTTACAAATTGGTCCTTTCAAAATTTCAAAAATTACAAATCGGTCCCTATTTTTCATATTTTAAATTTGACCCAAAAGCTTCAAAAATTATGAAAATGACCCCAAATTTTTTACATTGAATTATTTTAATACTCCATCTAAACAAAAGAATTTAAAAATAAATGAATTTCAATTGAATCATTTGAATTACTTAGAATTTTTAATTCCCTAAAAATTCTCAAATTCCTCATCCAAACACACTCTTAGGATTATTTTCAAGTAAAACTTTTGTAAATAATTAATTAAATGTTCAAATTCGATTCTAACCACTTGATAAGACTTAGGGAATTTCTCTATGATCTCTGGTTTTCTCTGCTTTGTCTTTTACCTGACGCAGGAGTTCTTATATGATACTTTGAGGATCATTATCTCGCTTCTGGAAGCTTGAGAAGAGGCATTGGACTTTGCTCCAATAGGTAAGTTTTCGAACTCATTATCCATGTTTTATTCACACTATGCTTTTCCGTGTATGTTTTCAATTGATATCACGATGTTCTTCCGTGTATATTTTATCACATGATGTTTTTCCATGTATGTATATCTCTGATTCTACGATGCTTTGCCGTGAAGTTTCTGTTTATTCACACGATGTTTTACCGTGTATATGCTTTTATCCACCACGATGTTTTGCCGTGTATATTTTATCACATGATGTTTTCCCATGTATTCAGTTTCACACACGATGTTTTGCCGTGTATATGCTTTTATTCTCCGGATGTTTTCCCGTGTATATTTTATCTGTCACGATGTTTTGCCGTGTATTCATTTATTCCATAATGTTTTGCTGTGTATTCATTTATTCCGTGATGTTTTACCACGTATGCATGTTCCCTTAGGATCTCTTAGTTCAAACTTAATTTTCGATTAGAGACAGACATTAGAATATTCAACCAAGCATGATAACTTTAGGTTAAATTTCCCCTCTCGCCGTCGTGCGGTTTAAACTTTATTTTCTGTAGTTCGTGCCCCGATAGGGCGAACTACGACCGCTCTGATTTCTCAAGATCCCATTTGAGAATACGTAGGCATAAGACTGCAAAGTCTTAGCGAGCAACCTTTTCTTTTTTTCATTGTTCTCTTTATATCCGATGTTTTTCTGGATATTCATATCAACGACCTTTTTATTTTTATCTCTTTCAATCCGACATTTTCTCGGATATCTGCAACCTTTTCTTTGTTCCATCTTCTCTTTACATCCGATGTTTTCCAGGATATTCGTATTTGCGACCTTTTTATTTTTATCTCTTTCAATCCCACGTTTTCCCAGATATTTTCAACTTTTTATCATCTCTTTCAATCTGATGTTTTCCCAGATATTCATATCGTTTCTTTTCAAAACAATTTTCCTTGTGATTTAAATTCAAATACATATTTGTTATCAAAACTTTCTTTCATTTCTTTGTTGAACAACTAACCAAACAGCATGGAAGCTCTACAACGGGTAAGTGTTTATCCGCTTTCATTTACTACTTTCATATATATAACTGTATTGTGGGAAGCTGCGCATGGTTAGTCTTCTTTCATACCTTTTTAATATACTTGTCATATATCAACTGTATATATACTAGTATAGTTATTTAGAGTTTTCCCCGGCAACTACGTCTAGAACTAGGTAAAGCCCTGTTGGTCACTCTTAAATACAGACTAAACTAGATCCCCCGTAGGATTCCAGATACAGTCTTCCCTCCTCTTGGGGTTAATCAATATGGAGACGTGAAAGGCAGCATTCTCGGTGAACCCTTTCTCAGACTGTCACCCTTAGAAATTGTCTAAGAAACTCTAACTCCCCAGAGATGATCTTTTCTCCATGAATGGCATCTCTTGAGTTTCTTCTAAATTCTCAAAATTTCCTGGCTTAATCTATTCTCGGTGAATGGCATGTCTTGAACTTCTCGGGGTTTGGGGACCCACAGGCTTCTTAAAAGCACCTCCGCCTCCTCTTGGGCGTTGTACAAGGACCCTTTGGCTTCTTAGAAGTTTTCACAGCCTCCTCTTAGGCTTCGTATAATGATTCTTCCTCAGCGAAGATAGCCTCCTCTTGGGCTTTGTACAAATTGTCCCTTCGGCTTCTTAAAAGTTTTTTCCCGCCTTCTCTTGGGCTTTGTACAAATTGTCCCGACGACCTCTTACAGGTATAGGAACAGAAATTAGTCATCTTAATAGAGCAGTCTTTCAAAGGATTCTAGATCTTCATCCCGTAAACGTATTTTCTCTTGGGCATAGTACAGAAGATAAAACTCTAGACTTGGACAGTCTCACCTCCTTTTGGATTTCAAAGAACCCTTTTTATCTCCTTAAACACAGGAAAAACCCTTTCCTCTTTTATTTTTCATTCAACGCTTTTCCGGATATTCCTTTTCTTTACATCCGACGCTTTTCTGGATATTCCTTCTATTTTCATCCGATGTTTTTTCCCGGATATTCATATCTTCTCACCCTTTCAATCAATTCCCACAAACACCCTTTAGCTTCATATCTTGGGCTTTGAACAAGACACAAATACTCAACCTTTTAGCTTCAATCTTGGGCTTTGAACAAGACACCAAATATATTTTTCCTCCCTTAGAATAGGAGGAACTACGATTGCTCTGATTTCCCTGCTTTCTTTAATTGGAATACATAGGCATAAGATTGAAAAATCTTAGCGAGCACACTAAGCAAAAACCTTAGGTCCAGTACCTTACCAAAAACATCGAAAAACCCGAAAACAGCAAAAATATTTTTTCAACATCTCTCAACCTTCCCAAAGGAGAAACTTTCCCAATTTATAGATAAACACCAGTAAGTAGAAAGCAGTAAGGAAAATTGCTAACAACCCATGGATAACCATGTATAGGATGGGTAATTGACAACTCCCCATTGTATAACCTGACCCCGAACTCCCCAATCTCTTAGCATTTGTTAAAGAAAACATTTGCGTGCAAGGTTAGTTTGAGATAACTTCCCTTTCCTTTCCAGCTTCATAGGATAAATAAGAAAACAGAAAGTAGCACCCAATCCCATTCGCAGGAGGATGTGGGCGGTCACGAAAACCGCGCTACAGTATTCATGTCAACTTCGTTGACAAGGGTATATGGGACGATATTCAAAATGGTTCAAATGAATTAACCATGACCAATGAAGATGTTACATTACCTAAACCGAAAGCACAATGGGATGCTAATGATTGGAAATTATGGTCACATAATTGGAAAGTGAAAAGTATTCCCACATCCGCTTTAGGTGTTGATGAGTACTATCACGTTTCTCATTGTGAGACTGCCAATGCTATGTGGGATGCATTAGTGGTTGCCCATGAGGGTACTAATTATGTCAAACAAGCTAGGATCAACATATTAAATTAAGAATTTGAATTTTTTCGTATTGAGCATGGTGAAACCATTGCGGACATGCGAAAACGATTCACATATCTTATAAATAGATTAAATGCGCTAGGTAAGCCTATTTCCAATGAGATTGCTGCTAACAAAGTTTTGAGATGTTTAAGTAGGGAATGACAGCCCAAGGTCACCACCATCAAGGAGGCAAATGATCTTAAAGTACTTGATCTAACGACTTTGTTTGGAAAACTAGAAGAGCATGAGCAAGAACTCACTTGCTTAGCAAAATATTGAAAAGAGAAAGAAAAGAAAGTAAAGAAGGAGAAAGGAAAAGACAAAGAAGAAGGGAAGAAGTCCATAGCTCTAAAGACTTCTAGCTCAAGGTCCTCATATGATGAGCTTAGGGATTGTGAATCAAAATATGACAATGAATCCGACGAAGAAGATATGGGAATGTTTATAAAGAGGTTCAATAAATACATGTGGAAACATGGTGACAAATATCCCAACAAGAACCATGGTAAATAAAAAAGGTTATCGAAATCATCAAAAGAATATGAGAGCAAAAAGTATAAGTCTAGAAGTACTTGCTACAAATGTGGTAAATCTGGAAACTACAAGTTGGTGTGTCTTACAATTAACAAAGATAAAGACAGATGCCATCATAAGAAATCTAGAATGTCTATAAGAGCTTATGTCGCCTGGGAAAGCGAAAGTGATTCTTCAAGTGATGATAGCTCTACTTCAAGTGTTGAATCGGCCAAGCTTTGCTATATGGAAAACAAAGGAAAGAAAAAGGTTGTAAGTCACTTTAATCTAAAATCTTCTCATGAATTAGCTTTTTTTTTTTCAATTGCAAGAGTCTTTTGAAAATCTACAAAGACAAGCCATAAACGCTTTCAAAAGATTAGCTTCAAATAAAAGAATAATTTCTCACTTAGAAGTTAAGATTTTAGAAAATGAAAAGAATATGGAAGCTCTAAGGATGTCTATGTTAGATATTCTAAAAGATAAACATGAGGATGCTAAACCTTCATGGTTTGGTTATGAAACTTGTCACATTTGTCAAAAGGAGTTAAGAACTCTCAAAGCCAAATTGGATAAGGCTTTGCAACCTAAAGTTATTTTTGCTATAGATACTTCTAAGTATGCCATGTCTTCTCATAATCCTTATAAAAGGTATAGTTATGTTCAAAAGAAACCAAATAGCAAAAGGTTATCCTCTTATGATTTGTATTGTTATTATTGTTGCAAGAATAGTTACACCATTGCTAAGTGCATGTTTAGGAAATTTTTAGTTCCTAAAGTTGCCTTTCAATGGTTGCCTAAATGCAACCAAGGTTTCATTAACCCCTAAGGCTCCAATGAATATTGGGTACCTAGCATTGTTTGTTAATCATGCAGGAAAAATGTCTTGACTCTATGAAGAGAGTATTGGATCTCGTTTATGGAGTATCAAGGCACGACACAATGACATGTCCTTATTGTGATGATTTATGTGACAAACATGGCAGATTGTGTTGCCAAAAAGGTTAGCTCTTAATGATTACTAATGTTCTATCCGAGAAGTGTCAGAAAAGTATTATGTTCAACGATGTAGGTCTATCTTCAATAAGACATACTCAAGAACATCAAATTAGGAGTGATCAACTTAAGATGATGAAACACAAGGAGGGGCAAGATAATCATCATGATTGAGAAAGATCGAGAGCCTAATATCAAGGATAATCATCAAGTCAATCGCCTTTTAGATTATTAGTCACACTTTCTAATACTTGTACAAGAAGAAAAGTGGTTAGAGCGTTTTAGTTTCTATTGTGTTCTGTGGCACGTGTTGCATTCATTTCAACTTTCGTTTAAAAGTTCTTCGTGGAATGCATGTGCATCCTTCGTCGTATGTACGGTGAGGTAATATCGTTTCAATCCTTTTTCTTGCTTCGTAAGTAAGTATTTCTTTTACCTGTTTATTTCTCAAAGGTGTGTGATGAGTTCGGCGTATGATATTTGTGATATGTGTTTACTTTCAAAATTTTCAAATGTGACTATTGTTTGTTGCGTTCTATATGCTTATAGTAACGATATTCAAATGTCTTCATACCTTGATCTATATCTTGAACCAATTCATGTTTGAATTTTCATGATTGCATAAGTCTAGCAAACAAATCATAAAAATCTATCATATGCATGTTTCTCTAATTAAGTTATCACTCATAAGTCAATTTGAGTCTCTAAATGTCACTAAAAGTGAAATTGTGTCAAATCTTTGCATTTTTTAGGTCTTCCGGTCGACACAGTGTCGTATAAGTCGGCCTATAATGATCAATTTTGGTATTTTTCAAAAAAAGGTTACAGTATAGGTCGACACATCTTCGTATAGGTCGACGCATAATAAATTTATTTTGAATTTTCTAGTTTCTTCTACAGCATGTGTCGAAACGTATTAGTTTTAGGTGGCCTATGACACTGAAAGGTCGAATTAAGACACATTTGACCAGAATGTTTCATTTTCCTGCATTCATGGTTGATTCATGAATTTGTTTCAATCACCATTCAACTTTCAGCCAGTCATTGTAACTCCTCAAAGGACATTTAATTCTCCACTAATGTTATTTAACTTATCTCATTAACTCATTCATCCTTCCACTTTCCTAAAACCTTTAACTTTCTGCATTTCTCATTCTCTATAAATTTTCAGCATTTCTCTTTATTCTCCAAAACTCGTCTTACTCTCAAGCCTTGTCATTCAAACATCTATTCTAAAAAATTCCTTTTATCAAGTTTCAATGGCATCCAAAAGTGTGATAAATAAGAGTGATTCTAGAGACAAGGGAAAAGGTGTCGCTTCTTCAACTGCTCCTAAAAACGTGTTATCTCTGGTTTCGGATGAGTGTGTCGCAGAATTCATAGAAAAACATCAACAACGTCTTGTCATGAAGCAACATGTACGGAAGCCAGTGGTGGCTGGATGTCTGGACATTCCAGAGGTTGTTTGACTTGTCGAGCACCAGCAGATAAACTATTTTTTGCAGTTGGCTCAAGACTACAATGAAGATATTATCCAGGTGTTCTACTCCGGCCTGCATGATCGGGACAAATCCTTCTTCAAATTCACAATTGGTAATAGTGTCTATGAGATTACTAATGATATATAAAAGAAGTTGTTTGATATAACCATTGGTGATCCTGATGTTGATGAAGAGCCTAATCCGTTGGTGACAAACTTTGACATTCATAGGGATTTCGAGTGGAATACGCATCTAAATGGGATGCTTAAAGCACTTAGGTTGGAGGACTGTCATGATGCTCTGGATGTTAGTCAACTAAAGACGGTTCCAAGGATTCTGTTATGGTTGGTTTCACACATTTTACGCCCAAAGAAAGGAGGGTACTCAAGAGTAGATAGTGCTGAAATTCATCTCGTGTATATTCTTCTGCACAAGATTCGTATCAACTGGATGCATTACTTCCTCTATCGAATATTCACTATCAAGGAGTGTAATAAAGGTACATCCTTCTGCTACATGTTTATGATCTCCAAAATTCTCAACTTCTTCAATTTTCGCATGCCAAACTTGTTGTTCATATCGCCTGGCCCAGTTCAAGAATTTTCCAAACGTACCTTAACAAATATGGGGTACTTCTGGGATGAGGAACGTAAAATATATTACTTTAGGATGGGTAAAAATGGATGGAAAGTGTACAACTTTGATGATCCTGCCGAATTTGCTGACTTCACTAATGATTCACATGTTACTGGTGATGAACCTATGTACGATGTCGACCATGAAGTTGGTCAAAGGAATGTTGATGTGCATGGAGATCAATCCTCCATCATAACACTGCTTCAAAATATGAAGGTCAAACAGGATGCTCAGATGGAACAACTTCTCACTATGCAAAAACAAATGAAGACTTAAGATGCAAACTTTGAGGACTTTGCATCTTTTGTGACTGAGAAGCTAGTTTCTTTAAAAGATGAAATGGATGCAAATACAACTGCTACCATTGCAAGGGTCAATCACATTATTGCTACCCAAAATGAAGACCACAATCATTATACACAATTTTATCAAGAAATTTGTGACTTCCTGGACCGTTAGTTTGTAAGCGATGGTCAAGGTTGGTTTCGTGGAGTGAGACCTGGAGGTCACGGAAGGCAATGATGTGTGAAGCTTAAGTAGTTCTTGTTGCGTGTCTTAGGATTTGCTACATGTTGGTCTTACATTTAGTCTTTCTTTTGTGTCATCATTCATTTCCATTTCTGTTTGGTTTGTTTTATCTTATTCAATTTATGTTTTGATGCAATACTTGTACTATGATTTATTAAATTCAATAAATATAAGTATTGTTGGTTTGTTTATTAAGTTCGTGTGTTTACATATATTGCATGTGAATGCACTACCTTTTCTTTGTAATTGCCTATGTGTAGTATAATACATATGTGAAATGTGTATCAATATGATACTTCTAATGGATTACTTGTCTCTTTTTGATGTTGTCAAAGGGGGAGAAGATTACGAAGAGGATAATGCACACATTCAAGGGGAGCTATTCTGTGGAACCAAAGAAAAATGCAACGTCTATATGATTTGAGTTTTTCCATCATAAAAAAGGGGGAGTATGCGATTGCATTCTTCCATTTAGTCATGTTTTAAATGATGTCAAAACTAGGAGGAACTTTAGCGTTTTTGTACATTGGGTGGTATCAGCCAAAGTCTAGATGTGCATTAATCATCTTAGCATTATGATGCATATAAATAAGCTTGAAAATGATTGGAAATACCTTAGGCATGTTTCATGCATCAAAAATGAGTTTTAAGTGTTGAAAATGTTGCATAGGCTGACACATACGAGTTCAGGTCGGCCTATAGAAGCTTTTGCTTCAATATAGGTTAACACATAGTCTGGATATCCCGACCTCCATGCTCTAATAACAAAGCACGTGGCCACTGCCTTTAGGTCGCCTCAGATAGGCTGACATAAGACCTTTACAAGTCTACGTGTTACTTTCATATGCCGACCTATTGCCTTCCGAACTTAAAATTTTGGTTTTCCTTTCAATTTTTCTTGCATTCCTTTTACCTATTCCCCCTCTTACATATATATATATATATATATATATATACTCATGCGTGCATCATATTCTAGTAAGGTACTAGTGAATTACCTAAACAAAACCAGAATTACAAAGCTTACCCGTCATCTTCAACCTCTCTTCTATGCATAGACACAATCAAACTGCACATAATCATTTTTAATTGGGTGACCATCTAGATTAGAGTTGATAACATTCAATTAGGTTAGTGTAACCGAGAATATTGGGTTGGGTTCTTTGTGTGTTTCAAAGAAAACCAAGTTGGGGTTTTCCTTCAAGATCATTTGGATTTGAAGGTTTTGGACAAGATCACGCAAATACGGATTCAACCGAGTGAAGGCCTTGGAACAAGGTGATTCCTTGCAAGGGAGTAGCGCGAGACGGTGGATCATGTTTGTGTATCTTGGGTTCAACAAGTGCATGCTAGGGATTAATTTGACCGAGCAAAAACCTTGAAGACGATGAGGTCTTGCAAGCAAGTAGTCAAGAATTGGTGGATCGTAGCAGCATCGTTGGTGACTTGATCAAACTTTGATCAAGGGTTTGGATGTGGTAGAATCAACAACAGCCCATAGGGTATGTGGGGTTAGAGTTTTTCATCTTTTGTATAAACATTTTTTCAAAGATAAGGTTAATTGCAAGTATCTCAATTCGATTTCAAATTGAGGACAAACGTACCCATAGTGAGGCCGCTTGGGGAATTGCCTAAACAAATTATCAAGTTCATTGTTGTTTTGATCAATTCGATTAGAAATTGCTTTTCAATTACTTTTTAAAGTGTTGTTGTTGATATAATCATTATCACTTTGATTATGATTGGCTTTTAACATCAACAAAACAAATTGAATTTCCAAACGTTACTCGCACACAAAGTGTTCGATAAATTTCCTTTGCGTATTTTCATTGGAAATAAGCTCTACGTATAACTTAGCATTTAATTGATTTGTGAATTAATCGTTGTTGAATAGTTTGTGTTCATTATCATCCAATTGGTTCAATTTACGCATATTCGATCTTTTCGATAATATGTTCAGTTAGACGATTCAATTCGGGTTGTTTTCGTTGTGCCACAAAAATTTTGAAAAATTATTTTTGCCAAAAGTTTTGTTTTTATATTTGTGATCTATTCACATGCTAGCTGTGAGATTTCGATTAAGCAAGGAAAATACAGAAATGATGCGAAGTCCAACATGTAGGTAGACATGGTGAAGAAACCTAGGCGCAGGTCGACATCCATAGAGGAGGCGTCGAAGGTCGACCCAAAAGCCACGCCGTCGAAGGATTTTCGACTGGTGGCCAACAAAACCAAGCTGACAAGTCTTTGAGCGGGAAAATTTAAAATGTTGAGAACGTGGGGAAGTTAGAAAGATGGTGGGGCAACATGTGTCACAACCAGGGCCAATCTTGGGAGGAAAACAGTTATTTTTTCATCCTATTTAAAGTAATAGTCATTTCCATTTTAGGGGTCGCATTTGTAACATTGTAGAAAGGATACACTCTGAGTACCAAGCGTTAAGAGAAACGAGTTTACTCCCACAAAATGTATGATAGTGTCCACACTTCTTTTTTAAAGCAATTTACATGATCAAAATTTAAGTTATCTTGCCATTTACTTATCTGTTTTTCCCTTTTTGTTTTCTTCATCAATTCACACCTTTTTTATTTTTCAAGTTGTTTCCAATTTCCTCTAAATCAAAAGCCATCCTATCAATAAGACTTACACTTCGACCAGTTGTTCTGGGATTCTGTGGCCGATCCCGCGAGTAAACCTGCGATAGGAGGCCAGTGGTTGTTCGCGCGAGAATGGCGTGCGAACAAATTGGCACACCTAGTGGGACCCGTTTTGAGTTGAGTGTATGCATTTACGTAGTGGTAAGATGGTGACATCACGTCCGAACGAAGAACCGTCTTTGGCAGAAAGCCCGGTTGTAACGCAAACAACCGATGTTGGCTTCGGAAACGTGTCTGCAGTTTTGACCACCCATAGTGGGCCAACCACGACACCACGTCGATCTGAACCAAGGCCGACGATGACAAGGACCACAGGGCAGCATGTGCCTAGTCTCACAATACCCATACCTCGAGCTTTTGGGATGCCAATAGCGTTCACGTCGAGTCTACATTCTAGTGGTCCGGTGTTTGGGGAAAGTTTGTCTCCAGTTTTCTCACCATACCAAGGATTAGGGCCTTTGGCAAACAAAGTTACTCAACCCCCAGGTTTCAATCTGTTATCCCAATCAATACCAACGTTCACCTCAAGTTCCGTCGCGGTCATAAGACAGCAGATGGATGAGAGTAATCATGAAATGGTTTACATGTTGACTCAGCAAATAGGCACCATAGTGAGACCAATATTTGACCCAAAGTTACCAATAATTGGCAACTCAGATGACACGGATAGGTGATTTCCTAGGTGCTCCTAGGACACCAGATCGACAGACTCCTCTGCCTCGACCGGAGACACCAGTTCTTCAGGATGAGGTCTTCGATGAGACAATTGACCAACCCATGAGGTTAAACAAACCCCTAGGGTGGCCCAAAGGCCTCCCGTTGTGTTAGTTCATAGGAACCAAGATCCAGACTATGTGGCTAGACAAGTTCGACACGATGCCATGGCTGGCAAACCAAACTTAGAAGCTATGGTCGAACAGATCATGGTCTAAAATGGGGCGAATCCAGGCCTTCGATGACCAACGTATACGTCCCCACTACCAGATTTTGTCTTGCAGACAGAATTACCTAGGGGGTTAAAAGTGACAAAGTTCACCAAGTTCGCCAGAAAGACCGAAGAGTCCACCGTCGAACATGTCGCCAGATATCAAACTGAAGCTGGTGACATAGCAAATAATGAGGACTTGAAGATGAAGTACTTTCCAAGTTCCCTCATGATAAGTGAAAATTGTACCTATTTTTGTATATAAGTTTTGTTGCACTTATCATTACTTTATGTTAAAATTGGTTGAATAAACCCCACTTTATGTGTAAATACGTTTACTTTACGTTTTCGTGTGTATATTGCGTTTTTTGTAAATATCATTGAGTGTAATTGATTTTATCTCATTTTTATAGGTATTCCAGCAATGGGATTTTGCCATTGTTGTATAGAGCATTGAATAAGCTTTCCAACGATTCGAACCGGGCGAAAAACGGAGTTACGGTTCAAAAGTTACGAAAAAAACACTGCAGAATTTTTGTTGTCTGGTGTGCTGTGCCCCTGCAGCGTCGGGCGGTAGAAAAAATTGAAATATGAATTCCAGAAGCGTTCCAGGAATTTTGGCTAGCGCCGGGCGAACCAAACCACCGTCGGGCGATACTGGACGGGCTGAAACACCATTTAAGGGCCAAAAACATAATTTTTAGGTTATGGTTTGGGTATTTTTTGCTCCCACTCCATCATACTTCATTTTTTAGTAGAATTAGCTAGAAAACAACATGGAGTCTTGCATACGGATGAACCGGAATGGATTGATCGTCGATCGACTCTGACAAATCGCGAGATGTTTGGTTCATTTCTCTTCTTCTTTGTGTTTTTCTTCTTTTTTGGGTTTTGTATATGTATTGACTATGATCTCATGTATATTTGTCGCCCATGGCATTGTATAAAACTTGCTTTACAAATTTTTATTGGTGATTGTCTTTGATTTTTGCTTTATGCGTGGGGTTTGAGTTGCTTTAGAGATAATCCTCGCAAACTTCGATTAGGGATGATTATCTGTTAGTTTCTATATTCTAGAGATAGATTTAAGAGCTAACAATCTTCAATAGGCGTCGAAGCTTAATGCCTTCGTGCCTTGAGTCGCGTGCGAGAGTGTCGGCGAGGGTAACACGGTTGTTTTCTCAACTTTGCGTTAGACATAACCATTGTTGTGAGCGATGCTGGGTGATATTGAGGAGTATTGTAGGTCGAGTATAACTGGTCGGTAAGTTTAAGTTTGTGAGGAGTCGATTATGTGCATGCCGGATAAGTTTGTCTTGCTGAAGAATGAATTTGTTTTATGTTTTGATATTTACTTTTCTGTTTCTATGTTTAAACCCAAACTCATTAACGCGAGAGACTTTCGAACGACATTCTTTCCCTCGAACCGATCTCTGTGGACACGACATAAATCCCGGAGGGAATTCTTTCCGAAAATAAATATTTTTGCTTGCTTGCCCTATTCTGCATTCAACAAAATGGCGTCGTTGCCGGGGATTGGTTTTGATATTGAATCGCATTGCGATAGTTTATTTGTTTTTTAGTTTTGTAGATATCGTATATATTGTATATTTTCACTTGTTATACTGATACTTGTAGATTATCGTTTGTTTAAGTGTTTGGTTAGGACACTTGTTTTTGGTTTGCACGGTGAGGCATCACCTTGGCATGAAGAGAGGAAGTTTCTATCTAAGTATTGTAAAGGCGTCGAGCTTACGCCGTAAAACAAGCATACTGTATTTTCTTTTGTTGTTGTTATGTTTAGTAGATAGTATGGTGCTATTGTCTAAACAAATTTAGATCGGACCAGTTCTTAAATTTCAAATCTTCACTTTTAAATTTGTTTAGACAATTTTTGCCGGTTTTTAGTTTGTTTATATTAATAGTTTTTGTGTTTGCCTTTGAGCTTGTTTTGAGTAGCTTGAGGAACTTTTGGTGATTTTTCAAGTTTGATCGTTTCAACTTGCGGATGTATGGTAATGATCTTGTTAAGTTTTGTACACGTCCGAGGTATGTATTTATCGCTTTCTATACTTTAGCATATTCATGATACTTAGGCATTTTACAAACTTTCATGTCATTCATTCTTTTGTATACTTGTTCTTGTTGTGAATCACTTTAGTTCTCACCCTTTTTGTGAGGAAGCCTTCTATTGTTCATATATGCACGGAGTACCAACATTCTTGTTTTAACTGGATTTTATTATGCTTAATCTTTTGTTTGTGTTGATTATATAAAAACATGAAAAAGATCAAGGCATTTTGTTTCATTTTGAGCACAACTACCCAGCCAAATAGTCAATTCACCTTGTGAGTGTGTGATCATTTGTAACCCCTTTGAGCCTTTGGTCATTATCCATGTTGTTTGAGCTTGATGCTTGTCTATGAGTGTCAAATTCATTGTTTGTGTGGATTTTGATTGTTGTTTTTACTTGAACCCTCAACTTTGTGTTGTTGTATGAATTTTTACCTTGCCTTAGAAAGTAGGGAGTATTCACATGATGATGTGGTTGAATTCAAGTTGGGGAGAGAATGATTGTTTACTCATTGGTTGTTTTCTATGAGGATGAAAAAGAAAAGAAAAAAGAGAAAAATATGAAAAAGAAAAGAAAAAAGAGAAAAAGAAAGAAACAGAAAATCCTTGAAAAAGGAAACAAAAAGAGTTCAAATAATTGTGCTAAATAAGTATTGTGTTTTGTGTAACACTTGGGATGAAAGAAGAAGTTTGATTGAAATTTTGTGTTTGAACTTTTGTGAGTTGATCACTCCCTTAGGTTTAGGCAAGTTTTTGTTTTGATTAGCTTTAGGAATTGCCCCTTGTTTATTTATCCGACCACGCTACAACCTTGAAAAGGCCTTGTGATTCTTGCCTTTGTATGTTCAATATTAATTTTTGGATGGTTGCATAATTTAATCTTTTGTTTGCAAGATTGTTGTGTGAGTGATAAGTACCCCATTTTGTGTTTTTTATCTACCGATGATTATTTTTGCTAGGTGTGATTCACATTTGAACTTGTGTTGTTTTAGGATGGTTTGGCATGATTTTTGTATTTTACATTTGTTTCGTGACTATGTTATCGTCGTAGTTTAGTGGTAAGTATTTACTTTGTGTGTACCGTTTTCATTTGAACCATTCATTTGTCCGATTTTCAAAACCTGTAATTGATTCGTGATTCTTTGGTTTTCACTCGGTTTCTTTGAGTTGTTTGATTTTTGTTTGAGGACAAACAATTATGTAAGTTGGGGAGAGTTTGATAAGTGCAAATTATACCTATTTTTGTATATAAGTTTTGTTGCACTTATCGTTACTTTGTGTTAAAATTGGTTGAATAAACCCCACTTTATGTGTAAATACGTTTACTTTACGTTTTCGTGTGTATATTGTGTTTTTTTGTAAATATCATTGAGTTTAATTGATTTTATCTCATTTTTGTAGGTATTCCATCAATGGGATTTTACCATTGTTGTATAGAGCATTAATTAAGTTTTCAAACGCTTCGAACCGGGCAAAAAACGGAGTTACGGTTCAAAAGTTACGAATAAAACACTGCAGAATTTTTGTTGTCTGGTGTGCTGCGCCCCTGCAGCGCCGGGAGGTGCAAGGGCGGTAGAAAAAATTGAAATATGAATTCCAGAAGCGTTCCAGGAATTTTGGCTAGCGCCGGGCGATCCAAACCACCGTCGGGCGATACTGGACGGACTGAAACACCATTTAAGGGCCAAAAACACAATTTTTAGGTTATGGTTTTGGGGTTTTGTGATCCCAACTCCATCATACTTCATTTTTCAGAGGATTAGCTTAGAAAACAACATGGAAGCTTGCATACGGATGAACCGGGTGGATTAATCGTCGATCGGCTCTGACAAACCGCGAGATGTTTGGTTCATTTCTCTTCTTCTTTGTGTTTTTCTTCTTTGTTGGGTTTTGTATATGTATTGACTATGATCTCATGTATATTTTTCGCCCATGGCGTTGTATAAAACTTGCTTTACAAATCTTTATTGGTGATTGTCTCTGATTTTTGCTTTATGCGCGGGGTTTGAGTTGTGTTAGAGATAATCCTTGCAAACTTCGATTAGGGATGATTATCTGTTAGTTTCTGGATTCTAGAGATATATTTAAGAGCTAACAATCTTCAATAGGCGTCGAAGCTTAATGCCTCCGTGCCTTGAGTCGCGTGCGAGAGTGTCGGCGAGGGTAACACGGTTGTTTTCTCAACTTTGCGTTAGACATAACCTTTGTTGTGAGCGATGCTAGGTGATATCGAGGAGTATTGTAGGTCGAGTATAACTGGTCGGTAAGTTTAAGTTTGTGAGGAGTCGATTATGTGCATGCCGGATAAGTTTGGCTTGCTGAAGAATGAATTTGTTTTATGTTTTGATATTTACTTTTCTTTTTTCTTGTTTTAAACCATTTAAACCCAAACTCATAAACGCGAGAGACTGTAGAACGACATTCTTTCCCTCAAACCGATCTCTGTGGACACGACATAAATCCCGGAGAGAATTCTTTCCGAAAATAAATATTTTTGCTGCTTGCCTATTCTGCAACCAACAAAACTTTACATTTTCGTGTGTATATTGCATTTTCTTATAAATATCATTGAGTTTAATTGATTTTATCTCATTTTTGTAATCATTCCAGCAATGGGATTTTGCCATTGTTGCATAGAGCATTGAATAAGTTTTCCAACGCTTCGAACTGAGCGAAAAACAGAGTTACGGTTCAAAAGTTACGAATAAAACACTGCAGAATTTTTGTTGTCTGGTGTGCTGCGCCCCTGCAGCGCCGGGCGGTGCAGGGGCGGTAGAAAAAAATTGAAATATGAATTCCATAAGCGTTCCAGGAATTTTAGCTAGCATCGGGCGACCCAAACCACCGTCGGCCGATACTGGACGGGCTGAAACACCATTTAAGGGCCAAAAACACAATTTTTAGGTTATGGTTTGGGTATTTTTTGCTCCCACTCCATCATACTTCATTTTTTAGTAGGATTAGCTAGAAAACAACATGGAAGCTTGCATACGGATGAACCGGGGTGGATTGATCGTCGATCGGCTCTGACAAACCACGAGATGTTTGGTTCATTTCTCTTCTTCTTTGTGTTTTCTTCTTTGTTGGGTTTTGTATATGTATTGACTATGATCTCATGTATATTTGTCGCCCATGGCATTGTATAAAACTTGCTTTACAAATCTTTATTGGTGATTGTCTCCGATTTTTGCTTTATGTGCGGGGTTTGAGTTGCGTTAGAGATAATCCTCGCAAACTTCGATTAGGGATGATTATCTGTTAGTTTATGGATTCTAGAGATAGATTTAAGAGTTAACAATATTCAATAGTCGTCGAAGCTTAATGCCTCCATGCCTTGAGTCGCGTGCGAGAGTGTCAGCGAGGGTAACATGGTTATTTTCTCAACTTTGCATTAAACATAACCTTTGTTGTGAGCGATGCTGGGTGATATTGAGGAGTATCGTAGGTCGAGTATAACTGGTCGGTAAGTTTAAGTTTCTGAGGAGTCGATTATGTGCATGCCGGATAAGTTTGTCTTGCTGAAGAATGAATTTGTTTTATGTTTTAATATTTACTTTTCTGTTTCTATGTTTAAACCATTTAAACCCAAACTCATTAACGCGAGAGACTGTCGAACGACATTCTTTCCCTCGAACCGATCTCTGTGGACACGACATAAATCCCGGAGGGAATTCTTTCTGAAAATAAATATTTTTGCTTGCTTGCCCTATTCTACATTCAACACCTCACAAAGAATGCGTTTACGTGGTTTACCACGTTGCCCCCACAGTTTGTCCATACCTGGGCACAATTAGAAAGATTGTTTCATGAACTGTTTTACACGGGACAATCGAAAGTTAGTCTGAAAGAATTGGCCAGTGTCAAACAGAAGGCCACGGAGTCGGTGGACCAATATCTTAACAGGTTTAGACTTTTGAAAGCACGATGCTTTACTAAAATACCTGAATATGAGCTAGTCGAGATGGCAACTGGCGGTTTAGACTATTCCATCAGGAAAAAGCTAGACACGAAATATCTCAGGGATATGGCACAGCTAACAGAAAGGGTCCGACAGGTCGAACGATTGAAAGCTGAAAAAACTCAGACTAACAGATACCGTAAGAAAGAAAAAGTTTCGTACATAGCTGCTGACGAATATTCTTCTGACGACGAGGAACTCGTCGACGAAAGTGAGGTTAACGTGGTTGAACTCAAGCCAGGGCCTCCGTACACGTGCAAATTATTAAAACTATCAAACGGGAAAAATCCCGTCGAAACTATAAAAACAGATAAATATGTTGCTAAAACTTATACTTTTGATATGTCTAAGTGTGACGAAATATTTGATTTATTAGTTAAAGATGGTCAGATAATTGTTCCTCCTGGTTTGAAAGATCCCCCATTAGAACTAAAGAAGAAAAGGGGATTTTGTAAATTTCATAATTTCCTTGGTCATAAAACGGCTCAATGTGTTCTTTTCAGGGATCTGGTGCAGAAAGCTTTGAAAGAAGGCTGGCTTCAATTTGGCGAAAGGCCAAAGATGCAAGTTGACACGGACCCTCTGAAGGTCGAAGAAGCCTTGTACTCTGGGACGTATGACTGCATGATGGTTGAAGCTACTAAAAGTCTCAACAAACAATTGATAACTGAATCTTTTGAGTGCATGATGGTCGAAACTACTGGCGGTTCCGAAAAAAAGACTGAGGAAGAACTCGAGGCAGTTTACCCTCAAGCTGGCGAAAGCCTGGCGGATTTCCAAGAGAAATGCAGGGTAAGTGGGTCGAAGGATGTATTATGCCCAAGATGCAACGCTGTCTTTGATGAAAAAGCTGCTGAGAAATACGAAGCAGGCAAGAAAGAGACGCCGCGAGGTGGTAAGCCACTTGTCCCAAGGTTTGTATTCGACCAGAATGGTGCTCCTCGTTGGAGTACAGGAAGCTGTTCCAGCAGGAACGTTCCAAGACCTTTGTGCCACCGTCAGACACTCCACAAGAGAAGTGGGTGGAACCAGTGATTCAGAAAGGGAGCAAAAGGCCAAAATGGAAGATGTTGGATTTGGAAAAGGAGGCAAAAGTCTCTGACAAGAGGGTCGAACCTAGAGGCTACGTGGTATCTCCCAATTACAAAGGGAAGAATCCTATGACAAGGACTCATTGGAGGCGTTATTAGCAAAATAAGAAAGTTGAGAAAGAGGTTTCGACTTCACAGTTGAAACCTATCAGAACCTCTAGACAGAAAAGGCAATACCCAAAAGGAAGGTGGGTAGAGAAGGAAAAAATCATGACAAATCAAACAATGGAAGTAAATGTGGAAGCGTCAGGAGAGAAGGGGGTGGTCTCAACCCAGAGCTCGAAATGTACATCTGTGATCGAAAGCAAGAAAGAACCAGAGGACACTCCCCAGTCAGATGAGGAAGAACCAAAGTATTCTCCCCAGTCAGACGAAGAGTATATCCCTTCACCAGATGGCGAATTACGGTGAAGACTTCGTCGTAAACTGTGGTATCGTGTCGCTACTGCCAGCAGAATATGATATGGTGTCGGAAGTCTCTGAAATGGAAGAGGATTTCGTGCCAGATGAAACTACGGAAGACAAACTGCTATGTTACTACATGATGAACAGTGGTGTGGTAGAAGAACAAATTGCCATGTTTGAGAGGCCCAGTCCTGGGATGATGTACCATTTGAAACTGCTATTCATAAAAGCAAAGGTTGACGGAGTGGTGGTCAATAAAGTGTTTGTGGATGGAGGGGCCACTGTCAATTTAATGCCTCATAATTTATTTAAAAAGATTAGAAAAGCTGAGGCTGACCTCCGACAACACAACATGTTTTTATCCAATTACGAAGGAAAGACTACCAACATCCTTGGGATTGTCCAAGTTGACTTAGTAGTGGGTATAACCAATAGATCAACACTTTTTATGGTTATCAACTCAAAGGCCAATTTCAACTTGCTGTTGGGTCGAGAGTGGATCCATGGAATAGGGGGAGTGTCGTCAACATTACACCAGAGATTAAGCATCTGGAAAAAGGATGGCATTGTCAAAAACATTGAGGTTGATCAGAGTTATTATAAGATTGACGAAGCTAAGGGCAGTAAGAGATCCTTTGATCAACACCTGGCAAATGTGGCTCCTTGTGATGACGGATCAGGGTCTTATACCTCTGTCGACACGGGCCGCGTCTTGAATTTGGATCCCGACTATGGGTTTATTTAGGATACTGCTGACGAAACAATGGAGTCTACAGAAGATAATCCACCCACGGGGTGGCCAGTGGTCGGTGAAAATGACTACTGAGTTAGAAAGCATGACTCGAATTTCGGCCTATTTGGCTGAAAACAAAAGTCGACACTAGAGGCAGAAAAACAACAAAAGATAGCTAGTGAAGCCGACCACAACACATAAGTAAATGGCCAACAAGTCCAGACAACAACTTCAGAAAGCCGGAGGCTTGATTGCATTTATGACAATGACCCTTTGGGGTTCAAGAAAGACCCAACCAGTGAGCTGCAGAGAATGCAAGTGTAGGACCCACTCAAAGAGGTTGACTTAGGATATGGGATTACAAAAAGACCTACCTATGTGAGCACCAAAGTTGGGTCGAAGATGAAGGCCAAGCTGATCGAGGTATTGAAAGAGTACAAAGACTGCTTCGCCTGGGATTATGGCAAAATGCCTGGTCTGAGTCAAAGTGTGGTGGAGCATCGACTGTCAATTCAACCAGGTAAAAGGCCAGTAAAGCAGCAGCCTCGACGATTCGCTCTAGAGATTACTCTGAAGATCAAGCAGGAGATCGAGAGACTGCTTAAAAGCTAGTTCATCAGAACTGTGAGGTACGTCGAATGGATAACGAACATAGTGCCTGTTATCAAGAAAAATGGAACCCTTCGAGTCTGTATAGACTTTAGGGATCTGAACAACGCTACCCCAAAAGACGAGTATTTGATGCCTGTGGCCGAAATGCTAGTCGACTCAGCTGCAGGTTTTGAATATTTGAGTATGCTCGACGACTATTCTGGCTATAATCAGATTCTCATAGCCGAATAGGATATCCCCAAAACTGCGTTTCGATGCCCTGGGGCTTTGGGAACATACGAATGGGTTGTAATGCTATTTGGTTTAAAAAACGCTGAGGCAACCTATCAAAGAGCCATGAATGCTATATTCCATGATTTTATTGAGAATTTTATGCAGGTGTATATTAATGACATTGTGATAAAATCCTCATCGGAGAATGGTCACTTAGACCACCTTCGACGTTCATTCGAAAGAATGATAAAATATGGATTAAAAATGAATCCACTAAAATGTGTTTTTGGTGTTCATGCAGGGGATTTCCTAGGATTCATGGTCCACAAGAAAGGCACCGAGATAAACCAAAACAAGACAAGAGCAATTTTGGATCTCAAGCCTCCTTCGACAAAGAAACAACTACAATCTTTGTTGGGGAAGATAAACTTCTTGATAAGGTTTATATCAAATCTAAGTGGAAAGATGAAGGTATTTTCGCCATTGCTCAAGGCCAAGAAGGAAAGTGATTTCCACTGGGAACGCGAGTAGCAGGAGGCTTTCGACGCTATTAAAGAATACCTCACAAGGCCTTCCATTTTATTTCCACCTAGTATGAATAAAAACATGAAGTTATACATTGTTGCGTTGGATACGGCCATAGGAAGCATGTTAGCACAAGAGGATAGTAGTGGCGTCGAAAGACCCATTTATTAACTTAGTCGAATGTTAATAGATGTTGAAACTAGGTACACTATGATTGAAAAGTTGTGCCTATGCTTGTACTTCTCATGTATGAAATTAAAGCAATATATCAAACCAGTTGATGTTTATGTTTCATCGCATTTTGATGTTATTAAGCATATACTGTCTAAACTCATTCTGCATAGTCAAATTGGGAAATGGGCACTAGCATTAACTGAGTTCTCCTTGACATACGTCCCTCTAAGGGCTATGAAAGGTCAAATAGTGGCAGATTTTATTGTCGATCACACAATGGTCGAACCGTCAATGTGTAGTGTCGACGTTGCCTCTTGGGAGTTATACTTCGATGGGTCGAGCCATCGAAACGGGGCAGGTATTGGAATTTTAATAGTATCCCTGCAGGGTATTCCAACTAAATTCAAATGTAAGGTTGACGAAAAATGCTCTAATAACAAAGCAGAATATGAAACCTTAATTACTGGCCTCAAAATACTCAAGGATTTGGGTGCCAAAAGAGTTGAAATAAAGGGCGATTCTGAACTGGTGGTTAAACAAATCACAAGAGAATATAAGTGCGTCAAAAAGCATCTTTTAGTTTACTTCTCAATGGCGAAGCGACTCTTGGAACACTATGAGGTTATCAGCATTACACACGTACCCAGAATAGAAAATCAAGAGGCTAACAATTTAGTGCAGATTGCCTCCGGGTACAAGGTGTCGGAAGAGAGGTTGAAAGACTTCATTTAAATTAAGGAGAAAATGGTGTCAAACGTGCTACCCTTACCAAGTTTATCAAACCCAGAGGCTGGAGGGAAAAACGTCTAGACAGAGACATTAATCAAAAGCTTTAGAAATTATGAAGTTTTTGCAATCAGCAATCTATCACCGTCAGATTGGAGAAGGCCAATCATCGAGTACTTGGAGAATCCGGTGGGCAGCACTGATAGGAAAACTAAATATAGAGCTTTAAGTTACGTTCTGATGGGAAATGAGTTGCTAAAAAAGACTCCAGAAGGAGTGCTGCTCAAGTGTCTAGGGGACACAGATGCATACCTAGCCATTTCTGAGGTCCATAGTGGGACATGTGGGGCCCACCAAGCTGGCCATAAGATGAAATGGTTGTTGTTTCGACAAGGCGTCTATTGGCCAAGTATGCTCAAGGATTGCATGGACTTTGCAAAGGGATGCCAAGACTGTCAAAAACATGGAAACATTCAACACGTGCCAGCCAGCGAACTACATACCATCGTCAAGCCATGGCCCTTTCGTGGATGGGAATTGGATGTCATAGGGGAAATTCGACCAGCCTCGTCGAAACAATAGAAATTCATCCTTGTGGGTATAGACTACTTCACAAAATGGATAGAGGTTGTGCCTCTAGTAAAAGTAGATCAGGAGGCGGTGATCGAATTCATCCAGAATCATATTTTGTATAGATTTGGGATCCCTGAAACCATCACCACGAATCAAGGTTCCGTATTCGTTGGCCAGAAAATGCAAGAGTTCACAGCTGAAACGGGTTTCAAATTGGTTACTTCGACACCATATTATGCTCAAGCAAACGGTCAGGTCGAAGCAACCAATAAAGTGGTAATAAGGCTCATAAAAAAGCACGTGGCCAGAAAGCAAAAAAATTGGCACAAGTTAAATCAAATTTTATGGGCTTGGCGAACATCCCCCAAGGAGTCAACAAACTCGACTCCGTTTCGTTTGACTTTCTGTCACGACGCTGTATTTCCAGCAGAAATATGTCAACAATCAGTTAGAGTGCAGCGGCAACATGAAATTCCGTCGGAGCAATACTGGGGCATGATACTAGACGAGATCGTGGACTTAGACGAGGAAAGGATGGTAGCGTTAAATGTGTTATTACGCCAGAAGGCACGAGTTTCCAAGGCATATAATAAGAAGGTAAAAAAGAAGACCTTTGCAGTTAATGACTATGTGTGGAAAGCAGTGTTGCCCATGAATCGACGGGATCGAATGCGGGGTAAATGGTCACCAAATTGGGAGGGACCATTTAAAGTAATCCAAGGGTTCAACAACAATGCATACGAGGTTCAGGAAGTAGGTATAGACCAATGAGTCTTAAGGGTAAATGGGAAATATTTGAAAAAATATAAACCTATGTTACAAGAGATTCAAATTAGAAAGTAACTTTTCATTAATAAGTAGCCAAAATAGGCTAGGAAGGCCAAGATGGCTTACAAAATATTCAAATAAAGTTACAACAGTTCGACATGCAAATTAAGAGGAAGCATGGAATCTAGATTTAAAGTCTTCAAAAAGGGTCTTCTCGTGAACAACCTTACTGTCGAGAAGAGCTTTCTTTTTTCGCATCTGACCAATGGTATCCTTTATTTTGAGAGCCTCTTCGACATGAGCTATCCCTTGGGCGACTTCTTGATTAATTTCCTCTTGAGCAGGCAAAGGTTCAGCGGAATCCAAAGAGGCCTTTTGCTTTTCGACCTCAGCAATTTTTCTTGTAAGTTCAGCATCTGAGCTTGGTAGTCAGATATCTGCTAGTCTAAAGCACGATGCTTATCAGAGCGCTCTTGCTTTTTGGCCTCGAAGTCCCCAAGTTTCTTCTCGCAAAGTGAACAGAGGTACCACTCACGGTTCATATCGTTGTTTTTCAGCCTGATTTGAGTATTGGCTTGTTTGCACATAGTAAGGTCCTTGGCCAGTTGCGTAAAGAATGCCTCAAATTCAATTAAGTACGTGGCCATGGGAGCGGGAACTTGAAATTGGGAAAGTTCATCTAATATTTTGAACACATCACAAGCCACAACAGCTTCCTCTGCGACGGCTGCCATAAATTCATCCTCAAATAGGTATGTCTTCAATTGTTGGAGCTTGAGGGCGAAAGAAGCATCTATTTCGGGAGTTGGTATGGCCGTCGAACTAGTAGGTTGAATGTCCCCAGACTCTTGGTGAAGCTTGTGCAGTGCCTTCAAAGTTGCTGCTGAATTTGTTTATTTTGTCGCCAAAATCTCCTCTGGGGTGAAAACTTTGTCGGCATTAAGCATAGGCATGTTAGAGCCACCTACAGCAGAAACTTTAGGGTTCACGTCGACTTCAGTAGTAGTAGCAATAGTCGAAGGGTTTTCATTATCACCAGTGGCTGCACCATCCTTCCCAGCCTCAGTGGTGGTGTTTTGAATTGGAGGCGTTGTCGCCGCTGGACCCTCTTCTGTCGAGGCCCATTGAAACTCATCATTTGTTTGAGGACTAAACACGGTTGCTATCTTAGGCAGATTGCCAATGGTAGCCGTTGCAGTATCGTCCTTTTCAGCAGTGGTCGAAGCGGCCACAGTTTCTTGCAAGAAAAAGTTCCAGTGAGGAAATACCCATGCAACAGTTGAGCTAAGGGAAAAAGGATGGTGAATACCTCAGCAGGGTGTTTTGGAGGAGGTGCTTCAGCCACGACAGGGTTGAAGACTTCAGCAAGGTTTCTAGGGACAACAGGGTTCACGTTCGAAGCAACCATTTTTGAAGGCGTTTTCTTGACTAGGGCCTTCCTCTTCTTCACCAATGGAGTAGCTGGAGGGGATGCTAGGGCTTCAGTGGGAAGGATCCGGGATTGGGTAATTTCATCTGACACGTCTGCCTCAGGAGATGGTATTTTTTCAGAAGCCTACCAAACAACAAAGTCAGACAAACATCGGAAACAAATGCGAAGGAACGTTGAAACATGTTATACCTGTGGTTTCAGGATCTTTGGTTTCTTTGCAAGCCTGGTGGAGGTCGATGCAGCAACTGGTTCCCGTTTTTGACCCTAGGAAATAAGCACAAATGATTAGTTAAAGACAACTAATGAAATAGAATTGAAGAGTTCAGGAGTTACCTTCTTTGGTGGGTCTTTTGTGGCATCAGCTTCTTGGGTGTTCTCGACAGGCACAACAACTGTTGGATTAGGGACTTCTCCAGGAAGGGCAGCAAAAGAATCGACCATGTTTTCCAGGAAAAGGTCACGTGGGAAAATTTGAGTCTGGTATTCTGACCACCAGACGTCGAAGTCTTCTGTAGTAAAGAATGAAGGTTGGAACGCAAAGACATGTAACTTAAGATGTTGTGTCGACCTGGCAAATTTAAGGCAGACCTTATGACCAGCCAGGTTCAGCCGTCAACCATCCCGCACAATGTCAGAATAATGTTTCACCAAGGACTTAGGCATCATTTAGATCAGGCCAAATTGACGGGCCACCAGGTTGTGCTGGTAGTTCATAAACCCATAACATGTGTTCCCCGTCTCAATCCGAAAGGATATCATGGTGGGGGTTAAAAATGCTCTCTATATAGAGTTCGACTGCGCTGCTGCCTTGGGGGAAACACCAGGGAATGGATTCTTGAACCACGGCGGACCAAAATTTCGAGCCACGAAGGGTGCCATGCTTGGGACGAAAGACGTGGTTTCCACAAACATATTAAGATACTTCATAAAGAGAGTTTTGTTGGGGGTTTCTTGGGTGGTTATCAGAGCAAGTCGAACGCCCTCTATGGGATGCTCTTTGTTTAAACGCTCTATAGTTACAGAGGCAGGGTAGCCCAGGTGGTATTCGAAGGTGGAATTGAGCCAATGTTGCAACAACCACATAGGCCCTGAGATATTTAAAGCTTTGGTAGTCGCATGGAGGAGTTTTAGCCGCAAGGCTAATAGACCAAGGGAGTGATAGAGGGAGGCTAGTAAAAGCTTACCCAAAGATACCTGTCGACCTTCGTGAATTTAGATTGCCAGGTTGATTTAGCTTTTGGCTATTTGCAGAGAGCCAGGGCAGAATAGATAATACGACAGCCACAGAGTCAGGAAAACGATGTGTTGTTCGTCGGATACTTCTTTGGAGCCTTTGTTGTGATGATCTTCGATGTAGTTCTGGAAACCAGCATGCTCGAAGTCGAAAGTGTTGGTCATTTTCAGAGTTGGGTCAAACGTTTTGCCCAAGGGTGAAAGGCCAATGATAGCCGCCACATCGAAGAGTGTCAGCGCGAACATACCACAAGGGAAGTGGAATGTGTTGGTCGATCCTTCCCAGAAGTACATCGATGGCAGCAGCAAACAAGGGTTGACCCTGTGAGCGTTCCTTGAGAGTTGAATGGCGTCGAAGACGCCACCTGTTGCTCCCGACGCTGGCCTTCGATCTTGTTGAGCCAAGAGATATAATCCTTATTGCCAGGTGTAGGCATCGATCGAAAGACCCTAGCTTTGGGCGCCATGAATTTGAGGTCTAAGGTGCCACCTTTCTTAAAAGCAGGTGGTATGGTAGGAGTGAAACATGGAAAAAACTCTTGAAGTTCTTGATGATTTAGTTTTTTATCCATATATGGACCATGAAAAGCATGGAGTTTGCCAACCACCGCAAAAGGAATAACCATTTGATGTCGCCAGTTTGCTACCACCGCCTCATCAGCAGATGACGGTTGAGGGAGAGGTCAGAGCAATTCCTTTTTAGAGAGAACGAAGGCAATGGGGTTGTTGTAGGGGGTGTGAGTAGCGAAAGCAGTAACAATTGTAGAGGAAGCCATTGGAATAAAGGGTAAGTAAGCTTTTGAAAGCAAGAAAATCTGGAAGAAGAAGAAACAGCGGGAAAGATGCGAAAAAGAAAGCCAGACGTGTTTAAGGAGTATTTATAGGGAAAACACATGCAACTGAAAGGTCAAGAACTGTTCCGATTCTGCAGTTAGTGGGGGTAGTTTTGAGACCCATAACTTAGGATGAGACTAGCCATCATGGCGTTTCTTAGAAATCATGGCGCATAAATGTACCATCATCACGCCAGACTGCGAGTGACACGTGGTTGAGATTCGACAGAAGACAAAATGATGGTTATTGAGGCAAAACTAGAGCGTCGTCGAAATCTCACAGAAAATCAAAACGCCAGGTTTCTCAGTCGACACAATGCTCAGTCGAAACTGGCCTTTTGGGGGGCAATTTGTTAGCTGAGAGATTTCAACTAAGCAAGGAAAATATAGAAATGATGTGAAGGCCAACATGTAGGTCGACGTGGTGAAGAAACCTAGGTGCTGGTCTACATCCATAGAGGAGGCGTCGAAGGTCGACCCAAAAGCCACGTCGTCGAAGGATTTTCGACTGATGGCCAATAAAACCATGCTGACAAGTCTTTAAGCGGGAAAATTTGAAACGCTGAGAACGTGGGGAAGTTACAAAGATGGTTGGGCAACACGTGGCACAACCAGGGCCAATCTTGGGAGGAAAACAGTTATTTTTTCGTCCTATTTAAAGCAATAGTCATTTCCATTTTAGGGGTCGCATTTGTAACATTGCAGAAGGGATACATTCTGAGTACCAAGCGTTAAGAGAAACGAGTTTACTCCCACAAAATGTATGATAGCGTCCACACTTCTTTTTTAAAGCAATTTACATGATCAAAATTTAAGTTATCTTGCCATTTACTTATTTGTTTTTCCCTTTTTGTTTTCTTCATCAATTCACACCTTTTTTTTTTATTTTTCAAGTTGTTTCCAATTTCCTCTAAATCAAAAGTCATCCTATCAACAAGACTTACACTTAGATCAGTTGTTCTGGGATTCTGTGGCCGATCCCGCAAGTAAACCTGCGATAGGAGGCCAGTGGTTGTTCGCGCGAGAATCGCGTGTGAACATCACCCTATCTAGATTGAATCCTATCGTCTAACACGATGAACTATCCTAAGATTGAAAATAACTCATACTATATTTGTAGTGTTAGTTCTGAGATTTTAGGGTTGACAACAATTTTGCTAAAACAAGTATCACAGCAAGATGTTGAGCAAGTTGTCTTGATATGTTGGTCAGACATCGTTGCAGAGATGTCAAACACGATGCCTTGACATGTTATACCAGGTTTTAGGGTTTTGTTTTTTGGAAGATCTATTTTATTAAATGCGTGAGATTCTTTATGGTGTTATTTCACATTTTGTCGCAATCCAATGAGGGTTATTTTAGGAACATCGGTTATGTGTCAGTCGTGCATTTGTTTCTAAAAAACGATCTTGGAGACTTTTTAGGAAATTTTCTATTTTGTTCCTTTTTTCATGCAATAGTTTTTGCAGAAGATTTGTAGCTACTGTTTTTGGATATGCATTTTATTTAGATACATAGATCAAGCCCATGTTGATCAAGAGATATAAAAAGGGTAGTTCTAAACCTAATTTAGTATCGAAGCCGTGTATTGAAAGAAGAGATTTAGGGTTTAATGTGTTATTTGTTATTTGTGATCCACTCTTATATCACTTTGATATCTGAGTTGGACTGTGTTAATTTTTCATTTGTGAGCCATTCATGTACCTCTTAGGTGCTTGAATTGGACTGTGTTTGAGTTGTAATTACTCATAAGCTTTTAAGCAAGAGTGAATTTTGTGCCATTAGAAGTGTGACTTCCATTGTTTATTGTTTTAAGTTTTTATCACTATTGGGTAATTGAAGGGAAGTGAAAGGGGTCTCATATCTAAGAGTTTCTTAGATAGAAATAACACGGGTATTGATTAGGTGAGAAGATTGTACTTTGGAGGTAGTTTAATTGGGCTTCAAACTAATACTATTATATTGGATTCCCTTCTTAGCTTGGTAACCCCCCAGATATACGTGATGTTGCACCGAACTGGGTTAACAATTGATTGTGCTATTTACTTCCAGCCATTTAAAATAATTGCATAAGTGTTTGTGTTATGTTTCTGTCCTGATCCCAGTGTCGTGACATCGTATTCAACATCTGGTGTCTGCTAACCAGAATTTCAATTGGCATCAGAGCGGGTACCCTGTTCTGTTTATGGTGATCTCTAGGGAAGATACTTTCTGGTTCTATGGAAAAGGAAGGAGTAGGAAATGTTAACAGATCCCCTGTCTTAGATGGCACCAACTTTGACTATTGGATGGCACGTATGGTGGTTTTCCTAAAATCTATGGATAGAAAAACCTGGAAAGCTATCATCAAGGGTTGGGATTATCTTGTTGTTAAGGATAAAGATGAGAAGGAAACCTTGAAGCCAGAAGAGGAATGGTCTAAGGAAGAAGATGAAACTGCTCTTAGAAACTCCAAAGCCTTGAATGCCTTATTCAATGGAGTTGACAAAAACATGTTCAAATTAATAAACACTTGTATTGTGGCCAAAGATGTATGGGAGATTCTCAAAACCACTCATGAAGACACATCTAAGGTGAAGATGTCTAGACTTCAGTTGCTCACTACCAAATCTAAAAGTCTGAAGATGAAGGATGATGAGAGCATTCACGACTTTCACATGAATGTTCTTGAAATAGGAAATATTTTTAGTGCCTTGAGAGAAAAGATATCAGAAGAAAAGCCGGTTAGGAAGATTCTCGGATCCATACCCAAGAGATTTGACATGAATGTCACATCCATTAAAGAAGTCCAAGACATAAGCAAATTAAGAGTAGATGAACTTGTTGGGTCACTTCAAACCTTTGAATTGGCTATTAGTGACAGATCTGAAAATAAGAACAAGAGCATAGCTTTTGTCTCCAGCACTAAAGATGAAGAGGATCAATGTGACCTGGATACTGATGAAGGAATATCTAATGCTATTGTGCTGTTTGGAAGGTGATTCAACAGGGTGTTAAAAAGAATGGGCAGTAAGTCAAGACCTAATGTCAAGAACATTGTATCTGACATCAGCAAGAACTATGATTCTCAAAGGAAAGCAAGGATAGAAGAGAGGTCCAATTAAAGCAAACACATTCAGTGTCATGAATGTGAATGCTATGGACACATTAGAGAAGAATGTCCTACCTATCTCAAGAAACAACATAATGGGCTGTCTATTTTTTGGTCTGATGATGAAAGTGAACCTAAAGATGAATCTGCTAAACATGTAACTGCTTTGACTGGAAGGTGGGCTTCTGATGAAGACTCTTGTGATAAAGAAAATGCATATAAGGAACTGGCTGCCTCTTACAAAGAACTATGCATCAAAAGTGAAGAGGTCTGTCAACTAGGAGAAAAACATAAGGAAATTATATCTCAACTATAGGCTGAAAAGGAAGAGTGCTTATCTAAGATCTCTGATCTGCTAAATGAAGTAACCCTGTTGACCTCAAGACTTAAAAGCATGACCAAGTCAATGAAAATGTTAAACAATTGATTTAATGTGTTGGATGAGATACTTCAAGTTGGAGAAAGAGGAAGAATATTTACTGGTATATGGTTTGATTATCAATCTTTAAATTGTCAAGCAAAAACCCATGTGACAAAATTTGTTCCTCTTAGAAGAAAGGCTGAGCCAATTATGTCTAATCAAATGTCTCAACATTGGGCCAGACATCAGAATACTCAAATTGGAGGCAAGCTCTTGCATTGGAGATGTCATTACTATGGTAAAAATGGTCATATATGTTAGACAATAAGCTTCGATCTAAAGGGGGGGTGAATAGATCACAAATTTTACAACAAAAAACTTTTGGAAAAAATTTATTTTCAATAAATGATCCGGGTCGAATTGTCTAACTGAACCTATTATCGAAAAGTAATATGCGTAGCGCAAACCAAATGGAGTAATAACGAACGTAAATATTCAACAATGATCAAGCTACAAATCAATTAAATGCAATTCTAATCGTAATTCGTATATCCAATGAACCAAAACACAAATAAAATACGCACAAACAATTTATTGAACACTAGATGTGCGATCGATAACAATTAGAATTGTAGTTTGTTTTGTTGACATTAAAACCTATCACAATCAAAGTGATTGTGATTATATCAACAACAACACCTTTAAAATATAGTAGAAAACAATTTCCAATTGAATTGATCAAATAACGACGAACTCGATAAATTGTGTAGTCAACAATAAAAGAAATAAAGAGATGAAGAGAGAAAGACCAAGATTTGTTTAGGCAGTTTCCCAATCGGCCTCGCTATGGGTACGTCTGCTCTTAATTCAAAATTGAATTGAGATAATTCTATTAACCTTTTCTTTGCAAAAATGTTTATACAAGAGATGAAGAATACAAACCCCAAAAACCCTATTATTTTGTGTTGATTCTTCCACCTCTAACCCTTGATCAAGTGACCAACAATGCGGATATAATCCTCCAATTATCCCGAGCACGCAACTTGTTAAAACCTGAGATTCCCGAATAGAATTCAGTGTCTCGCGCTACTCCCTTGCAAGGAAACCACATTGTCCCAAGGCTTTCACTCGGTTGAATCTGTGTTAATGTGATCTCATCCAAAACCTTCAAATCAACCCGATCTTGAAGGAAAACCCCACCTTGGTTTTCTTATTTAAAACACGCAAAGCCCCAAACCCAATATTCTCGGTTACACAAAACCTAATTGGACGTTATCAACCCTAATCTAGATGGTCACCCAATTGAAAAATGATTATGTGTAGTTCAATTGTGTGTAAGCATAGAAGAAGGGATGAAGATGATGGACAACTTTGTAATCTAGTTTCGTTTAGTTTTTCTTCACTAGGAAACCTTTCCTAGATGAAGATGATGTATGAGTATATATAGGTATATGAAGATAATGGGCAAAAGGATGCAAGAAAAATAAGATGCAAAAAGAAATTTTCAAGTTTTAACTTGCATAGGTCGGCATATGAAGGCGTCCAGGCCAGCCTGTGAGATGACCTGAAATGCAACATATGTACAGAATCTATAAGCTTCGTTCTTGGAGCATATGAGCCGCCCTGAAACATGGATGTTCTAGCCTATACTGAAGTTGAGGCTCCCATAGATCGGCCTGATCATGTATAGGTCGTCCTATGTTGTTGTTTTGACACACAAACTTGATTTTTGATGTGTATGACATGCCTAAGACCTATCAAACTTGTTTAAAGACTCTTTTTATACATCCTAAAGCTAAGGGGACAAATGAGCATCTAAATGTAGGTTGACACCGTCCAATATACAAGAGCACTATGATAAACTACCTCATTTATTCCTTGTTTAACATCATTCAAAACTCGGTTGAATTTGTAGTTGAAAATACTCAGCACTCACATACTCCCCCTTTTTCATGATGGCAAACATATATTATGTAGCCGTAACCTATTGTCCTTCTCTTGATACACGAAACAACTCCCACTACTAAAAAACGCTAAAACAACAACGCCAGGCTTACAACGCATCCTTTTACGCCGTTGTAATAGGTTAAAAATTTCGCGCCCAGGAAAAATCTGGGGTATAAACAGTCATTTAATGACGGTTGACTTAAACCACCGTAGTAATAAATAAAATGTAGCAAGCTTCGATTCCCTGCAACTACATTTTTTTCCATTTTTTAGAGTACATTTAGCGTTAATCACTTAAGTCCATTATTTAAAAAATAAATTGTAAATTATTTTACAATGGTTAAGATGAACAACCGTAGTAATAAATGAAATGTAACAAGCTTCGATTCCCTGCAACACATTTTTTTCCATTTCTTAGGATATATTTAGCGTGTGTCACTTAAGATTCCACTACGATCTGTTTCTCCAACCGAGATTAAAAGCTTTACTGATAAATTAAAACAAAACTTATTTTGTATTTCTTTCATAAGACGCCCTAATCGAACAAGTGAGCTAGAGACGCCCTAACCTTTACCCTCTTCGTCTTCATTCATTTGCTTCTTCAGCTTAGAAGTAAGGTACTCTTCAACATCTTCATTCCTTTTTTCTTGGTTTGTGCTCAAATATTGACCGTCTTCATTCATTTGCTTCTTCAGCTTCGAAGTAAGGTATTCGTCAACATCTTCATTCCTTTTTTCTTGGTTTATGCTCAAATATTGGCCGTCTTCGTTCATTTGATTCTTCAGATTTGACGTACGCTACTCTTCAACATCTTCATTCCTTACGTTCATTTGATTACAGCTTTGAAGTACGGTATTCTTCAATATCTTCATTCCTTTTTTCTTTGTTCATATTGTATATGCTCAAGTCAGAATGAGATGTTTCATATACTTTACGTTTAGTATGAGAGTAATCTTCGTTGATTTTTTCTTTGTTCATATTGTATATGCATATAGATTAGTATGATTTACGTTTAGTATGATTTTTTGGATTAGATTTTGGTGTGTCATTCACATTAATATACATGTATAGATTTCAGAAGTTGTAATGGATCGTAGTTGGATGAAAGCTAATAGATTAGGTCCGGTTTATGAGAACGGAGTTCGTGAATTCCTTGAATACACTGATAAACATCTTCCTGACAATAATGGTATCTTTTATTGTCCTTGTGTTGTTTGCGCGAATATAAAAAAGGGTACAAAGAAAGAAATACACAATCACCTTTGTTGTGATGGTATATGTCAAAATTATATAATATGGACGTGGCATGGTGAGGTGGATAATAAGGAAAGTCGGGCATCACAAAGTCAAAGAGTGGAGGAAGATGAATATACGGAAGATCAACTAGAGGATATGTTTTGTGATATTAGGGAATCTTCTTTTATGAATGCTCATATTTATGATAATTTATGTAGTGATAAAGACACCTCTTTATATAAGGGATGCACAGAGTTCACACGATTGTCGGCGGTGTTAAAGTTATTTAATCTGAAGGCAAAAAATGGATGGTCGGATAAAAGTTTCACGGAATTACTTGAATTTCTACAACAAATGTTACCAGAAGATAACAAATTGCCAGATCATTGCTATGAGGCTAAGAAGATATTGTGTCCACTAGGTCTGGAGTATATCAAGATACATGCTTGCCCTAATGATTGCATATTATATCGGAAAGAGTATGAAGACTTATTTTAATGTCCAAAATGTGGTGTGTCGCGTTACAAGCTGAAGGCTAACAATGGTGATGACAATGATCACTACGACAATGTTAGTAGGAAGCATCCTCCTGCTAAAGTGTTATGGTACTTGCCAATAGTTTCACGATTAAAGATACTTTTTGCTAATTTGAATGACGCAAAGAATCTTAGATGGCATGCAGATGAAAGGATTCGTGATGGAAACATTCGCCATGTAGCTGATTCGTTGCAATAGAAGAAAATTGATTCATTGTTTCCCCTTTGGTAACCTTAGGCTTGGGCTTGCCACCGATAGAATAAACCCCTTTGGTAATCTGAGCACTAATTATACTTTGTGGCCTGTTCTTCTCACTATTTACAACCTATCTCCTTGGTTGTACATGAAGCGCAAGTATATACTGTTAAGTATGATGATTTATGGACCACGACAACCTGGTAATGACATAGATGTTTATCTAAGTCCATTAATTGATGATTTACGACTCTTGTGGGATGAAGGCGTTGAAGTTGATGATGCATATTCTTGGGAAAAGTTTAATATGCGTGCAATGTTATTTTGCACAATTAACGACTTTCCGGCTTACGGTAACTTGGCTGGATACAGTGTCAAAGGACATAAAGTGTGTCCTATATGTGAAGATGATACTTGTTATCACCAACTTGAGTTTGGGAAAAAGACCGTTTACCTTGGGCATCGAAAATTTTTAAAATCGGGTCATCCTTATCGTAGATTGCGAAAGGCTTTTAATGGAGAGCAAGAGTTTGGTGAGGCTCCTAAACCTTTAACTGGGGATGAAGTTTATCAACGGCAGGAACACATTAATGTTGTCTTTGGGAAGAGAGAAAAAGAAAAAGGTGGGAAGAGAGGAAAAGAAAAAGGGACAGTTGCGAAAAATATATGGAAAAAGAGGTCAATCTTCTTTGATCTTCCATATTGGTCAAGTCTTGATGTTAGACATTCTCTTGATGTGATGCACGTGGAGAAAAATGTGTGTGACAGTTTGATTGGCACACTTCTAAACATTCCGGGCAAGACTAAAGATAGTAAGACTTCCCGTCTTGATATGGAGAAGATGGGTATACGAAAACAATTGGCTCCAATAGAGAAAGGAAAAAGAACTTATCTGCCTCTAGCATGTCACACTCTATCTAAAAAGGAAAAGAAGATGTTATGCGAGTGTTTGCAAGGTATTAAAGTTCCGCAAGGTTACTCATCAAACATCAACAAACTTGTATCAATGAAAGATCTCAAGTTAATTGGTTTAAAATCTCATGATTGTCATGTATTGATGCAACAACTTCTACCAGTGGCTATCAATGGGATCCTTTTAAAAAATGTGAGAGTAACTATAACGAGACTGTGTTTATTCTTCAATTCCATATGTAATAAAGTTCTTGATTCCAAAAAATTGGATGAATTAGAAGATGAGGCTGCCATAATCTTGTGTCAATTGGAGATGTATTTTCCGCCATCATTTTTTGACATTATGGTTCACTTACTTGTTCATCTCGTAAGAGAAATCATAATTTGTCGTCCAGTTTATTTAAGGTGGATGTATCCAATAGAGCGATATATGAAGATCTTTAAAGGATATACGAAGAATCATCACCGACCGGAAGCTTCGATTGTTGAAAGGTACATCACAGAAGAAGTTGTTGAGTTTTGTACAAACTATTTGTCGGATCAGATTCTATAGGAATTCCAAAGTCTCGTCATGCTGACACAGAAGGAAGAGGTATTCAAGGTCTAAATGTTAGGTCAATGGCTCAGGATGTAGTTATTCAATCACATTTCTATATATTGAATAATATAGATGAGGTTCAACCTTTCATAGATACTCACAAAAAGACTTTTGAAGAAAAAATATCCCCGAATGAGTGACAAGTTGTTGTTGATAGAGCATAACAATAGATTCATGGATTGGTTTAATAAAAGTGTATCTAATGATCGTAGTGCATCCGAGATACTTAAATGGTTGTCGTACGAGCCAAAATTTTGTGTCATTACTTGGAGTGTATACGACATTGGTCATTATACCTTTTATACAAAATCAAAAGACGATCGTAGTACAATACAAAATAGTGGGGTTATGGTTGAAGCCGAATCAATGTATTACTCTAGTTCGAAAGATAAGAATCCGGTATTGGCAACTACCGCGTTTTATGGTGTCATTGATGAGATTTGGGAGATTGATTATGTTATTTTCAAAGTGGCTTTATTTAAATGCAAGTGGATTCCCAATAATAGTAATGGTGTATACATTGATGACTTAGGATTCACCCGGGTCGACCTTGGCAAGGCATCTTTTAATACAGAACCATTCATCATGGCTTCTCAAGCAAAACAAGTTTTCTATGTTACCGATCCATCGGACATATCGGGGAAATGATCAATCATTCTCCAAGGAAAATACATTCCTCTTAGTGATGAAAGTCTTGATATTCCGTCCACACCTTCTTACACAACACAAGTTCCTACCTCATATGATGAAGTTGATGGAGATGCCGTGCATGCTATACGACTCGATCATGAAGAAGGCATAAGGGAAAATTAACAAGTACGTAATTTATTATTTATTCATAATATATTAATTGTATGTTATAGTTTAGAAGTATTTTTACTAATAAGTATAATTATTTGAAATCATAGGTATTTTGAGTCCAGACACCAGGCTAAAAGACAAGACACCAGACCAAGAGACAAGATACCAATACACCAAGTTACAGTTATGTGAAGTTATGTAATGTGTGTAAACTGTAATATGGTATATGTGATATTTTATTTATGTAGGTTGTTTGTTCTGATAAATTGTAATGTGGTATATGTGATATTATGAATATGATACGATTAATATTATTATGAAAACTTTATCACAAAATGTGAATTGTATTTTTCTGCTGTGCTGTGATATGGAGAACAATAATACAGGTAAAAAAATGGGATTAATTATAAAAGCAGGATCATATTTGTTAATTTTGCAGAAAATTTAACGACGGTTATATTTCATAACCGTTATAATATCTGGCGCGCTGTCCAGGAAAAACTAAATATCAAAACTGTGCTGCTGGGACTCGAATCGAGGACAATTATTTTTATTACAATGGTGTATTGTAAAATCCGTTGTGATAGTTAGCACGCTTTCCAGTTTATTACAACGCCTACTAGTCCGTGGTTGTAAGTATCATATATACAACAACAATCTACATAACAACGCCTTCGCCCGCGTCATTATATGTCATTTTCATCCGTTGTTAAATGGGTTTTTCGTAGTAGTGTCCCCTTGGCTTTATGCCTTGTTCATGATAGTCCTTTGATACTTTGTATATTCCTCTTCATTATCTCATCTCCCCCCCCCCCCCCTTTGACAACATCAAAAAAGAAAGAAAACAATCAAATCGTTAGAAGCATCACGTAGATGCACAACTCACATATTACAAATACTATACAGAGGCAAATTGCAATGAAAAGGTTATGTGCTCACACAAGGTAAAGTACGCAAGTTTAATAAACCAAAAAAATAAATACAATACTCATATTAATTTTTATTATTTAAAATACACGCATTGAAACATTACATAATTCAAAGTGACACACATCAAACCAAATGCAAAGACATAAAACAACCAACTAAAGACACACTTAAATGCATAAAAAATCTTAAGACACACTAAGAGGACACACACAAACACACTCCTCATCATTCTCTTCCACGAGCTCCAGGTCTAGCTCCATGAAACCAGCCTTGACCATCATTTCCAAATTGACGGTCCAAGAAATCACACATCTCTTGATAAAATTATGTATAGTGATGGTGATCTTCATTTTGGGAAGCAATCATGTGATTGACCATTGCGATAGTAGAGGCGGTATTCGCATCCATCTCCTCCTTCAGGGTGACTAGCTTTTCTGAGACGAATGAGGCAAATGCCTCAAAGTTTGCATCTTGAGTTTTCATATGCTCTTGTATACTTTTGAGCAATGTCATTTGAGCATTTTGTTTTTGCAGCATATTTTGAAGAAGCGAGGTGATATACGAATTATGGCAAGCATCATTGCTATCTTCCTGCACATCAACATTTTTCGCATCATGCATAGGCACATCATCTTCAACCTGTTGCTCAGCAGAAGGGTCAGCAAATGCAGTAGGATCGTCAAAGTTGTATATCTTCCGACCATACTTTCCCAGCCTCAGATAGTATGCCTGACGCTCTTCATCCCAAAAGTATCCCATGTTGGCCAGAGTCCGTTGAGAGAACTCTTGAATTGGGCTAGGTGAGATGAGTGGTAGGTTTGGCATGCCAATGTTAAAAAAGCTTAGAATTTTTTAGATGTCCCTTTGTATCCATCCTTGATGATGAACATTATGGAGACGAAGTAGTGTGGCCAATTGATGCAAATTTTGTGCATCAGAATGTACACGAGATGAATCTCGGCACTGTCCACTCGAGAGTATCTGCCTTTTTGGGACGCAGAATATGAGAAACAAGCCACAAAAGAATTCTCAAAGTCATTTTGAATTGAATGACCGCTACATCTTCATTATAATCTTCTACCCTGGGGGCTTTGAGCATTTCGTTTAGATGAACGTCCCACTCAAAGTCTTTATGAGAATGGCTGTCTGTCACCAAAAGATCAGCTTCATCCTCTACTTCAGGATCACTTATGGTAATTTCAAACAATTGTTTCCAAACGTCACCATTTACTTCATAGATCTTATTCCCAACAGTGAATTTGAAGGAAGATCCATTTTGCTCATGCATTCTGAAATAAAATACACGAACTAGATCCTCGCTGTAATCTTGTGACAACTGCAAAAATTAATTGATTTGCTGGTGTATTACGAGTTGAGCCACACTAGGGATTTCCAAACTCCCAACAACAGAAGCCTTCCATACATGTTATTTCATGACAAGGCGATGCAAGAATTTTTCTTCAAATTCTGTAACACAGTTATCAGAAACAAGAGATAGCACCGAGTCTGGAATGGCTGATGATGTGTTACCCTTCTCACCCTTACTTCTCGCAGTTTTAGGAGCCATTTGGATTGATAGAAGTTTATGACAGAATTGAAATGTTTGAAACAAGATGAAAACATATGCCAATTTATAGGAAATGAGATAAGGAGAAGAAATTTAGAAGATTCATTGGTACAAGAATGTGAAAAGTTGGATGATTTAATGTCATGAAATAAATGACATTTGTAACCAATTAAGAACATAAAGGTGAGTTATATTGGTTGATTAGAATCTAAATAGTAAAGAACTCACATTCATGAACCAGCCATGAATGTAGGAATGTGAAAAATCTTAGTCAAATGAGCCACAATTCGTCCACTCAATGTCACAGGCCGGCCTATACGATGGCATGAGGCGACCTATACTATTAGTCCTTTAAAAAAACACAATTTTAATTCGCATAGGCTGACCTATACGAGGTCAGGTCGACCTATACTGAACCAGTTAGAAGATGAATTTTAATTCACACGACACAGGTCAACCTGTTTGATTATGTGTCGACCTATAGACTTCTCATTTGAAGAATTTGAATCAAATGAACTTTTAGACACCACAAATGACTCAATTTGACTCATGCATACTAATTTGATTGAATACACATGTATATGATAAGGTTTTGATGATCTATTTTCTTTAATCAAGTAACATATAATCATGCAAGCATGATTTGGTTCAAGATATAAATGAATCACAATGGCATTTATGTATGGTTACTATGAACATGTAAGATGTAACACACAACAGTCACATTATATATTTTTGGAAATAAACACATATCACAAGCAACACATATAGTTCATCACATATCCTTATGAAATAAACAGGTAAAAGAAACATTTACGTACATGACAATTAATAGGGTTGAAACGACATTACCTCACCATACACAAGACGGAGGATGCACTAGCATTCCACAAAGAACTTCCGAATGAAAGTTAGAGTGAATGCAACATGTACCACGAAACACAAATAAGACCAAAACGTTCTTACCACTTTCCTTCTTGTACAAGTAATTGAATATGAGATTGCAATGTATTCAAGAAGTACACTTGATGATTGTTGAATATTCTTTCAACTTGAGAGATATTTTTTGCCTGCAACTGGACTTTTCATCTTGCTCAATTATGATGTTTATCTTGCTTTTTCTTCTCATGGTTCATCAATTTAGGCTGATCACACTAGTTTGATGTTCTTGAGCAAGTTTAGTTAAAGATATCATACACAATTGAACATAATACCTTTCTGATACTTCTCGGATAACTTATTAGTAATCATTCACATACTTTTACCATTTAAAAGAAAAACACAAAGAATTAACCTGGTTGGTAACAAAATCTGCCTCGTTAGTCACATAGATCAAAATGATAAGGACAAGTTACTGTGTTGTGCCTTGATGCTCTACGAACAAGATCTCATACTCTTTCAAAAGAATCGAGACATTTTTCCTGCATGATTAACAATTTGTGTTGGGTACCGAATCTTCATTGGGTCCTTGGGGATTAGTAAAATCTTGATTGCGTATATGGATCTATTGAAAGACATCATTAGAAACATGAAGTTTCCTAACTCTGCACTTTACAATAGTGTGTCCCTTTTTGCAACATTAGTGACAATACAAATTTTGAGAAGATAACCTTTTGCTATTTAGTTCTTTTTTAATGTAAAAATACCTCCGATACAGATTGTGAGATGGTAAGTCATACTTGGAAGTATCTATAGCAAAAGTAACCTTGGATTGTGACGCCTTATTGTTGCACCCCAAAATTTGCCCTCCTTACCTTAGTACTAACTGGCTTATGTTCCATCTCATTTTTGCATTATCATGTGTGCATATCATTGGTTCTTAGCATGGGGTCAAGGTGCCTGAGGCAGGATTAAGAGGAGAAGATGTTCTTCAAAGGGTCAACCAAGAGAGTTCAAGTGGACCACTCTCTCCTAACCAGTGCAGAAATTAGGGTTTTGAGATTCTTGGGTTTATTGCTCCAATGGGCAAGTTTCTTGGGTTTTTATCATCACAAAATGGCATATCTTATCTTTGTTGGAGAGGATACACATCATATTCAGAAGAATTTGGATTTGGAGACTATGTTATTTCCTCCTAGACTGAGGGTACCAAAACTAGGGTTTGCTATAAAGTCAGTTTATTTCTGATCTTTTGGGCAAGACTTGATTCCCTGGTATTCCTTGGGTCCCTAAGTATCTATGGATGGGAGATTGTCCATCAGTTCGGTTCAGGAGAAGTTCAATTGGCCAATGGATTGGGAATCAAGTGAATTGGGAAAAAGTCAACTGTGAGAGGAAAGTCAACTGTGAAAACTTGAGGTTCTCTCCAAGGTTTTCAAGGTCTCACATCCTCATGTGGGCTTCAAGGGTCAATTTTCATACCATTTATCAAGAATCAAAGGTTGGTGCAAAAGTTACTAAATATGGAAATGACCTGTAATTTGAAAGTTTCCTTTTTGGGCAAGTTCCTACACTACATTCAACTTGACTTTTCATTATCAAGAAAGCTTCAAATGAATTTTTCTCCAACATGAAAGTTGAATATATTTTTCTCCTCTTTCCAACAAGTACTAGTGGGTCTCCATATCATTTGTGAAACTCAAGTTATGACCAAAAGAAGGCAAAGTGGTTTTTAGGGTTCCATTTTCATAACTTTTGCATTTTGGGGCATAATGACCTATAATTAATTCCATTGTTTCATGTCACATGCTAACATCAAAGGACACCCCTCAAGGATCATTTTAGGCCTTTGAATCAAGTAAATCCATGGTGTATTTATCACTTATTCTCCATTATTCAAAATTGCCAAGACATTGAAAACTTATGAACCAAAATGTCTCAAGGCCCAAATCAAATTCAGGTGTGGTTAGCAATTTAAACATAAGTGATCCATCATGAAATATTTGGATATCCATGCATGGAAGAGGGTGTACTTAACATTATGTAATTTTCCAAAGTCATCCAAAACTCTTCAACAAAGAATTGCCCAGGCCCAAATCATTATCAGTGAGAAAACCCTAATCTATTTAAACCAATTCATGCACTGGTTAGGGTTTGAACACGTGATATTTGGAGGAGAAAAAAGTTTCAACCCTAATCCTTGAATTCATTGAATCTCTCAATCCACAAGGAGTTTTCTCAAAATTCCTTCACAACATTCATCCTTGGGATCCCTAGAGTACAAATCGCCCATCTTTGGAAGCTGAAAGCAAGGATAAAGGGTTGCACCATCTCAGGTTAGTGATGATTTTCACGATCCCAAAACTCAGTTTTTAAATATGCATAATGTTGTGTGATGCCCACTGATCATTCTGATGTATTTTATTTTGAATATGGACGTGTATTATGTGCGTATTGTGAGTTTCAAGTTTTGGAATCATAACTTATTTTGTGCGAATTTCTTGATGTGATGATTGTTTGTGATTTTCAATGAGAGATTCGAGATCCTGGTGAAAATCTGGTTGGATTGGTATATTGGTTCGCAGTTTCTGGAAAATTGCAGGTTGGTGTTCATCCAAGATGATGATCGGAACCCTAACCCCATCACCGGAGATATTTGCAGGTCGCCGGAGGAATTTTGGGGAAGATGACGTTATAGTCGTTGGATCTGGGGATCTGACGGTCCTTGTTGCTGCCACGTTTCTTTTAGGTTTTGTTTTATTTATGGTTTATGTGTTTGCCAGCCTGTGTTAATTACCATGAGCCTCAATCACAACCATCCATCATGTTATTGATTAATTAATCTGGGGCGTCTGATTAATCTAATGGACGAGGTGATGCCAGCGAATTAATGAGATAGTGTGCATCTCACGTGGCGTGTGTATTATGTTCTGAATACTTTGGTGTGTGTGTGTGCATGTTGGTTGTGGTGTACCCTCTAACCTTGACCATTGATCTTGATTGCTTTATGTTTGTGTTGACTAGATGGTGATCGTGAGATTAATCTGAAGGTAAGGGTTTAGTCAATCCATTGACTAGGTCACTTGTGTTCTTTTTTTTTTATTTTCGCTAATGGACCTTTTGATCTGGGCCTTTTATTTGCGCCCCCCTTAAGCCCATTTCTCTTATTTGAATGCGTTTTTGTGACTTATTGCACCCCCCATGCTATTTTCTTCATTCTTATTTTATTTAATTATTACATTATTTCATTTTCAATTTTTAAAAATAGTTAATTACATTTAAAAATTCCCAGAAAATTCATGAAACATAATTGCCATTTATAAAATTTTATCAAATTTTAATTTCTTATTTTTATTTTATTTTTAGCATCTGAAATAATTATTTTGTTTATTTTCTTTTTGCATTATTCATATCATGCATACTTAAATTTGTTTATTTTATTTCTCTGCATCCATAAAACATTTTCAATCCATTCTTTTTGCATTTGTTAGATAACATTCTGAAGTGCATTAAAATATTTTTCTCTCATTTTTCAAAATCATCTCATATTGCATTTCAGTCTTTTTCTTTAGCACATTGAACCATGTTTCTCATCTTCCTTTGCATAATTGTTTGAGTGACTAACGTCTTGAATTTTTGCAGGAGCTTTTGATATGTTGTTTAATTCTGGTTGAGCAATGTTGAGAATTAATTTGGAAATTTTGAAAGATGTTTTGCTACTTGTTTAATTGCTCTTTGTGTGAGATTTTTTTTTGTATGCACATCCTTGATCTTGTCTGGTTATCTGTTTGAAGAGGCACTTGTGCCATTGCTTGGGGGTTTGTTCTTCGATTTCTTGGTTCATGTTTGGACTGTTATAGGTCACTTAATCACCTGATTGCTATTTCATGTCATTGTTTGAATTTCATTTGCCTTAATGTTACTTGTGTCTGTTTTGTACTAACTTTTTATGCAGGGGCTGAGGTAAGTTCTTTAAGGGTGTGGATAGCTATCCATGTCCACCTTACTCTTCCCTTCTCTCATCTTTTCCTTTCTTTAGGCTTAGGTTGTCGTCAAACCTCACTAACCTTAGGTCACCCATGCATGATAACATTAGGACTCTTAGTTTCCCTTTAGAGTTTCCCTTGTGTCTTCTCTCTTCTCATCTCAAAACTTCTTGAAAATACTTAATAAGAATAAAGTGTATTGCACACGAGCCTTAAGTGTGGGGAATGAGAAATGAGGGGCTTCCTCTCATCTTTCTAGAGTGCTTAGCGAGCGTCCTGTCTTAGGACGATGCGTTAAGTATTCGCCCCTGTGCCCTAGACTTTGGTGCAATGCAAGTTATGAACTAACTCAAGTCACTTCTGTCCTAAAAAATACAAACAAACTTCAAACCTTTTTGTCCTTCGGGATTGTCAAACTAAAGGCTATTTTCAAAAAGGGCACGTTACTTTCTGTCTGAGACGCAAACAGGCATCGACCCTAACTGCCGGACGCGAACTTAACGTCGCTCATAAAAAACACAAAAAGAACTTGGTCCGAACTACGTTGACTTTGAATTCCCCATTGCACAAAGGGGGTACGTAGGCCTAGGACGTCGACGTCCTACCGAGTGGGTCTTTGTTTTCCCCTCCTCGTCTTAGTACAGCCCTAGATGATAGTATGACTCACCCTTAGATTAGACAACAAGCGTGGATCCCATCGAGTACGATGGACGCGTGGGGTGCTAGCACCTTCCCCTCGCGTAACCGACTCTCGAACCCAGGCTGTGGTTGCGATGACCATTCATTTCCCTCTTCCTCAGGTTTATGCGGTGTTCCCTTTCCCTCTCTTGGGATAAATTTACACGGCTGGCGACTCAGTTTTTTCGCGCCACTCTCGCGTTTGTACCTGGATGAAAATCCCGGGAGCGACACTTATCAAGTTTAGCTTTAAGAGTCCTTGACTCTTTGTGCCAAATGTGACATGTTTCACAACCAAAATTCCACAAAGATCTAGGATCCTCATCTTGTCCTTCTAGAATATTTGACATAGATTTCTTTAGTGCTTCCACATGTTTTTCATTTTCAGTAATCTTAGCTTCCAAATGAGAAATGATTTTCTTGTTTGAAGCTAATATCTTGAAAGCATCTATAGCTTGTCTTTGTATATTCTCAAAGGATTCTTGAAGTTGAGAAAAAGCTGAATCATCAGAAGCTTGAAGTTTAGAGTGACTTACAACCTTTTTCCTTACTTTGTTTTCCATATAGCAAAGCTTGGTTGATTCCTCACTTGAAGTAGAGCTATCATCACTTGATGAATCACTCTCGCTTTCCCAAGCCACATATGCTCTTCTACCTTTTCTAGACGTTTTGTGACGACCTTTTCATTCTTGATTTTTGGACACTCCAGCTTAAAGTGACCGGGTTTACCACAGTTCTAACACGTACTTTGTGACTTTCCTTTTTGCCTTCATCTTCTTCTTTTGAGTAACTTGATAACCTTCTTGATTTATCATGGTACTTGTTAGGATATTTGTCTCCGTGTTTTAACATGTATCTATTGACTAGCTTTATGAATAATCCCATATTTTCTTCGTCGGATTCATTGTCATCTTTAAGTTCACTATCCCTTTGCTCATCTTGCGAAGGCCTTGAGCTAGAAGTCTTTAGAGTAATGGACTTCTTCCCTTCTTATTTGTCTTTCCCTTTTTCACTCTTTGATCTCTTTTCGTATTCCTTCTCATATTTTGTCAAGCAATTAAGCTCTTGCTCATGCTCTTCCAACTTACCAAACAAAGCCATAAAATTTAGTAACTTAAGATAATTTGCTTCTTTAATAGCGGTGACCTTTGGTTGACATTCCCTACTTAAACACCTCAAAACTTTTTTAGTAGCAAGTTCATTGAAACGAGATTACCTAGTGTATTTAATCGATTTATAAGATAAGTGAACCGTTTTCGCATATCTGCAAAGGTTTCACCATGCTCAATACGGAACAACTCAAACTCTTGATTTAATGCGTTGATCCTAGCTTGTTTGACATTATTAGTACCCTCATGGGCAATCTCTAATGCGTCCCACATAGCTTTGGCGATCTCACAATGAGAAACGCGATAAAACTCATCAACTCCCAAGGCAGAAGTGGGATGTTTTTTGCTTTCCAATCATGTGACCGCAATTTCTTATCGTTATCATCCCATTGTGCTTCCGGTTTAGGTATTGTGACACCATCTTCATTGGTCATAGTTATTTCATTTGGACCATTTTGGATAGCATCCCAAATACCTTTATCAACGAAGTTGACATGAATACACATAAGTGATTTCCAGTAGCCATAATTTTCGCCGGTAAAAATTGGTACTTTATCGTACACACCCTTAGGATCGGTAGCCATTCTTCTAAGAAATGTATCTCAAGCATAGAATGAACCAGAGCTCTTGATGCCACTTGTTAAACGATAGGATTCGATCTAAAAGGGGTGAATAAATCACAAATTTTACAACAAAAAGCTTTTGTCAAAAATCTGTTTTTAAAAATATGGTGCAGCGGAAAAATGACCTGGATCGAATCATCTAACCGAACCTACTATCGAAAAGCAATATGCATAACACAAACCAAATGGAGTGATAACGGACGTAAATGTTCAACAATGATCAAGCTATAAATCAATTAAATGCAATGTTAATCGTAATTCGTATATCCAATGAACCAAAACACAAACAAAATACACACAAACAATTTATCGAATACTTGATATGCGATCGATAACAATTTGAATTGTAGTTTATTTTGTTGACGTTAAAACCTATGACAATCAAAATGATTGTGATAATATCAACAACAACGCCTTTAAAAGATAGTAGAAAACAATTTCCAATCGAATTGATCAAACACCGACAAACTCAACAAATTGTGTAGTCAATAATAAAAGAAATAAAGAGATGAAGAGAGAGAGAGAGAGAGAGAGAGAGAGAGAGAGAGACCAAGATTTTGTTTAGGTAGTTCCCCAATCGACCTCGCTATGCGTACGTCTTCCCTTAATTCAAAATCGAATTGAGATAGTGCCATTAACCTTTTCTTTGCAAAAATGTTTATACAAGAGATAAAGAATGTGAAATTCTGGCACAGATATCAGATGTCTTATACAGATGTTGAGACACTGATATCCAACACAATGAACAAGATAACAATTAAAAATAACAGTGCAGAAAGTAAATGACACAGCGATATGTTTACCCAGTTCGGTCTAACACACCTACTCTGGGGGCTACCAAGCCAGGGACGAAATTAATATACGATAGTATCAATTCACAGATCATACAAACACCGAATAATCTGCTCACTTAATCACTACCCTTCCTATGACTTCTACCTAAGACTCACCTAGGTATGAGGCCCTCCTCAAATCCCTCTACAACCACAACCCGTGATTGGTACCTTTCCACACAAGAAACAAAAACGAAAGACACACTTTCAAAACACACAATCCTCAATACTTCACAGCTTATGAGGATTGACACACAAGAAACTCAATGCTTAAAAGCTTATGAGTAACTTGACAGAACTTACAACACAAGAAATCAGTCTTTATACTGTTATCAGAATGATACCAGTTAGGCTCACAAATTACACACGAAAACCCTAAAGACACAAGTAAGTTCCACACCTAAAACTAGGTTTACATCAGTCAATATATAGCAATTAATCTAGACTGAATTGGGCTTCAAAAACGCAGCAAATAGACTGCTCACAAATCTGCAAAAATAACTCCAACAAAATAGGTCTTCAATCCAAAGTTTCCTATTATGTCTCCATAACTAAAAACAGCAGCAAATCCGAAAACCACCAAATAACCACAATCCAAAAATGCTTTGGATGGCACATAGGATAACCAAATATTCACAGAATATTCAGTAACAATTCCCACAAACAGAATCTGCAATAAAACTGAATTCACAGCGCGATGTCCTATGAGCTGGCATGGAACATCTTCATTCGACATGTTGAAAGCAGCCACTTAGAACATTAAGATTCAACATCTTACTGCTATAATAGTTTTAGCAAAATAAATGCCAACCTCAAAAGCACAGAAATAACAATCTCCCCCTTTGGCTTATTTTGGCTAAAACTACACACACACAAACAAACTTGTAAAGAAGCACAAACAGCAAAAAAATTATCCATATATCAGACAGCAGCGAAAACATCAACAACACACAGCAAAAAAAATTATTCATCATAGCAGCACTCCCCTTCAGCTGCATACACCACTCAGTACAGCAAACAACTCATCATAGCAGTCTGGCAAAACTCCCCCTCAACAGTAGCAATATTCCACATTCTCCCCCTTACTACTGCAGCGACACAGGCACACAAACACTCTCCACACAAACATACTACTCCCCCTTTTTAGCCATAAATATGAAAAAGGCAAGTAGAACAAGTAAAAGGAGACCAGATTAAACTGCATCAGAGAGTAGATGCACACCACATCACATGCCCAAAAGTCATGCACAAACTTCAGCATTTTCCCTTCATTCACACACTGCACTACCAGAACCTCCTTTAGTCTTTTCAATCTGGCAGCCAGAAGGAACATTGATTGTTATAGTTCTTCATGAATGCACACCCCAAGTCCGCTCCTCAGGTTTTCAAACTGAACTGCATCCAGAGCCTTGGTAAATATGTCAGCAAGCTGATTTTCTGTGCTCACATGCTCAAGAGTTATGACTTTGTCCTCAACAAGTTCTCTGATGAAGTGATGCCTGATGTCAATGTGCTTAGTCCTGCTATGTTGAATGGGATTTTTGGAAATATTAATAGCACTCAGGTTGTCACAAAATAGTGTCATGATATCTTGTGTGACATTATACTCAGACAACATCTGCTTCATCCATACCAGTTGCGCACAACTACTACCAGCTGCTATGTACTCAGCTTCAGTAGTAGAAAGGGATACTGAATTCTGCTTCTTACTAAACCATGAAATAAGATTATTTCCCAAAAAGAAGCATCCTCCAGAGGTACTCTTCCTATCGTCAACACTTTTAGCCCAATCAGCATCACAATATCCTAATAAAATGGGACTTGAGTCATGGGAGTAAAACAACCCATAATCACATGTACCACTCACATACTTTAGAATTCTCTTCACTTGATTGATGTGACTGACCTTGGGTTCTGCTTGATATCTTGCACACACACCCACAGCAAAAGTTATGTCTGGCCTACTTGCTGTAAGATACAGCAGTCTGCCAATCATACTTCTATATAGACTTTGTTCAACATTCACTCCCTTTTTATCTTTGGATAACTTCAAGTGAGTAGGAGCAGGAGTCTTCTTATGCTTGGCATTATCCAGTCCAAACTTCTTCACAATGTTTCTCGTATATTTACTATGACAAATAAAAATGGAGTCTTCCATCTGCTTGACTTGTAATCCAAGGAAGTAGGTCAATTCACCCACCAAGCTCATCTCAAATTCAGACTGCATTTGAGTGACAAAATGTTGGACCATTTCATCTGATATCCCGCCAAACACAATATCATCTACATAAATCTGAGCAATCATTAGTTTCCCATCCTTCTCCTTAACAAAAAGAGTTTTATCAATACCACCCTTCCTGTACCCATTGTTAACTAAGAACTCAGTCAATCTTTCATACCAAGCTCGTGGAGCTTGTTTCAACCCATACAAAGCCTTCTTCAGCTTGTACACATGATCAGGAAAGTTTGGATCCACAAACCCTTTAGGCTGCTCAACATACACTTCCTCATTAAGATAGCCATTCAGAAAGGTACTCTTGACATCCATTTGAAACAATCTGAATTTCAACAAACATGCCACTCCTAGCAACAATATGATGGATTCCAATCGAGCCACAGGCGCAATGTTTCATCGAAGTCTACTCCTTCAATCTGTGTGTATCCTTGAGCAACTAATCTGGCTTTGTTCCTGGTAACAACTCCTTGCTCATCAGACTTATTCTTATAAACCCATTTTGTTCCAATCACATTTGTTCCTGCTGGTCGTGGTACCAGTTCCCAAACTTCATTCCTCTTGAACTGACAAAGTTCATCTTGCATAGCACTTATCTAGAACTCATCTGTCAATGCTTCTTTGACATTCTTTGGTTCAATCTTTGACACAAAGCATGCATTTGACATAGTCTCCCTCGTTCTGGTTCTTACACCTTCATTCAGATCACCAATAATCAATTCCTTAGGGTGATCCTTCTAAATCCTTATAGAGGGTCCCCGGTTAGCATCCTCTACCTCTTCATTCTCAGGTCTAGTGTTGGTTTCTTGAGCACTATCTTCTACAGACTCAATGTCTTGAGAGATTTCATTGTTCATGGGCAGACATGCTCCAACATCATCTGGGACATCTTCATCTTTGCCAGAGTCATCAACCACCACATTTATGGATTCCATCATCACCTGAGTTCTGGAATTAAATACCCTATATGCTTTACTGTTTGTAGAGTATCCCAAAAATATTCCTTCCTCACTCTTAGGATCCATTTTTCGCCTTTGCTCACGATCCGCTAAGATATAACACTTACTACCAAACACATGTAAATACTTCACATTTGGCTTTCTACCTTTCCATAGCTCATAAAGAGTGACAGAAGTACCCGATTTGATAGTCATCCTATTGTGTATATAGCAAGCAGTATTCATGGCTTCAGCCCAAAAATGATATGGAAGCTTTTTGGCATGAATCATGACTCTTGCACATTCTTGTATGGTCCTGTTCTTGCGTTCCACCACACCATTCTGCTGAGGAGTGATTGGTGATGAGAATTCATGAGTAATTCCCTCAGATAAGCAGAACTCTTCAAACCTTCTATTTTCGAATTCTTTCCCATGGTCACTTCTGATTCGAACAACACCACAATCCTTTTCCCGTTGAATTCTTTGACACAATTCTTTAAAGGCTGCAAACACTTCAGACTTTTCTCTGATAAAACTTATCCAAGTGAATCTGGAGTAGTCATCTACGACAACATACACATACTTCTTCCCACAAAGACTTTCAACCTGCATAGGTCCCATTAAGTCCATGTGAAGAAGTTCTAGAACTCTAGAAGTTGTGGTAAGATGTTGAAGCTTCTTGTGTGACACCCTTGTTTGCTTCCCAACTTGACATTCACCACATATTTTGTCCTCATCAATCTTCAGCTTGGGAATACCTCTAACAGCTTCACTTGACATAACCTTCTTCATCCCTTTCAGGTGTAAGTGACCCAATTTCTGATGCCACAGTTTGGTTTCATCTTCCTTTGACATCAAACAAGTAGACAAATTTTCAGGTTCTTGAGGATTCCAAAGATAGCAGTTATCCTTAGACCTGGTACCCTTCATAACAACTCCATCTTTCTCATTGGTTACTAGACATTCCGATTTGGTGAAATTTACCTTGAGACCTACATCACACAATTGGCTTATACTTATTAAGTTTGCGGCCAGCCCTTTGACAAATAGAACACGATCCAGATTTGGTTGTCCTGTGTAGTCCAGCTTTCCAACACCTTTTATTTCACCCTTTGATCCATCCCCAAAAGTGGCATAATTGGTGGAGTGAGGCTTAATATCTGACAAGAATTTCTTCACACCAGTCATGTGTCTTGAGCAACCACTATCAAAGTACCAATCTTCTCTTGCAGATGCTCTAAGAGAAGTATGTGCTATGAGATCAACCATCATTTGTCTAGGAATCCATCTTCTCTTCACTTTACCCCAACTCTGTCCTTTATTTTGTTGCTGAGCAGTTTTGGGATAGCCGTGCAGCTTGTAGCAAAAGGATTTTAAGTGACCAATCTTGCCACAATAATGGCATCTCCATGGTTTATACTTTGATCTACAAACTCTTTTCTGATGCTTCATCTGATGTTGAAACATGTGATTTGACATCCCCACTTCTTGCTTTATTTTCTGAGGAACAAACTTCAATACAGGCTTTTTGGAAGTCTCTGCTTAATTGTTAAAACCAAGGCCTTGCACATTTCCAGCTTCTTTCCCATTCTGAAGGATCTCATCCAGCTGTGTGGTACCATTGTTCAGCATTCTTATAGATTTGGTCATATTGTCAAGTTTTGACTTTTGCCATTCAACCTCCTCCTTCAGACCAACAATGGTTGATAGATGTTCTTCCTTCTCAGCTTCTAGTTGAGCTATCAGAATCTTCTGTTCCATTATTATCTGGCACCTTTCTTCATTCTTGATACACAATTCTGAAAACCCTGTGAATACTTCTTCCTTAGTGAGTTCTCCAACATAGGATTCTTTGTCAGAGTCAGATTCACAGGTAGTTTCTCCATCAGCCTTACAGATTCCAGTCAAGGCTGTCACCAATTTTGCTGATTCTTCTTCAACATCACTCTCAGACTCTCCTTCTGACCAAGATACTGATAAACCCTTCTTCTGCCTTTTGAGATACGTGGGACACTCAGTCTTTATGTGCCCATATCCCTCACATTCAAAGCACTGAACTCTCTTCCCTTGATTGGAGTCTTCTTCAGTTTTGGATCTTCTGCCTCCATCCTGGTTCTTACTGATGTCGTGTGACTTGTTCTGAGCATTTGCTCTCGACTTCCAGTCAATCCTTTTCAACACTTTGTTAAATTGTTTTCCAAGTAATACCAGATCTTTAGACACCCCTTCATCTCTGACCAGGTCACCTTCATCTTCTGAGTCACCAATATTTGACACAAAAGCTATGCTCTTCTATTTTTCAGACTTTTCACTGATCCCTAATTCAAATGTTTGAAGAGATCCCACCAGTTCATCCACTTTCATCTTGTCTATATCCTGAGCCTCCTCTATAGCAGTCACTTTCATGTCAAATCTCTTAGGTAGAGATCTGAGGATCTTTCTGACCAGTTTGCTGTCAGACATCTTTTCACCTAGGGCACTAGAGTCATTAGCTATCTCAATAATGTTCATATGAAAATCATGAATGCTCTCATCCTCTTTCATCTTCAAACTCTCAAACTTGCTAGTGAGAAGCTGAAGTTTTGACATCTTCACCTTTGAAGTCCCTTCATGAGCAACCTTCAAGACCTCTCATGCCTCTTTAGCAATGATGCAGTGTTCAATCAGCTTGAAGATATTCTTGTTAACACCATTGAACAATGCATTCATGGCTTTGGAATTTCCTACGGACCCTTTGTAATCTGTATCATCCCAGTCTTCCTCTTCCTTCACCGCATCAGTAGGGGTACCTTTTTCATCTTTAACCTTAGGGGGCTCCCATCCTTTTATAACAACTTTTCATGCTTGATCATCCATGGATTTGATGAATGCTATCATCCTTGGTTTCCAATAGTCATAGTTGGAACCATCAAGCAGAGGTGGTTTGTTCAGAAATCCTCCATCCTTATCCATTGTACCAGAAAGTACCTTCCCTGAATGCAAGCTCTTGATGCCAATTGAAATTCTGGCACAGATATCAGATGTCCTATACAGATGTTGAGACACTGATATCCAACACAATGAACAAGATAACAATTAAAAATAACAGTGCAGAAAGTAAATGACACATCGATATGTTTACCCAGTTCGGTCTAACACACCTACTCTGGGGGTTACCAAGCCAGGGACGAAATCAATATACGATAGTATCAATTCACAGATCATACAAACACCGGATAATTTGCTCACTTAATCACTACCCTTCCTATGACTTCTACCTAAGACTCACCTAGGTATGAGGCCCTCCTCAAATCCCTCTACAACCACAACCCGTGATTGGTACCTTTCCACACAAGAAACAAAAATGAAAGACACACTTTCAAAACACACAATCCTCAATACTTCACAGCTTATGAGGATTGACACACAAGAAACTCAATGCTTAAAAGCTTATGAGTAACTTGACAAAACTTACAACACAAGAAATCAGTCCTTATACTGTTATCATAATGATACCAGTTAGGCTCACAAATTACACACGAAAACCCTAAAGACACAAGTAAGTTCCACACCTAAAACTAGGTTTACATCAGTCAATATATAGCAATTAATTTGGACTTAATTGGGCTTCAAAAACGCAGCAAATAGACTGCTCACAAATCTGCAAAAATAACTCCAACAAAATAGGTCTTCAATCCAAAGTTTCCTATTATGTCTCCATAATTAGAAACAGCAGCAAATCCGAAAACCACCAAATAACCATAATCCAAAAATGCTTTGGATGCCACATAGAATAACCAAATATTCACAGAATATTCAGTAACAATTCCCACAAACAGAATCTGCAATAAAACTGAATTCACAGCGCAATGTCCTATGAGCTGGCATGGAACATCTTCATTCGACATGTTGAAAGCAGCCACTTAGAACATTAAGATTCAACATCTTGCTGCTATAATAGTTTTAGCAAAATAAATGCCAACCTCAAAAGCACAGAAATAACAGAATGTAAACCCCAAAAGCCCTATTATTTTGTGTTAATTCTTCCACCTCTAACCCTTGATCAAAGCTTGGTTAAGTGACCAACAATGCGGCTATAATCCTCCGATTATCCTGAGCACACAAATTGTTGAAACCCGAGATTCCCGAACACAATTCACCGTCTAACGCTACTCCCTTGCAAGGAAACCACCTTGTCCTAAGGCTTTCACTCGGTCGAATCTATGTTGACATGAACTCGTCCAAAACCTTCAAATAAACCTGATCTTGAAGGAAAACCCCACCTTGGTTTTCTTATTTGAAACACACAAAGCCCCCAACCCAATATTCTCGGTTACACCAAACCTAATTGGACGCTATCAACCTAAATCTAGATGATCACCCAATCGAAAAATAATTATGTGTAGTTCAATTGTGTGTATGCATTGAAGAATGGATGAAGATGATGGGCAACTTTATAATCTAGTTTCGTTTAGGTTTTATTCACTAGGAAACCTTACCTAGAAGAAGATGCATGTATGAGTATATATATAGGTATGTGAGGAAAATGGGCAAAATGATGCAAGAAAAATAAGATGCAAAATGAATTTTTCAAGTTTTAACTTGCATAGGTCGGCCTATGAAGGTGTTTAGGCCGGCCTGTGAGTCGACCTGAAATGCAGCCTGTGGGCAGAATCTATAGGCTTCGTTCTTGAAGTGTAGGAGCCGGTTTGAAGCATCAATGTGCCGGCCTATACTGAAGCTGAAGCTTCCATAGATCGGCATATGCTGTTGTTTTGACACACAAACTTGATTTTTGATGTGTATGTCATGCCTAAGACCTATCAAACTTATTCAAAGACTCTTTTTATGCATCCTAAGGCTAAGGGGACAAATAAACATCTAAATTTAGGTTGACATTGTCCAATATACAAGAGCGCTACAATAAACTACCTCATCTATTCCTTGTTTGACATAATTCAAAACTCGATTGAATTTATAGTTGCAAATACTCAGCACTCACATCTTTATGGTGTTAGTTCATACTCTGTCGCAATCCAAGGAGGGTTATTTTAGGAACATCGGTTCTATGCCAGTCATGCATTTGTTTCTCAAAAAGGATCTTTGAGACTTTTTAGGAAACTTTCTATTTTGTTCCTTTTTTCATGCAGAAGTTTTTGCAAAAGATTTGCAGCTGCTGTTTCTGGATATGCATTTTATTTAGATACAAAGCCCAAGCCCATGCTGATCAAGAGATATAAAAAGGGCAGTTCTAAACCTAATGGAGTATCGAAGCCGTGTATTGAAAGAAGAGTTTTAGGGTTTAGTATGTTCTTTGTTATTTGTGATTCACTCTTATATCACTTTGATATCTGAGTTGGACCGTGTTCATTGTTCATTTTTAAGCCATTCATGTACCTCTTAGGTTCTTGAATTTGACTGTGTTTGAGTTGTAATCACTCACAAGCTTTTAAGCAAGAGTGGATTTTGTGTCATTGGAATTGTGACTTCTATTGTTCATTGTTTTAAGTTTTTATCACTGTTGTGTGATTGAAGAGAAGTGAAAGGGGCCTCATATCTAGGAGTTTCTTAGATAGAAATAACACGGGTAGTGATTAGGTGAGAAGACTATAAACCGGAGGTAGTTTACTTGGGCTTCAAACTAATATTATTATAGTGGATTTCCTTCCTGGATTGGTAGCCCCCAGATGTAGGTGATGTTGCACCGAACTGAGTTAACAATTGATTATGTTATTTACTTCCAGCCATTTAAAATAACTCCATAATTGTTTGTGTTGTGTTTCTGTCCCGATCCCATTGTCGTGACATCATACTCGACATCTGGTGTCTGCTGACCAGAATTTCATGTAGACTTCCACATAGCACTACCATGGTCAACATGGAGAGAAAAACCTCTTTATTTTCATTGGAATTCGTCACTACCAGTCACAACAGCTGCAATCTTGTAAGCTTTGTGAAACTCTTTACCAAACCTTCAAGAAATGTTAGTTTTAAGACACGTCACCCTCAACAATTTGAAATCTTCATAATTAAGATTAGAAATCAAACTAGAGGTTGAAGATGAAAGAAATTCAGTTTGCAAGAGATTTTGAGTTTTCAAAATGAGAGGTTGTTGATTTCACACAATCACAATGTTAGTTATGAGAGCACTTTTTGAAAATAAGGTGACAATATGAATTAATTTGTGTGGGATATTATGAACAAAAATAGGTGAAAATGGTTGTTATATTTGAGTCAAGAACATTTGTTTATTTGAGTCAAATGAGCAAGTAGAGTGGAACAATATCAACATAAAGATAAATGGCCAATTTCCTATGATTCGAGTCATGTTGTAGATTTGATATGAGTTATTAACGCTCATGATTCAAGTCATGTACAAAGCTTTACTCTAATCAAATTGATTAGAACCAAATAGTAAAAAGTGAAACAACTTGTGATTCGAGCCATGTAGGATGTATGATTCGAATCAAATGAGGCATGGCTAACATGAGATATGTGATTCGACCCATGTATAACTTGCGGTTCGAGTTACAGAGTTGAATGATTCGAATCATGTGTAAAATGTGATTAGAGTCACAGACACCAAAATCATCATGTTCTCTAGTGTTTAATTTGATTTGAGTCATGGAATGTGAGTGACTCTAGCCATCCACACAAAATCTCAAATTTTCAAGTTTTTAAAAATAGTTTGAGATTTCACTTTCCACATAACTTGAACCAACCTCAAATATGGTTTTTTTCCATTAACTAAAGTAATTGATGAAAACCATAGTGATCATACTCAAATACAAACAATCCAATTATGAATGCTAAAATGAATAAATTCAAAACTTGATTCAAAGATGTGAAATTACGAAGGAGACTAAATAAACAATAATAAATGAACCAAAAGCGTAAAAGTCAAGCAACAAAACCGTATTGGGTTCTCCTCCTAAATATATTAGAGAAATGCAACTTCAGAAGGTGATGATGGAATTTATGTTGAAGAAGATGAACAGGGTGATGGTGGAATTAATGTTGAAGCAGAAGAAAATGTTGATGGCGGAATTAATGTCGAAGAAGAAGAAAATGATGGTGGTGGAATTAATATTGAAGAAGATGAACAAGGTGATGATGAAATTCATGTTGAAGAAGATGAACAAGGTGATGATGGAATTAATGTTGAAGAATATGAACAAAGTGATGAGAGTGATGTTCAATTAGATGATAACCATGATAGTGATTATGAAGTTGCTGGTATAATATTTGATGATAGTGAGGATGAGAGGGCTCTTGGGTTGGATGATGGCTTTGACATAATTGGTAATGAAGGTGATGTCAATGACAAAAAAAGTTAGGTAAAATATGTAGGAAATAAGCACAAGCACACTTCAAAGAAATTTGTGAATGGTGGTGATAATGTAGGCTCATCTAGTTGTGTGGATAATGAGATGGAGATTTACTATGCTAGTGATAAGCTTAGCAGTAATGGTCTTAATGTTTTAGATAATGATAATGAACCAAAGTATGATAAGTTTAGGGTGAAGGAGCTGAATAAGAATTACAAGTTCAAAGCGGGATTGGAGTTTGTATCACTTGATGAATTTAAATAAGCAATTACTGAATGTCCAGTCTTGAATGCGAGATAAATAAAATTTGTGAAAAATGACAAAGTTAGAGTAATGATAATTTGCAAGGGGAAATGTGGGTGTTTGACACTTGTAGGTAAAGTTGGGAATAAACACACGTATAGAATGAAGAGATGGTTTGGTAGTCACACGTGTGCTAGGATATTGAATAATAGCTCAGCAAATTCCCAATGAGTAACTAAGGTTGTGGCATCTAGGATGTTATCTTCTGGCGGGGTTAAGATTCATGATATTGTTTATGAAATTAGGAGTAATTATTCTATTGGAATAACTATGAACAGGGCATGGAAGACCAAACAAATTGCAAAAGCTTTGATTGAAGGTAATGCAACAAAGCAATACAACTTGTTCTAGAGGTACTCTACAGAGTTAATAAGGGTAATTATGGGAATACTTGTAAGACTGATGTGGAAAGGGTTGGAGCAACACTACTACCAAGGTTTGGTAGTTTTTTTATAACCAACGCCTTGAAGAATTTGTGGATGATTATTACTCATATACTTATATGTCATGCTATAGTTTTAATGTAAGTCATATTAATGGACAAGACATGTGGCCAGAGGTTGACATTGAAGAAATGCTACCTTTAACATACAAAAAAGGACTTAGAAGGATAAATAAATCGAGGTGGATGGAATGTGATGAGGACCCTAATAATGGAAGGACACAGACAAGTTATTGTTGCACAAGATATGGTATACATGGTCATAATGCAAGAAGCTATACTAGTCTTATGGTTGACCCTGAAGCTCGAAAAATAAAGGTATACATGGCCATAATTTGTATAATTTATTAATGATATTGGCCGACTAATATTAATTTTTGTGTTGTATTTTTAGAGAAAACCAAAGAAAAATCAAGTACCAAATGCATCTGGTAATTCATTACAAGAACCACATGCTTTTGGTAATTTAACACAAGCATCTACTGCATCTAGGACCGCATCCCAAGAACCACCTATTTTTGGTAATTCAACACAAGCACCAACTGATATTGATCATGAGTTTAAAATGCTTGATGCAAATATTGCTTCAGCATTTAAGGAAACCCAACCTCAACTAAATGTGAATGATGTTACATTTAAAATTGTTCTTACTGCTTGACCTACACACGTTCCTACTATTGCACATGATTATGATATATCTCTTTATGTACCTGATTATATTTTGTCTGTACCTATTGAAAACGAGGTACTTGAGGTAGTTGTTTCTATAACTCATGCAGTTTTTAAACCAGTTGAGTTTCTGCAACTTTTTGCACATATGTTTATATCATGTTGCTTATAAGATTCCTTCTGATACATGTTTGCTTTGTTATGTAGAAAAAGAAAAGCAAACCAAAGGTTGCAAGAAAATTGAACTTGAAAGTGAAAAGAAGTGATAAAAATAGTTATGAAATGCAAGAACCTCAAAAGGGAGAAGGAAGTGATCCAATACAACCTTGGACTTTGTCGACATGAGGCATCTTAGTAATGTAGTTACGATAATATCGTTATGTATTTTGAGACCTATTGGTGGTGTATTTTGAGACAAGTTTAAAAATATAATGTGAGACCTTTTTGTTATGTAATTTTATCCAATTGGTTATATATTTTGAGACAAGTTTGTGTATATTAGATGACAAGCTCATATGCCTTTTGGGTTATATGCAATTTGGTTATGTAAGACAAGTTCAATTCATGCATTTCTAACTAAACATGTTTTACAATTTTTGCAAATTCTTGATCTTAATTCATTAATATAATTCATTAAAAAACAAGGATGAAAATAAAAAAAATCCAAACTTACAGGGACAACAACCAATTACATACTAACATTTGATTACTACATTCAAACACTTTACATCCATTAAGTAGACACCTATGAATGCAATTTATGCATTATGTACTTAACAATTATGTAATTCTTGTAAAATTTTCAACTTCATCAATTAATTAACCATCACAGGACGAAAGTCATAAGCTCTCAAACATACAAGGACGAAACCCAAAAATATACAGGCTTCAAATATTATATTCAAAACCAGTTTTCAATCATCAAGTAGATATTTTTAAGTATGCAAAGAACAATATCTAAGATACAATCAACAAAATCTTAAACAACTTGCTTTATTCCTTTCAATGTCTAACTTAATCTTCATCTCCTCTTTTTTCATACACTCAAAGTATTTAATATTATTAGTTAAGTCCTTCACAACCTCTGAGTAATTGCAAGCGTATGGAATTAGATATTTTTAAGTATGCAAAGAACAATATCTACAATACAATCAACAAAATCTTAAACAACTTGTTTTATTCCTTTCAATGTCCAACTTCATCTTCATCTCCTCTTTTTTTCCTACACTCAAAATCTTTAATAATATTACTTAAGTCCTTCACAACCTCTGAGTAATTACAAGCGCCAGAGATTCTGGATTCACTTGATATGTTGTAAATGTATGGAGAATGACCATCAATTTGAATTTCATCTATTTGGAATGAGAAAAAAGAAGATGAACTTGAAATATCACTTTCTTTTGAATTTCATCATTCCTTTTAAAACCATCTAATTATAGAACCACATCACAATCCTATTCAACAATTGAAACCCTGAAAAAAATAAAGTCTTATCAATAACATTTTCCATATTACCTTTTATGTAATAGAATGTTGTCGCCAAAGACAAAAATCAAATAAAATTTAACATTTAATAATTTAAAAAAAAAATACGCGAACGAAAATCAAAATCTCGTCAAGTTAAATAAAAAAATAACTATTTAAGCATAAATTTTAAGTAATAAAAAATACTAGTGTTGTTAATAATACCATTTTAAAAACGATTGTTAAAGTTTGAGCCCATTAATCAAAATCAAAATATTTGTTTAGTCCCTTTGGCGCTTTCTCTTTTCTACAAACCTTATGCAGTTACAAAAAAAACACCAACTTTCTTCAACAAAAAAATGGACGACCCTTTGGATTTCGAGGTAGAAGACGACCTTCTCGTATCCCTTCCAATCAACAACAAAAGGTATTCAAACCCCAACTTTTCAAGTTTCAATTTTACCAAATTTCCCTTTTTTTGAGTTTAGGGTTTTGTAGTTTGTTTTCAAAATTTACCAATTTTCCTTTTTTTGAGTTTAGGGTTTTATAGTTTGTTGTTAAATTTTAACAATTTTACATTTTTTTGAGGTTGTGTTAACCAGGAAGAAAGTTATTGGGTTGGATGATCTTCTTAATGATCACTACAAAGAACAGGAAAAGCTTTTAGAGAAACAGAATAAACAAGCAAAGAAGAAGGCTAAGGCAAAGGAAAAAAAGAAATACGACGATGAAGATCGTAGGGAAGCTGCATTGGTTCGAATTGTTGAGAAATGTCACAATCAGGCATAATATTTACCTTGTTCTTACTTGTTCTTCCTTTTTTTGGTAGTTATGTTACTGATTACTTATGTGTTCTTATCCAGTTGAAAGCTTTTGGAGAAGAAAATGAAGTTCATGTTTGGGGGGTAAACGTTTTTGGCGAGCAGGTCCTTATACTGAATCAAATGCTCAGTAGTTCTCTATGTATATATATGGTTGCTTTTATCTCTTAATTGTTTGCATAGTTAAGATTATTAATGTTTACGTTGTGTGCTGCAGAAACCTTTTCCCGCTTTGGACTTTCCTGAGCTTGGAAGTTGTAACTTCATACAATCTTTTTTGAACAACAGACTAAACTCCTTGGTCGGGTTGACTGCAGACGAAGGTTGCTATAATGTTTTTTTTCTGTGTTTTTCAATTCATAATTGAACCCTCTTTCTTGAGTATTGCAAAACATTTTAAACAACTAAATTAAGCCGTATTTAAGTCTTGTTTGGATAAACAACTTAATTAAGCGCTTATAGCATAAATGCTTATCATGTAAGTATTTGTCTATAAGTTATTTCTATAACAAAAGATAAAATAAATTCAAACTGTTTCCACAAGCTATCCTAGGTAGCTTATGAAAATACGTTGAAACTTGAAACCAACTTTTCGACATGTTATAGTTTGTTTTCGTAAGCTTTCCCGAAGAGTATCACAAATGTGATAAGGTCAAATAACTCAATCCTAAGAGGCGGTTATATGGGATATTGCTTATATATGCTATCAGATGAAACTGACTTATCTGTTTGTAAGTTGTAATCTCAGTTAATACTGTATGTTATTTCAGGAGATGACTTTCTTGAAAGGTTATTAGTCAATGGTTGGCTTTCAAAATTAGCTTACCTTTCCGGCCTTGTTGAAAAACCTGTAGCTATTTGGGCCTTCAACACAAGTGAGTAAAATCATGGTTTCTTTCATGTTTATAATGTGAGCATGATTGTCACGCATCTGTTTTTCTGTTGTTTCAGTGTTATACTCATCAAAAGAAGAACTCCAAAATTCTTCTAGTGACTATTGGTGCACAATTCTCTCTTCTAGAAAGGAGGTAAACTTGTTTGTTATGTTAGCCTTGAGCAATGTACCGTCAATAGAAATGATGACCTGGTATGTTTATCTCAATGCTTTTATTCTTCGATGATAGTAAATTGTTACTACTCATGTTCGTTCTTTACCAGGTTGATCAACTTTCTGTCAAAATTGATTGGTTTCCAAAGTACTCAGATTTGAGAAGCACCCTTAACATTTACGGGTTCCTCTTTAAGTTTTCATCCAATGCTGAGCATGAAAGTTCAGGTATCTCTTGCTTATCTATGCATTGTGGGAAATATATTTTCTTTCCGTAAGAGATGTGGATATGTTGAGTTTCAGCACAATAGATCCAAAATATTTTTATATTTTCTGTTTCATGAATATCTTATTTCTTTTTTCAATTGCACTTAACTAGAGATGTTTGCATTATTGAAATTGGAATGCAAATATCTTTCCATAACTTTTACCATGCTTCTAAGAACAATATATGTCATTGTATTTAGATTCTAATCATGGAGGTCCACCCCCAAATATTCGAGCCTGGATCAGATTTGTCACTTCTTGTTGTCGGATAAGGTAAGCAACAGCAGTGAGTGTACGCTGGGGATAACCTAAATGTTTTATCCATCATTTTTTATCTTTTGTTAGTTGTGACTTATCATCTGAGTCATAAAGTTGCATTGATTAGATTACCTGTTAATAGCTGAAGTGAAGCATGTTCGAAGTATGATATTGGCAATTCATACTTCTTGATTCTAATTGCAGGAATACAAAAGCTTTTTTTACAACTGTAGAAGCTGAAGAGATAGTTGAAATTATTATATGTCTATTCCTAGATCGTCAGATTCATGGGTTGTTGGTGCTTTTAAGTGACTGCATGCAAGCAACTGTCAATTACTTCACTGACCAAGAATGGTGTGCAAGTTGTGAAAACATAGCCAAGTTCATTGCTTGCAGGTCAAACTGAAGTGTGTTGATTCTTGATAATTATTTTCTAGTTCATGTCCATAAGCTATCTTCGCTTCATTTCTCTTATTCTTGCTGTCTTGGATCTGCAGAGTCTCAAAGGATTTGAATTGTATCCGGACTGTTGAATGTGTTTCAAAAGATAATTCTCGTTATAAGCAACTTAGGAGCGCTATTGCCTATCAAAATCTGCTTTATTGTTTTGACGAGGTATGATCCTTACCCCCACCATCAAATTCATTTATGTTTGTGCATATAAAAAGTTTTGGTAGTGAAAATTTTGCATTACTTGATATGTTTTACAAATCCTTAATATCAACCATAGGGTTCAAGCCCGGTAGATGAGATATTAGAATGCTTCAGTTGTGATTTGTGATAGAAAAGCATGACTTTCATAACTATATTGATTAATGATACAATGAAATGCATTCTTGATTTATTTGCCAAAGTTTCATTTACACGTTCTTTCCTCAGGCCAACAGCGGAGAAGAGATCCTCAAATCACTTGATGCAATTAACTTCAAAGACAAAAGTTGCAATTTCTTCAAATTATACATTTACTTGGTTTTGACAGAGAATTGGGTTTTGTCCAACAACTCGTTTGTTGAAGACAATCCAGTAATCTATGAGATGTTCTGTTCGTTACTTAGAAATTGTTCTACCTTAATTTCAGCGACAGACCTACGAGCATACGCATCAAAGGTGAAGGAATATCTTATTTTTAATCAGTTAATCTTGTTACAGTGTAATTTGACATAGATCTATAATTGTTACAGGTTCGTCATAAGGCTTCGTATCTTCTGCATTTCGACGTCTAAAAATGATTAGTACAATATCTACAGTATCATGGCGAATGTGAAGTAGTTGCTGCTACTTGTTGATCGGCATGAATCAGGATGATACATAACTTGCTCGCCGAAAATTCACCTGCATATATATGTCTATTAAAATTCATCTTTGTTGTAACTTTAATATTTGTATTCTTGGATTTTTAACCAGTATGTAGATTCGTTATGACATTGCATTTTGAATAACTTGAAAATGTATTTATAAGTTAAGCAACTTGCTATATGGAGTATTAGTTACTAATTTTGATTATAATTAAGCATTATTATAAGTTATAAAACAGCAGAAATATATGTTTTCACTCATTTTTCTATAACACTTGTTCAACACTGCAACAGGAAGTGTTTGCTTCCAAGTTGAGAGTGTTTTGACCAAAACTAAGGTTTAAGTTATAACTTTCGATTTTATCGTACTTTTGAAGGCAGTTTTAGATACTTTGAAAGAAGTGGATTTTATTCACAATATATGACTACTTTTTGAAGTAGAAAACCAAACTTATAAAGATCAAATGCTCTAGGTATCATAATAAATTTTTGTTTTGCAATTATTTTATGCCAATTAAAGTGTTAATATCAATTTTTAATACACTTTTAATCAATGTTTTAAGAATCGGACCAGGGGACAAACCGGTGAAATTTTTTATTTAAGGTGATATGTCATAATTATATATTTGCAACTTAATAAAATAAATATTTAAAAAATTCATTATAAACATAATACAATAATATCGATAGGATATATAATAACATAGCATAGTTGTAGTCTTTATTTCACCCTTTAATTAAAAATAATTTAAACAAATTAAAGAATTAAAATAAAATAAGTTAAACTAATTCAAACCAAAATTAAAATAATAGAACATCATAACTAAACTAAAGTTTAAATAATTAAAAATACCTAAATTAAATATACAAAAATAACAATACGATATACTTAATTAAATAACAAAAAACGAATTCGAGTAAAATTACGATAAACAAGTCATAATTGACAACAAAAAACAATATTAACTTGAACGACAATCAATATTAAGCTGGACACCGTAACGGCGTGATGATGATGGAGTGTGGTTGAAAGAAAAATTATAACGGTGTGACAAATAACTTAGAAGTTTGTATGGTTGTAAAAATAACACGAAATTTTTTTTTTGTGATTAGAGAATGAATGTTAAGTTTTGATATTAAACTTTTAATTTTTTTTTTAAAAAATGACCAATTTGATGAATTTTTTTGAACCAGACGGTTTTACAAAACCGGCTCCAGTTCTTTGGTTCGAATGGTTTTGAACGGTTCAATCCGACTTTTCTGATTTTACTCCGGTTTCGATCCACTAACGATTTTAAAAGATTGACCCAACCGAATTTATCTCCGATTCTCGATTCAACCGGTTGAACCGACCAGTTCGATTTGATTTTTAAAACATTAATTTTAATTGTTTTTTCCTCTTTCAATTATACAATCTAATTAATACTAAATATTATTCTTAAATTATTATCTTCATTGAAAATATTAAAAAATATGGCTTAATTAGTGTTGAAGTCTAACTTAATTTCACATTTCACTTTAGTCCATTATTTAAAAAAGGTTTCATATTAGTCCCTTAAAAACAGTTTCATTAGCTAAATTGGTCCTTACCGTTAAATTTTTTAAAAACGTCAACTTTGCCTACATGGCATGACAACAAGGCATTTTTTAATAAGTTGAGTCAGCATTTGTATTAAAAAACTAGTATTTTATTTAAACTGTAGAAGTTTTGTTTTTGGAGTGATGAGTAACACAACAACAGAACATAAAAAATAAAATCAGAAGTGTGAAAAATCAACAATCAACTAGCACAAATTTGTATACTATTGTGATTCACACTATACAAACTAAGAATTAAGAAAACAATTCAGATCTATTGTTGATAATGCATTTGCAACACAAATGACCATGAATATCCTAAGCAATTTTAGAACTCTGTTGCTCAAGAAAAGATTCCTGAAACTTGACATCAAATTGGTAGTTTTCTATTTCATCATTTTGTAAAGCTGTCAGAAAAGATTGCGCAACCTAAAAACAAAACAGAAATTATAAAATTCATGATTCTTCACTTTCATGAAATAGTATGTACCTTATATGAACATCACTTTCACCATATACTTGGCGCACCACTTCCTTAGTTTCCATCTCTAGCTACAACATTTTAAGTGAAAAAGAAATCAAGAGATGTAAATCGAAGTCCCCATTCTCACCTCTGAAAATTCCTAAATTAGTAAAAAACAACAAGAGTAAGAAAACATAACCCTGAAAAAAAATCAATTCACACATCATACTCAAACAGAACAAAACAGTATACTTTAAGTGAAAAAGAAATCAAAAGATGTAAATTGAAGATATTAAATGATGATCTAGAATTTATGTGGTTACTTTGACATGTTCTATTAAAAAAACAAAACACCTCCAATTTCTGCTATAAGCTTATAAGGAAAAAAATGAAAGGAGAAACAATGCAATGAGGGAGAAGAAAAAGAAGGAAACCCACCATAGGTACTAGTATCAGAAGCTGTCAACGTTTTACAAAACCAATGAACATGAAACCGCAAGTGAGGATCAAAAGCAGTTTCTTTCTCAGTCGCTTTCTCATCTTGTTGTAATATCATTCAGATCCACAATCCAAAACAACACATAAAAAAACATAAGAATGTGTAATGTTTGTTATTTCAAACCAAAAAACTTAAGAGAGTTAACAATAGCATTGAATGGAATGGATTTAATGGTTGAAAAAGAATTAGAAAAAGATAGGAAGAAGAGAGTAAAAGAGGTGACGACTAGGGTTAGGAGAAGTGCGAAAGATATTGTGCATAATAATGTTTAATAAATTATAAATAATAAAATATTAATAAATTAATTCCAAGTCAGCCAAATAAATGCCAGCTGGGTACCACGTCAGCCCACTTTAACAGATTTTGACAAAATTTAACGGAAATGACTAATGTGACTAAGGAACTTGATTTAAAGGACTTAAAACGAACGTTTATTAAATAAGGGACGAAAGTGAAATCTGAAATTAAGTTAAGAAACCAAAAGATGTATTAAGCCAAAAAATATCAATGATTAATGAAGATACTTTAATAATTTTTAATTATATTTTCTTAAACTAAAATATTCAAATGCAAAACCTATTTTTACAGAGATGGAATAGCAAATAAATTGGAAACTGTGTTGCTCAAGTGAAAATAATAGATTATACTCCCTTGTCCCAAATTTGTAAAAATGATCATATGGACATGAATAATTCCTTTCATATTTCAATATAGTATTAATTATTATTTTTAAATTTTACATCACTTTTAATTTAATATTTTTTACTTTGCATTTATATACTGACTTAATTATAGAAGTGCTAATATTTTTGCATGGACCTTCTCCATCATCAAAAATTTGTCACCACTGCATCAAAAACCTTTTTGCGGTGGTAATCATTAACCTTTCACCAATTCTGTGTTCCAGGACAAGATAATAACACCACCTATGAGAATTTTCTTTTGATTCTCTCAAATTCTTTTTCGATTCTTTCAATTTTTCTTAGTTGTGACACTGTAATTGTTTCCTGAGCAACCGTAATAGTTTTCTACTAAGACATATGATGAAAATCTATTCACAATAGTAAATTAATCATGAACTAAGGATTGTGAGCAAAACGGGATTCACCATTAAAGGAAAAGAAAATGTTCCAATACTTCTAAGTAGGGCAAGGCAACGAAGAAACAACTACCTTCCTCCATATTCCTAAAAAACTCTCAATGAAATATGTGATGGTCAACAGGCAATACACTCAAAAATCAACAAACTCATTGATAAAATGGAGAGAAGAAAAGTCATATATCCAATAGTGTCAAGCGAGGATGATGATGATGATGAGATGAAATGATTACTTCTTATTTTTCTTTGTTTCTTTCTTACAATTTCCCTTTTGTACTTTCCCTTGAATCAAATAAAATAATGTTTTTCCTTTCCTAACTGTTTATTTGCCAATATATTTGCATATTTAAATGATCACAATGCATCTTTACGTGCCTTTTGATTTCTAAAAACAGAGAGAAGTATACTCTTAGGGGGAGTTCAACTACTAAGAATATATTTGTTTGTTTCTTTTACCACCTCTCTGAGAGATGCATTCTCATCATAGAAAAGAGGATCATGTCTTACAGGTTAGTGATAAAAGAAGTCTTGAAGCTGAATATGCTTTTGATGATGGCATCTAAATATGTTCAGAACTAAAGTCAAGTATAAAGCGATTAAAGATGCAACAAGACTAAGTAGGATTTGATAAGTTTGATCCTCTGATAAGTGCAAAATGTAACTATTTTTGTATATAAGTTTTGTTGCACTTATCGATACTTTTTAGTTAATATCGTTCGAATAAACCCCGATTTGTTTATAAATACGTTTACTTTACATTTTAGTGTATTATTGCGTATCGTGTAAATATCAATGAGTTTAATTGATTTTCTCTCATTTTTTTCCAGATATTCAATCAAGGATATCTTGCCATTGTCGTAAAGAGCATTTAATAAGCTTTCCAGCGCTTCCGACCGTGCGTAAATCAGAGTTACGGTGCAGAAGTTATGGTCCAAATAAGAGATGGTTTGTTGTCATGTTCGCTTTGCGAGTGTGCCAGCAAATGTTCGCTTTGCGAATGCCTGGCGAGTCCCCTGCGAAGGCTCCCAGAAGTGGACAAGGGAGAAAGAGACCAAAGTTCACTTTGCGAACTGTGCAGCGAGCATTCGCTTTGCAAATAAATCGTTCGCACTGCGAACTTCTGGAATTTTACAAAGGCGGTTTAGCATTTCAGAGGCACTTAAGTGCCATTTTTTTAGGCTCTCTTTGCGAGTAAAACGTTCGCTTAGCGAATGTACGAATTTTGTAATTGTATTTAAGACATTTTCAGTCATTTTTTAGGGATGGTTTTGGAGATTTTTGCTCCCAACTCCATCAAACTTCATTTTTCAGTAGATTAGGTTAGAAAATAACATGGAAGCTTGCATACGGATGAACCGGGGTGGAATGATCGTCGACCGACGTTGACAAACCGCGAGATGTTGGGTTTATTTCTCTTCTTCTCTGTGTTTTTCTTCTATGTTGGGTTGTGTATATGTATTTACTTTGAACTCATGTATATTTGTCGCCCATGGCGTTGTATGATATCTGCTTTACAAATCTTTATTGGTGATTGTCTCTGATTTTTGCTTTATGCCTGGAGTTTGAGTTGGGTTAGAGATAATCCTCGCAAACTTTGATTAGGTATGATTATCTGTTAGTTTCTGGACTCTAGAGATAGATTTAGAGCTAACAATCTTCAATAGGAGTCGATGCTTAATGCCTCCGTGCCTTGAGTCGGGTGCGAGGGTGTCAACGATGGTAACATGGTTGTTCTCTCAACTTTGCGTTAGACATAACCTTTGTTGTGAGCGATGCTGGGTGATATTGAGGAGTATTTTAGGTGGAGTATAACTGGTCAGTAAGTTTAAGTTTGTGAGGAGTCGATTATGTGCATGCCGGATAAGTTCGTCTCTCTGATTAATGAATTCTTTTTGTTTTAATGTTTACTTTTATGCATTTACTTGAACCATTAAGACCCAAACTCATAAACGCGAGAGATTGTCGAACGAAATTCTTTCCCTCGAACTGATCTTTATGGACACGACATAAATCCCAGAGGGAATTCTTCCAAAAATAAAATTTTTGCTTGCCGCTTTACCGCTCCAACAAAATGGCGCTGTTGTCGGGGATTGGTTTTGATATTGAATCGCATTGCGATAGTTTCTTTGTTTTTGAGTTTTGTAGATATCTTATATATTGTCTATTTTCACTTGTTTATATTGATACTTGTTTTGCTTTTATTTTCCATTATGTTTGTTTAAGTGTTGTATACATTTTGTTCCCGTAACGTTTGTTTAAGTGTTTGGTTAGGGCACTTGCTTTTGGTTTGCGCGGTGAGGCATCACCATGGCATGAAGGAAGGAAGTAGCTAGCTAAGCATTGTAAATGCGTCAAGCTTACGATGTAAAACAAGCATGTTGTATTATTTTCTTTTTTTGTGGTTTACCTTAGGTAGTGTGGTGAACTTTCATTAAACAAGTTGTACTCGGATTTTTCGTGAAATTCTCAAATCTTCACTTTACAACTTGTTTAATCCAATTTCACCCGGTCTTTTAGTTTATTTATATTAATAGTTTGTGTTTGAGCTTGTCTTGAGTTATTTGAGGATGCTTGTTGATGTTCCAAGTTTGATCATTTCAACTTGCGGATGTATGGTAATGATATTGTTAAGTTTTGTACACGTCCAAGGTATGTGTTTATCGCTTTCTAGACTTTAGCATATTCATGATACTTAGGCATTTTACAACCTTCCATGCCATTCATTCTTTTGTATACCTGTTCTTGTTGTGAATCACTTTAGTTCCCACCTTTTTGTGAGGTAGTTTTCCATTGTTCATATATGTGCGAAGTACCAACATTCTTGTTCTAACTGGATTTTATTAAGCTTAATCTTTTGTTTGTGTTGATTATGTGAAAGCATGAAAAGGATCAAGGCATTTTGTTTCATTTTAAGCACAACTACCTATCCAAATAGTCATTCACCTTGTGAGCGTGTGATCATTCGTAACCCCTTTGATCTTTTTGATCCATGTTTTATTTGAACTTAATGTTTGTCTATGAGTATTTAGTTCACTTATTTTTGAATGGATTTTGTTTTTTCTTGAACCCTCAACTTTGTGTTGTTGTATGAATTTTTGCCTTGCCTTAGAAAGTAGGGAGTATTCATATGATGATGTGGTTGAATTCAAGTTGGGGAGAGAATGATTGTTTACTCATTGGTTGGTTTCTATGAGGATGAAAAAGAAAAGAAAAAAGAGAAAAATATGAAAAAGAAAAGAAAAGAAAAAAAAGAAAGAAAAAGAAAATCCTTGAGAAAGGAAACAAAAAGAGTTCAAATAATTGTGCTAAATAAGTATTGTGTTTTGTGTAACACTTGGGATTTTGGAAGAAGTTGATTGGAATTTTGTGTTTGAGTCTTTGTGAGTTGATCACTCCCTTAGGTTTGGGCAAGTTTTTGTTTCAATTACCTTTAGAAATTGCCCCTTGTTTGTTTGCCCGACCACATTACAACCTTGAAAGCCCTTGTGATTCTTGCCTTTGTATGTTCAATGTGAATTTTTGGATGGTTTCATAATTTAGTCTTTTGTTTGCAAGATTGTTGTGTGAGTGAAAAGTACCTCATTTTGTGTTTTTCATCTACCGATGATTGTTTTTGCTAGGTGTGATTCACATTGGAACTCATGTTGTTTTAGGATGTTTGACATGTGATCGTACCTGGATCAGACAGTTTGAAGATGGCCAACGACGTCTGGAATTGTTGCTACTTTAATGATGATGAAAGACGGCGCGGGGGGGGGGGGGGGGGGTGTACCTGCAGGACACTCTGATGCTTAAGTCAGTGAGGGCACAACAAATACAGAGAGAGTGAGTGAGAGTAAGAAGTTAACCATCCTGACCCTCTCAAGTGAGAGGGTATTTATAGGAGACCCCCAGCACGTGGCCAACGGTTACTTGCAACGGGTGGGACCAGCGTGTGACCCGTTCCAAGTAACTGATAGGGCTTACGTGTAGTAATAATGACCAGCTCGTGGTCAACACCCTAGTGTAACCGTCCCTTTAATGCCATTAGTAGACGGTTACATGAAACGTATCTGTGTAGATAAGACCGTTAGTTGACTCCTCGGGGGAGAGTTTACAATGTCGAGGAAATATGGTGGTCGTGGTCTGGACATGACCTAACGGTGGAGAACCATGCTTGTCGAGGACCTATGAGTCAACGAGATTAGGGGTATTCTCGCGGGGAGAAGTTAATCTGTCGAGGAGGTCCATTTCATCAGGGTGTGATGTCTTTCTTTCTTGTTTGTCCTCGGATGCTCGACACTGTCAAGGTGCCGGGTGCCCGACATACCTCTGGCCTCGCGTAGGGCAGTCATGTGTCCTTCTCTAGGACTTTATTGGGCTTCTTCACGTTGTATGGATTGGGCCTGTTTGATTGTAGGAAACCACGGCCCAGTCCAGAACAGGAGCCCCCCCCCAAGTCGTTGCTTTGAGGTATCAGAGTAATGACTTGAGGGTCAATAATCGTGTCGGGGAAATGCCAAGGGATGATCCGAGGAGGATATCAGCATAGTCGGAATTTCCATGATTATCATGACGTCGGGCATTGATATCTTGCGGGCAATTATCATGAGGCAGGCACTGATATCTTGCGGGCAACAAAGAGTTGCATCTGGTTGAAATGTTGGGGAGATGAGAAGTTTTCGTTTTGAAACGATGGGATGACGAAAGGACACGTGTGGATTTTTGACCGGTGCGAGTGTGCCACATGTCACTTGTCATCATTGCATAGGGTGGCTGCCTAGGGTAGAGTACTCGAGTGTCCCAGGCTTCTCGAGTTTCGTGATTTATCTATAAATACTCTCTCTTCCCTTCATTTCTCATTTTTAGCTCTTTAGTTCAAGAATCGTTTCCTCTTCCTTCTCCGTTTTCTCATCCTCCGTTCGCCACCATCAACCACCGCAAGTCCACCGTGAACCGCCGTGCTACGCCGTGCCGGAACCCTATTTCACCATCTACAAGGTATTTTCTTCAAAACTGTTGTTTTTTTGGCATTTCCTTTAAGTTTAACTTGCTTGAAATCGTTTCTCTGATGAACTGATGAAGTTCTCATGGGAAATGCAAGGATTCCTAGCGAATACGGTAGGGATCTTTGGCTATTTTAAGAGAAAGAGTGTATGAATTTTTCTCTGTTTTCGTTTCTGTTGAATAAAACCGAGGAACTAGATGAATATTCCGGGGATTTGTAGAAAAGTTTCGGGGAGCGTGATGAACATCGCGTGGACCTGATAACGTTTTGGGTCCCCAACAATTACTCTTTTTCGACGATTTCACGGGAAAAAAGGGGCAAGATTTTCCGGGGAAACGAAGAGTTTCCGTGGGACATCCGTTATTCGTCTCCGACCGGCTAGTTTGGTAAGACTCGTCGAATTCACCTATTCCCTTATGCTTTTCAGGTTGATGGACAAATTGAGTGCTGAAGTGGCCGTAGGTGAATTCGAAGAGGATAACCAACCTGAAATTTCGATGACCCATATGGCTTTTAGACAAGAGCGTCTTCTTGAGGACTGGGTGTGTGAGGAGGCCCTCACTATGTCGTCCGTCTTCATATTCCCCGACGAAGATGGGTTTTCTACTGTCGAGCATAGGTTGCTCGGTTCTGGGCAATCCTGGAAAGTGTACCGCCCCAACGAGGACCATCGTATATGTACACCTTACATGGGAATGCATTTCCCAGTGTATGAGTTTATGTTTCAGGAGGCGGGGTGGAGGCTCCCCTTCACAGACTTTCAAGAGGGGGTCTTCAAATGGTTAAAATTGGCTCCATTGCAAATCCATCCGAACTCATTGGCCTTCCTCCGGGCTTTTGAGCTCGTCTGCAAACACTTGGACATCCGGGCAACAATGTCCCTTTTCTTCCGAATTTTTCATCTGCAACGGTTTTCAACCGATGGTCGACACGGCTGGGTATCGTTCAAACAAAATAAAGCTTTATTTCACACCTACTTGGACTCTGTTCGAGATTTCAAGTGGCGTTACTATTTTGTGAAGCCGGTCACTCCCGAGGCCATTAATTCGATATATGAAAGGGTGACTCAAGAAGTGGATGGGCTGTCTACAGAAGTGATGGTGCCAAAATTCCCCCTCTTCTGGACAGAAGAGCATTACAAAGAGGGGGTAGACAAATATAAAGTAAGACATAATAAGCTCAATGTCGAGGATCGTGAGGCTTATGACAAGATAGTCTAGTACGTGAAGAGTTTGAATAAAACCCCAATCGTACCCGAGGACGGAGAGACCTCGATAGGTGGTAATGAGCAGGTGACGAAGACCCGTCGCCTGATTAATACTCGTGTTCTGCTAGAGACTTTCTCCGATGAGGAGGCTGTCGAGCTCTTAGGTGGTGCAAAGATCCTCGACTTAGATTTCTCTCATGTTCGTGTATCTTGTTTTACTAATATTTTTCTTTATTTTTGTAGGAAAAATGGTCAAAGCTGCAGAAAGATACTCGAGGCTAAAGGTAAAAAGGGCTAGAGAAGAACAATCCCATCCAACCGAACAAAGTACCCCTCGACATATCTCTTCTACGACAGTGCCTGAGAGTACTCCCTCTACTATAGTGCCCGAGGGTTCCGAGCAATCTCATGCTGTGTTAACTGAAACCGTGACCTCTGAGAATCAGTCCCCGGGGGTCCAAAGGTCATTTAAGCGGGAAAAGACTACGGGGTCGACCATTGATGACGTGGAAGGTAGTCCCCCTCCTCCTCCTTCAAGCTTCGAGATTCCTCTGTGTTATCTCCAGCGTCGCTACTTCTCCGAGGTTATTTGTCCTCGTGTCGCCCCTGCTGAAGCCCAGGCTTTGTTGGGGAGTGCTTCGGAAGCGAGAAGGAAAATAATTATCGAGGATATGTCTGCTGTCATGCAGCTCTGTTCGGCTGCCCTCGTCCTGAATGACGAGAGTTGCTCTGCTGCTGAGCTTTCTCGACTGAAAGAAAGACTTCAGATTTTGGAGGCTGAATTGCTCGGCATGCAGAAAGACTTGAAAGACTGCAGGGAGCTGAATAGAAAACAAAGTGAGCAGCGAGAACTGTCGGAGAAGAAGTTAAAGGAAGCTGAGGATGCGGCGAAGGACCACCTTGCTCGGGTCACTGCGTTGGAAGGGGAAGAGCAGCGTCTCAAGGACAGGATAGCTGAACTGGAAGAGGCTGTTCGGCCAGCCAAAAATGAAACTGAGGAGGACAAACTATTAACCTCTCGAGCAGCCCTGATAGCCAAGCTCAGGGAAGTCGAGAAGGATCTTCGGTTGGCTGAAGATGATGCTCCAGAGTTTGCAGATGTCGGGTTCCAGAACGCTGTGGCGCAGCTTAAACTCCTGAATCCGGACCTTGTAACCGATGGAGCTGATTCCAAGTTTGAGGTGGTCGACGGCAAGATTGTGTTGCCCGGACAAATAGTAAATGCTGATGGGGGAAACGGGGAGCAGGAGAATCCCAAGGCAGCTGATGCTGCTGCGGAGTCATAGTGTAGTCAGTTTGGCCTGCGTGCCAATTTTTTGTATTGACTGGCCTGCGTGCCATACTTGCTGATTTGCCACGGCCTAAGAACCAGGGCTTTATGTAATATTTTTACAATGGGCTTGCCCGACTTAGTATTTCCATTTTGCCTCTTTATCTGCTCCGTGTGTGGTATTTTACTTATTTTTATCTAAGTTATTTTGAAATTGCTGGATATTTGAGAGTTTGCTCGACTCTAGCGATCCTCGACTGCGAAGAGAGCTGGTCGAGTGGTCAGGGGTTGTACCCCGACCTTCAACGAAGCTAAGAGGTCGATCTAGGTCTTAGTTTCATGGCGTGAACTTCCCATCGCGAGCTGGGTGTTCTGCCTACAAGGTACGTCGACGACGGAGCTCGATAGAGTACTCCTTATAACACCCCCAATCTATACCCCCAATTAAATAAAGCAGTAAAAGAAAATTCAAAATTTCATCAGAGTATATTTAAATTATCATGGCATAGACGGGGGGAATCACATTATAATGAAACAAATCATACAACACCTGCTCATAAAGATATGCAACAGTGGGGTAGCAATCAATAGAGGAACTCAGTTCCTTACACCCACATTTCAGTTTTTAGAATAAAAGCGGAAAATCTAAAACTGAATATCATATATATATATATATATATATATATATATATATATATATATATATATATATATATATCACATGAAAAGTTCGTCATACATCAAGTTATACATGCACAAGCCAAAGGATATATATATACATAATACACAATAATCACAAACGGCCTCCCTAACTACCCGGTGTCACATATCAGAGCCGACCGACAAAAGAATGAAGTCCTAAGCTTCACAAAAAAGACCTCCAGCAACTCTAATCTGCAATGCCTCGTAGAGCATTATAAAACATCAGAAGGGTGAGAAAAACAATCATAATATCATTGCATACAATTATATATAACACAAAAATACACATATATACAGTTCTCACCACAACTCACACCATAATTCAAACACAAGACAACACAATGTATAATTCATATTTCCATCACCAAGGTATACCAACCATGCACAATACAAGTATCACCAACACATATCCATAGATCAATTTATCCACAATTCCACACATAAACAACCATTAATAATTTATGCAAATGCAAGAGACCGACACAATGACTCTATGCATATGCACATGCGGTACCGACTTCCAATGTTTCTCATCACTAGTTCACTCAGGAACTCTGCTGGAATCATCGCTCGTTACATCACTGTAACTCCCCGTCGGGCATACGATGTTCCCCGTCGCTCACACCCCACACGGGAACACGACGTTTATGGATCGCTCACACCCCATACGGGCACACGACCCGATCGCTCACACCCCACACGGGCACACAATCGTCTATAACCATCGCTTTCGGTCCTCTTATTTTTAAGGCTATTCATACCTCTTATTTTTAAGGCTCACGATGTTATAGAAGATTCCCTCTGGAATCCAAACCGTCACTCAGGACGTCACAACAATGCATATCATGATGCTTGGCATACAAGGACTCATGACATTCAAATACACATATAAATGCATTCATCTCTCTTAACAAAGTCACACTTTGCACTTAAGCCCAAAACAATGCATTTAATTGCCATACGGCCACAAATCATCACCACACCATCTAAACACATGCATTTACATTATACAACAGCACCTTACATGATACACATCAATTACGCACCATTACAACGACAAAAGTCGACAAACCGACACTATTCTGAATTTTTGACATAATTAAATCGGCTAACAATTTCCAAATCATCATAATAAGAAAGTACAGTTCAATAGCTTTCCAAAGATACCAAGAATGTAAAAATCGGATAAACGGAACCCAAGTTACGAAAGAAAAACGAAAACGATATTTTGAAAAGTCCCATTTTACAATTTTCCTGACCATACGCGTATGGCCCCTCTCATACGCGTACGGAAAAACCCCCATACGCGTACCATACGCATCTCACCAGAAGGCCGGGAAAAGTGACATCTCATACGCGTATTGGCCCCAAAACTCGCCAATGATACGCGTATCGCCAAGGCCCATACGCGTATGAACATGCCCCATACGCGTATGATCTGGGCAAAACCAGAATTCTGCAGATTTCTTGCTGTTACGGGTTTCACACCCAAAATCCTCCAAATCATCATCCAAATTCAGAAAAACACCCATTTGAGGTATAACAATACATATCCAACATGTATAAACAACAAAGAACACAATCAACATGAGTTTAGACACATTTGCATCAATTTTTACCAATTTCTAAACATTATGATTTTTACTATAATCTCCATTTTAATCCAATAACAATCAACAACCACACATATATAATCATACACAAGCATATAATAATCGAGTTTCGCACCCTTACCCGATTTAATCGCGTTTAGAAAAGTCGGGAGATCGATTTCTTGATTTCCAAGTTTTTCTCACTTTTTCTTCTCTTCTTCTCTTTTCTTTCCCTTTTCCTTCTTCTCTTTTTCTTTCTCTCTATTTTTCTCTCTTTCTATTTTCTATTCTTTCTAACTTAAGGAAAATATCATGAAATGACCAAAATACCCCCACACTCAATTATCTCGCAAACGTTCCCAAAACCCGATAAAATATCACAACATTGAAAAATAACATATTTCCAAATAAAAGTCAAAAATAAAATAAAATAATAATAAAATAATCAAAACGACTCAATTAAATAAAAAATACTAAAACTGGGGCGTTACAACTCTCCCCCACTTAGAAATTTTCGTCCTCGAAAATATACCTGAGACGAACAACTCTGGATACGACTCCCGCATCCAACTCTCCAACTCCCAAGTCAAATTGCCCTCAGCAGCGCCTCCCCACGCCACTTTCACAAGTGCAATATCCTTGCCTCTCAACCGCTTCACCTCGCGATCCAAAACCCTAACTGGTAATGCCTTAACCGTAAGGTTCTCCCTTACCTCAACCTCATCCATCGGAATCACATGCGACGGATCCGGAACATACTTCCGAAGCTGTGAAACATGGAACACATCGTGCAAATTCGATAGATTCGGCGGCAACGCCACCCTATAACCCACATCACCCACTATCGCGGATATTTGGTAAGGACCAATAAACCGAGAAGTAAGTTTCTTCGATTTCAATGCACGACCCACACCCGTTACCGGTGTAACTCTCAAAAATACATGATCGCCCTCTTGAAACTCAAGATCTTTCTATCCCCGATCATGATAACTCTTTTGCCTACTCTGAGAAGCCTTCATTTTCTCACGAATAAACTTCACTTTTTCCGTAGTCTGTTGCACCAACTCCGGTCCAACCACCGAACTCTCACCAGATTCGTGCCAACACAATGGTGTTCGACATCTTCGTCCATACAATGTCTCAAACGGTACCATTCCAATACTCGAATGGAAACTGTTATTATACGTGAATTCAATCAATGCAAGATAACTATCCCACGCACCACCTTGCTCCAAAACACAAGCCCTCAACAAATCTTCCAAAGACTGAATCGTCATCTCCGTCTGACCATCTGTCTGCGGATGATAAGCTGAACTCAATCTCAATTTAGAACCCAACGCCTTCTGTAAACTTTCCCAAAATCTCGAAGTAAACCTCGGATCTCAATCAGAAACAATACTCAATGGAACCCCATGCAACTTCACAATCACACTGATGTAAATCTCTGCTAACCTCTCCAAAGAAAAACTGATGTCAATCGGAATGAAATGAGCCGATTTAGTCAGCCTATCAACAATCACCCAAATAGTATTATGCCCTCGCTGAGTATTTGGTAACCCTGTTACGAAATCCATGGAAATGCTATCCCACTTCCACTCAGGAATATCCAACGGTTGCAACAAACCACTAGGCCTCAGATGTTCCACCTTCAATTTCTGACAAGTCAAACATGCATAAACAAACTGAGCCACATCTCTCTTCAATCCAGACCACCAGAAAATCTTCTTCAAATCTTGGTACATCTTATTCGCTCCCGGATGTATACTCAAATTACTCCGGTGTCCTTCCTCCAAAATCATCTTTTTCAACTCCGCATCATCAGGAATACAAATTCTACCTTGGAACCTCAAAACACCATTAATATCCACTTGAAAATCACTATTCGTATCTTTTCCGTCAACCAACATCAAATCCACAAATTTCACGTCCAACTTCTGCTTCTCGCTTACCGTCATCAGAAAATCATTCGTAACCTTCAACATACCCAGCCTCACACTATCCGACGTCACTTCACAAACCAAGCTCAAATCTCTAAACGATTCCAAAAGCTCCCACTCTTTAACCATTAAAGCGGACATATGCAAAGATTTCCGGCTCAATGCATCGGCTACCACATTAGCTTTACCAGGATGGTAATTCAAGCCAAAGTCGTAGTCCTTCAAGAATTCCAACCATCTCCGTTGCCTCATATTTAATTCTTTCTGATCAAACAAATATTTTAAACTTTTATAATCACTAAAGACTTCAAACCTTGCACCGTAGAGATAATGTCTCCAAATCTTCAACACAAAAACTACAGCCGCTAATTCAAGATCATGAGTAGGATAATTCTTCTCATGCACTCTCAATTACCTTGAAGCATAAGCCACCACCTTACCTTCTTGCATCAGAACACCACCTAGATCAATCAAAGAAGCATCACAATAAACCACAAACGGTTCATTAGGATTCGGCAAATCAAAATCGGAGCTGTCTTCAATCTTCTCTTCAGCTCATTAAAACTTTCTTCACACCGAATATCCCAAATGAACGCTTGCCCTTTACAAGTCAACTGGGTCAAAGGAAGTGCTAGCTTAGAAAAACCCTCAATGAACCTTCGATAATAACCAGCCAAACCCAAAAAGCTTCGAATTTCAGTAACAGATCTGAGAGCTTTCCATTGTAGAACTGCTTCTACTTTAGATGGATCCACAGAAATACCATTACCTGAAATTACGTGCCCAAGAAAACTCACCTCCGACAACCAGAACTCACACTTGGACAATTTGGCAAAAAGCTTCCTTTCTTTCAAAACCTGCAAAACAATACGCAAATGCTCCGCGTGCTCCTCTCGAGACTTAGAATAAATCAATATGTCATCAATAAACACAACAACAAATCGATCTAAATGCTCGTGGAAAATACGATTCATGTACTCCGTAAACACACCTGGCGCATTAGAAACCCCGAACGGCATCACAGAATATTCATAATGACCGTATCGTGTCCTAAAAGCCGTCTTCTGAATATCTTCCTCTTTCACCCTAATCTGATGATACCCTGACCTCAAGTCAATCTTACTAAACACACACGTACCAACCAACTGATCCATCAGATCATCAATTCGCGGAAGAGGATACTTATTCTTAATCGTCACCTTATTCAACTGGCGATAATCAATACACAATCGCATACTTCCATCTTTCTTTTTCACCAATAATTCATTCAATTGCTTCTTTAACTCAACTAACTCAGATGCCGACATACGATAAGGTGCCATAGAAACAGGTCTAGTACCAGGAACTAGATCTATAGAAAACTCCACCTCTCTCTCTAGCGACAAGTCTGAAATATCCTCAGGAAACACTTCTGGAAATTCACACACAACAGGAAACACATAAAGTGAAACTTGACTATCCACAGTCAAAGATGCAAACAACCCAAACAACTGAGCTTCATCCGCCAAAAGTCTCTTCAACTCTTTGGTAGATAAGAAACTCGAGTCTTCGTCTTCCTCAAGAGAAGGAAACCTTACCAACTTATGATAACAATCAATATGAACCCTATTGAATTGCAACCAATTCATTCCCAGAACCACATCTAAACCCTCCAATGGTAAACACACTAAATCCATCTCAAAGTCTTTACTATAAATGGTCAAAGGACAACTTAGACAAACCAAAGAAGTAGTTACTGATCCCATTGCTGGAGTATCAATAACCATGGTCGAGTAAGTTGTCCACCTTGGAGGTTTTCGAGGTAATAAGTGTAACACCCCACTTTTCCCACTTTTAAAATAAGCAAAATAATCAATGAAATAATCAGAGTTTTTACACTAAAATCAAGTAGGATGCCACATTTGCAAAGCAACACCAAAACTCCTTTATTAAATGAAATAAACAGCAGAAATATTTATTCATTTATTTAATTTACGACCATCTACCAAATACACCAAAATCCCACATAAAATCGTGGTCCACCAAAATAATCATCCAAAAGAAAGATACGTAACAAAAAGAATAACAAATAACAAAATAAATGAAAATCCCCAAAATAATCCCGTGTTACGTATCAGAGCACCCCTATAGACTCGATCAGCAACGCCAATATCCAAGTTAGCTAAGTACCTGGATTATCTGTACTTCCGAAGAAGCACAAACACAACAACAACAACAAAGGGGTGAGAAATCACGCTCAAATATTATAGGTGAATAAATACATGATAAACAGGTAGTCACCATACACAAGCATAATCAATTATCAAACACGGCCTACTGCCCAATATCATCAACAACATCAAATAATAATGCAATGCCACACAACACCATGCATGCGGTATCGACTCGTTGGTTCATTCAATCGAACCCGGATAGATCACATACACCTCTACTTGGCAATGATCTATCCCCACCATTCTCCATATAGGAGTACGGATGAATCGCATACGCTCCTCCTGAGCAACAATCCATCCCACCAACCATCATGATTATGCAAGACTCAAAATGCACAACAAAACATGTATACAATATAAATACATGCACACGATCCTCCTGATCACACCATACATATCAACAACCACCAACGTTACACAATTCGCTTCAAAATACACCAAATACTAAATTAATTAATTAATTAATTAAGAATTATTAAAATTACTATTTTCATCACCAATCCCTTATTTCTCAGCACCTGGCACCTATTCCCAACCTCTCAAACCAAAGGAAACCGAATCGGACGCGAAAACGGGAAATAATTCACGAAACGGTAAAATTCTGCAGCTCTGCAGGCCATACGCGTATTGCCCCATGCCATACGCGTATGCCGGCTCCCTCGCCCAACTCGTACGCGTATTGCTTCCTTTCGTATGCGTATGCCTCATAATGCCCAATGTCAATACGCGTATGCCTTGTGCCGTACGCGTACGGACAGAAACGTTTCACCACTGATTTTCCCAAATTCCAATACCATACGCGTATCACCCTATATTATGCGTACTGCCTACTCCCTTACGCGTATGGCCCTATTTCCTTCACTCCCATACGCGTATGACCTAGCCCCATACGCGTATGGCCAGATCTATTACGCATTTCACCAGAGACCTCCCTATTCTGCAGTCTGCTACGATTTCTACATTTTTCCACTTCTAATCAGTCCTAGAATCGTTTCTACATTGATTTTAGGTCCAATTTTCATCTTTACACTTGCATCTAGTCTTACCACAGATATTACAAGCCTAAAATCTCAAATCGTTCACCCAAATTCGAATAAAAAAGACAGATCTGCAACAAGTGTTTATACAACAGCAACAATAACCAAAATTCATGAAAATACACATTAATTCATGCACGATTCTCAGAATCACAACCAGCATATTCAACAATCAACAATTCAGCAGTTTACACATCAATTTCCTACAGGGTTAAGGACTCCCCACTACCCGATCATGAAATAAACACCAATATTAAACCCGTTTCTCCCCCTTACCTCGAATTCTTGCTTAATTCCTGCGAAAATTGGTGAATGTTCCTTGCCCTAAAGCTCCCTTGTTCTTCCTCTCCTTAGCCTTTTCTCTTTCTATCTCTAAAATTCAGACTATTCTCACTTTTACCAATTTTCCCTTAATTAAGCTCCATTTACTAAATTACCCTCACTAATCTCATTAACTCAATATCCACTTAATTATATTAGGTCCTATTTACTAAATAATCTTAATAATAATTATAATAACTAAAACAATAATAATACTAATAGTAATAATAATAATATGAAATATACTATTAAAATAATAATAATAATATTTTCATATTACTAATACCACCCTTTACGCACTCAAACACGCACCCAACCAAAACCAACAATTAAAATAATACAGGACATCTAAATAATTAAAATGGGTGTTACAACTCTCTCCCACTTAAATTATTTTCGTCCTCGAAAATTACCTGATGGAAACAATTCTGGATACGACTCTCGCATCCTGCTTTCCAATTCACAGGTCACACTACCTCCTGCAGCACTTCCCCAAGCTACTCGCACCAGAGGTATCTCCTTCCCTCTGAGTTGTTTCATCTTATGATCCTCGATCCTCAGCGGCATCGTCTCTATGGTAAGATTCTCCCTAATTTGAACTTCGTCTCTCTGAATCACATGCGACGAATCCGAGACATACTTCCGAAGTTGCGACACGTGAAACACGTCATGCAAGTTCGAAAGCTCCGGTGGCAATGCCACTCTATAAGCAACTGCACCAACTCTCTGCAAGATTTGATACGGTCCAATAAACTTAGGATCCAACTTCTTGGATCTCAAAGCACGACCCACACCGGTCACTAGGTTAACTCTCAGAAACACGTGATCACCTTCACTGAATTCCAACTCTTTTCTCCGATTATCATGATAACGTTTCTGTCTACTCTAAGACGCTTTCATTTTTTCACGGATCATTTGAATCGCCTCAGTAGTCTGTTGCACAATCTCTGGCCCAAGCACCACATTCTCACCTGTTTCATACCAACACAGATGCGTTCTACACCTCCTACCATACAAGGCTTCAAAAGGTGCCATTCCGATGCTAGAATGGTGACTGTTGTTATAAGTGAACTCAATCAATGGCAAATGAGTATCCCACGCACCACCTTTCTCCAATACACAGGCTCTCAGCAAATCCTCTAATGACTGAATGGTCCTCTCTGACTGAACATCGGTCTATGGATGATAAGCCGAGCTCAACTTCAACTTAGAACCCAAGGCTTCCTGCAGACTCCTCCAAAATTCTGAAGTAAACCTCGGATCTCTATTCGAAACTATGCTTGACGGAACACCATGCAACTTCACAATTATCCTGATATAAGTTTCTGCCAGCTTCGATAACGGAAAGCTGATGTTAATTGGTATAAAATGGGCGGACTTCGTAAGTCGATCCACCACTACCCAAATAGCATCAAAGCCTCTCGCCGTATTCGGCAACCCAGCCACAAAATCCATAGCAATACTGTCCCATTTCCACTCAGGAACTTCCAACGGTTGCATCAGTCCAGAAGGTTTCTGATGCTCCACTTTTGACTTCTGGCATGTAGTTAGACAAACTGAGCTATGTCCTTCTTCATACCGGACCACCAAAACAACTTCTTCAAATCATGATACATCTTTGTAGCTCCCGGATGAATACTCAAGCTACTTCGATGACTCTCTTCTAATATTGCCTTTTTCAATTCCTCATTATCCGGCACACAAATTCTGCCCCGGAATCTCAGCACACCAACATTATCCACTTTAAAGTCACTATCAGTGTCATCTCCTCCTGTAGGCATCAAATCTACCAATTTCACATCTAGCCTCTGATTTTCCTTAATCACATCCAAAAAGTCATTATTCACTTTCAGCATACCCAATCTGATACTCCCCGGTGTAGTTTCACAAACCATGCTCAAATCTCTGAACTGTTCGATCAATTCCATTTCCTTCACCATTAACGCAGACATATGGATTGTCTTCCGACTCAGAGCATCTGCCACAACATTAGCTTTACCCGGATGGTAACTCAAATTAAAGTCATAGTCTTTCAAGAATTCTAACCATCTTCTCTGCCTCATATTCAATTCCTTCTGATCGAACAAATATTTCAAACTCTTGTGGTCACTGAACACTTCAAATCTCGATCCATACAAATAATGCCTCCAAATTTTTAACACGAATACTACTGCAGCTAATTCAAGATCATGAGTAGGATAGTTCCTTTCATGCACCCTTAATTGCCTTGAAGCATAAGCCACTACTTTGCCACCTTGCATCAACACACCGCCTAATCCCATCTTAGACGCGTCACAATACACTACGAAAGAATCATTTGGACTTGGTAAAATCAACACTGGTGCTGTAGTTAACTTCTTCTTCAGTTCCTCGAAACTTTCCTCACAGGCAGCATCCCAGACAAAAGCTTGATTCTTTCTAGTTAATTGAGTCAACGACAATGCCAATTTAGAAAACCCTTCGATGAATCTTCTATAGTAACCTGCCAAACCCAAAAAGCTTCTAATCTCCGTTGCGGTCTTCGGAGTTTCCCACTGAAGCACTGCACTTACTTTGGAGGGATCCACCGCTATACCATCACCAGAAATAACATGACCCAAGAAACTCACGGTCTTCAACCAAAATTCACACTTCGAGAACTTTGCAAACAGTTTATTATCTTTCAACACCTGCAATGCAATTCTCAAGTGACCTGCATGCTCTTCGTCAGACTTAGAATAAATCAGTATATCATCAATAAACACCACGATAAACTGATCCAGATAAGAATGGAAAATACGATTCATATATTCCATAAATACACCTGGCGCATTAGATACTCCGAAAGGCATCACTGCATATTCGTAATGTCCGTAGCGAGTTCTGAAAGCAGTCTTCTGAATATCACCTTCCTTTACTCTAATCTGATGGTAACCCGATCTCAGATCAATTTTGCTGAACACACGAGCTCCTACCAACTGATCCATTAAGTCATCAATCCTAGGAAGTGGATACTTATTCTTAATGGTCACTTTATTCAACTGACGGTAATCAATGCACAGACACATACTACCACCCTTCTTCTTCACCAACAAAACTGGAGCTCCCCACGGCGACACACTTGGTCTGATAAACTTCTTATCGAGCAATTCCCCGACCTGAGATTTCAACTCTGCCAACTCTGATGCAGACATCCTGTACGGTGCCATGGAGATAGGTCTGGTACCTGGTACAAGATCAATAGCAAATTCAACTTCCCTTGTCGGAGGCAATTTTGTGATATCATCTGGAAACACTTCAGGAAATTCATTAACTACAGGAAATTCATTAACTGAAGTCTTGATTTCAACAGACAACGAGGCAAATACTGCAAACAGCTTCGCTTCATCTTCCAACAACGCCCTCAACTCTTTGCTAGATAGCGAATCTGCTAATGCTACCTCTTCAGGAGTAAGAAACAATAACGTCTTCCTGAAGCAATCGATATAAACCCGGTTGAATTCCAACCAGTTCATCCCCAAAATAACATCAAAATTACCGAGTGGCAAACAAATCAAGTCCACTCTGAAATATCTACCAAACACGGTTAGCGGACACTTCAGACACACCAAAGAAGTAACCACGGAACCAATAGATGGAGTTTCAATCGTCATCCTCTGCTCGAGAGTAGATGGCACAATCCCTAATCTCTTTACACAATCAACAGAAATAAATGAGTGCGTTGCACCCGTGTCAATGATAGCAATCAAAGGAACATCATTAATAAAGCAAGTACCTTTGACGGAACGCTCCGCCTCAGTGGATTGGGCTCCCACCAAGGCAAACACCTTCCCACTAGTTTGAGACGCCTGAGACTTCTTTGGCTTCTCACAGTGAGTACTGATGTGACCCTTCTCTCCACAATTATAACAGGTAGGCATAGTGGCTCTGCAATCAGCTATAACATGACCTGCCTTGCCACACTTGAAGCACTTCTTCACCTCTTTCTGACAGTCGTTAGCACGGTGACCCGCGCCACCAAATCTGAAGCACTTGAGAGTATCAGCACCTGCTCCCTTCTCCTTTTGTTTCTTCCCCCCATCAGTTTTTTTGTTTCCCCTTATCAGCTGGAGCACTGTAAGGAGTACCTCCAAATCTCTGCTTATTTTTCTTCTCATTCACAGCTTTGTAATGAGCAATTCTGGCCCTATTGTCATTATCATAAATTCTGCTTCTGCTTACCAGCTCTGGATAGTTTCTTATCTTCTGACAAACAATACCCAATTTGATCTCGGGACGCAGCCCGTTCTCTAACTTCAGACACTTCGATGTCATAGCTTCTTCAGTATTATAATGAGCACAATACTGAACCAGCTCTTCAAACTTAGCGGCATACTCAGCCACAGTCTTATCAACCTGCTTTAGCTCCAGAAACTCAACCTCCTTCGCACTACGAATGTCTTCCGGAAAATACTTTTCCAGAAACTCAGCTTGAAACACAGCCCAAGTAATCTCAGTACCTGCAGCTTCCAATCTTTGACGACCGTTGTCCCACCAAGCCTCAGCCTCTCCTTCCAGCATATGAGTGCCAAACCGTACCTTCTGAGCATCACTGCATCCCATGGTCCTGAAGATTTTCTCCACAGCTTTCAGCCATTTATGTGCAGCCTCTGGGTCCAAGATACCTCCCTCATATGTAGGCGGCTTGTTGCTCTGAAATTGTGCTAAGTCACGAAACTGAGCACCTCCACCCTGATTGGCATTCTCTACATCTTGTGCCATGGCTTGCATAGCAGCAGCAAGAGCAGCATCATTCCTTCCTGCCATACTGGACAACAATCATCACAAGGTCAGAACACCAAAATCAACTCCTATTCTAAGGACAGACTCAACTACTACACTGGTCGGACGGACCGACCTGCTCTGATACCAATTGTAACACCCCACTTTTCCGACTTTTAAAATAAGCAAAATAATCAATGAAATAATCAGAGTTTTTACACTAAAATCAAGTAGGATGCCACATTTGCAAAGCAACACCAAAACTCCTTTATTAAATGAAATAAACAGCGGAAATATTTATTCATTTATTTAATTTACGGCCATCTGCCAAATACACCAAAATCCCACATAAAATCGTGGTCCACCAAAATAATCATCCAAAAGAAAGATACGTAACAAAAAGAATAACAAATAACAAAATAAATGAAAATCCCCAAAATAATCCCGTGTTACGTATCAGAGCACCCCTATAGACTCGATCAACAACACCAATATCCAAGTTAGCTAAGTACCTGGATTATCTATACTTCCGAAGAAGCACAGACACAACAACAACAACAAAGGGGTGAGAAATCACGCTCAAATATTATAGGTGAATAAATACATGATAAATAGGTAGTCACCATACACAAGCATCATCAATTATCACACACGGCCTACTGCCCAATATCATCAATAACATCAAATAATAATGCAATGCAACACAACACCATGCATGCGGTACCGACTCGTTGGTTCATTCAATCGAACCCGGATAGATCACATACACCTCTACTTGGCAATGATCTATCCCCACCATTCTCCATATAGGAGTACGGATGAATCGCATACGCTCCTCCTGAGCAACGATCCATCCCACCAAACACCATGATTATGCAAGACTCAAAATGCACAACAAAACATGTATACAATATAAATACATGCACACGATCCTCCTGATCACACCATACATATCAACAACCACCAACGTTACACAATTCGCTTCAAAATACACCAAATACTAAATTAATTAATTAATTAATTAAGAATTATTAAAATTACTATTTTCATCACCAATCCCTTATTTCTCAGCACCTGGCACCTATTCCCAACCTCTCAAACCAAAGGAAACCGAATCGGACGCGAAAACGGGAAAGAATTCACGAAACGGTAAAATTCTGCAGCTCTGCAGGCCATACGCGTATTGCCCCATGCCATACGCGTATGCCGGTTCCCTCGCCCAACTCGTACGCGTATTGCTTCCTTTCGTACGCGTATGCCTCACAATGCCCAATGTCAATACGCGTATGCCTTGTGCCGTACGCGTACGGACAGAAACGTTTCACCACTGATTTTCCCAAATTCCAATACCATACGCGTATCACCCTATATTATGCGTACTGCCTACTCCCTTACGCGTATGGCCCTATTTCCTTCACTCCCATACGCGTATGACCTAGCCCCATACGCGTATGGCCAGATCTATTACGCATTTCACCAGAGACCTCCCTATTCTGCAGTCTGCTACGATTTCTACATTTTTCCACTTCTAATCAGTCCTAGAATCGTTTCTACATTGATTTTAGGTCCAATTTTCATCTTTACACTTGCATCTAGTCTTACCACAGATATTACAAGCCTAAAATCTCAAATCGTTCACCCAAATTCGAATAAAAAAGACAGATCTGCAACAAGTGTTTATACAACAGCAACAATAACCAAAATTCATGAAAATACACATTAATTCATGCACGATTCTCAGAATCACAACCAGCATATTCAACAATCAACAATTCAGCAGTTTACACATCAATTTCCTACAGGGTTAAGGACTCCCCACTACCCGATCATGAAATAAACACCAATATTAAACCCGTTTCTCCCCCTTACCTCGAATTCTTGCTTAATTCCTGCGAAAATTGGTGAATGTTCCTTGCCCTAAAGCTCCCTTGTTCTTCCTCTCCTTAGCCTTTTCTCTTTCTATCTCTAAAATTCAGACTATTCTCACTTTTACCAATTTTCCCTTAATTAAGCTCCATTTACTAAATTACCCTCACTAATCTCATTAACTCAATATCCACTTAATTATATTAGGTCCTATTTACTAAATAATCTTAATAATAATTATAATAACTAAAACAATAATAATACTAATAGTAATAATAATAATATGAAATATACTATTAAAATAATAATAATAATATTTTCATATTACTAATACCACCCTTTACGCACCCAACCAAAGCCAACAATTAAAATAATACAGGACATCTAAATAATTAAAATAGGGTGTTAAAATAAGCACCTGTCCCCGTCTTTGCAGTGACGCGGTTGGGGCCCTCCCAGTTTGCGGCCAGCTTTCCTTCAAGTGAATTTTTCTGATTTCTTCGTAAGACAAGAGTGCCTACTTGGAAATTTCGTTTGATGACTTTGTCATTATAACGCAAAGTTATTTTTTGTTTTAAAGAGGCTTCTCGGAGGGATGCACCCGTCCTTATTTCTTCGACCAGGTTGAGTTCCTCGCGAAGGGCTTCGTTTTTCGCTTCTTTGTCAAGAGGAGCTTCTGTTCTTCTCGACGGTTCCCTGATTTCCACGGGAATTACTGCATCGGTTCCATATGTTAATCGGAACGGGGTCTCCCCGGTCGTGGAATGAGGGGTAGTTCGATATGCCCAGAGGACGCTGTGTAACTCTTCGACCCACCGTTGTTTGGCTTCGCCGAGTCGTCGTTTGAGTCCTCGGAGTATTACTCTGTTCGTTGCTTCAGCTTGCCCGTTGGTTTGTGGGTGTTCGAGCGATGTAAAGTGTTGCTTTGTACCTAGCTTGGCAACGAAGTCTTGGAAGTTTCCGTCGGTGAACTGTGTCCCATTGTCTGTGACAATGGCCTGAGGCACGCCGAATCGGGCGAGTATATTTCTCTTGTAGAAATGTAATATGTTGAAAGCCGTGATCTTGGCTAATGCTTCTGCCTCAATCCACTTTGTGAAGTAATCTACCCCGACGATGAGGTATTTATTTTGGTATGATCCTACGACAAAAGGTCCGAGGATATCCATTCCCCACCGCGCAAAGGGCCACGGGGATGACAATGATTTAAGCTCGTTTAGAGGAGCGAGGTGCATGTCCCCATGCCTCTGACAACGGTCACACTTTTTGACGTGTTCCTTTGCGTCATGTTGCATAGTGGGCCAGTAATATCCTGCTCGAAGAGCTTTTCGAGCCAAAGATCTTCCGCCTAGATGTTGCGCGTTGATTCCTTCGTGTATTTCCTGGAGAATCTCTGAAACTTTACTTTCCTCGACGCACCGGAGTAGAGGGATGGAGAATCCTCGGCGATATAGCTTACCTTCGACTATGGTGTATGCACATGCCCGCCTCTTAACTATCCCAGCTTCTTTAGGATCGTCGGGCAGTATGCCCGTCATCAGGTATTCGTAAATTGGAGTCATCCAACAGTTTGCGTCCCCGATAACGTTCACCTCTGTGGTTGAGGTAGGTTTGTTGATGCTCAGATGGGTCAGTATCTCTTGGATCACTGATATGTTCCCTCCCTTTTTCTTAGAGCTCGCTAGCTTGGAGAGCACGTCTGCTCGAGTGTTATGCTTGCGCGAGATGTGAGCCACCTCCGCGGAGACAAACTTCTTCAACTTTTCTTGTACCAAGGTTAGGTATTCAATGAGAGTATCATTTTTGGCCTGAAATTCTCCCCGAACTTGTGATGCTACGAGCTGAGAGTCTGTAAAGATTTTGACTTCTTTTGCGCCAAGGTCTTCTGCAAGTTGAAGTCCTGTGAGGAATGCCTCATACTCGGCTTGGTTATTTGATGTTTTGAAAGATAGCTCTAGTGAGACTTCTATCAAGATGCCTTCCTTATTTTCAAGGATAATGCCTGCCCCGCTGCCCTTTGCACTGAAGGCTCCGTCGACGTAAATTGTCCATTTTTGGGAGCCATTGGTCAAGGATTCGGGGACTGTCATTTCCGCTACGAAGTCGGCCAGTACATGATCTTTCAAGCCTTTTCTTCCTTCGTATCGAACGTCGAACTCGGATAGCTCGAGAGACCACCAGAGCATTCTCCCCGCCATATCTGGCCAACTGAGGAGCTGTCTGATATGCTGCTCAGTTCTTACCACAATTGTGTGGGCTAGGAAGTCTGGCTGCAATTACGAGGGCCAAGGCGACTTTTTCAATCTGTTGATATCTGAGCTCGGGACCCTGAAGAACTTTGCTCGTGAAATAAATCGGTTTCTGTCCGTCGGGGGTCTCCCGTATGAGGACAGCACTTACCGCTTCGCCGGTGATGGCCAGGTACAAGAAGAGTGTTTCCCCGTTATCTGGTCGGGACAAGACCGGGGGTTGTGATAAGACTTGTTTTAGATGGAGGAGGGCTTGTTCGCATTCTTCACTCCATTCAAATGTTGCTTTCTGTCGAAGAAGTTTGAAAAATGGGAGTGCGTATTGGGCAGATTTAGCGACAAAACGAGAGAGGGCACTTAACATCCCGTTAAGCGATTGTATCGACTTCTTTGACTTCGGAGTAGCAATCTCGGAAAAGGCCTTACATTTGTTGGGATTCGCTTCAATTCCTCTCTCCGTAAGGTAAAAGCCAAGGAATTTCCCTGCTCGAACACCGAAAGTGCACTTGTCGGGGTTGAATCTCATGCGACATTTCCTCGCCGTGTCGAACACCTTTTTAAGATGAGCAGCGTGGTCGACTTCGTCTGCGGATTTGACGATCATGTCGTCCATATAGACTTCGAGCATGTCACCAATTTCTGCTCGGAAGACCTTGTTCATTATTCGTTGGTAGGTGGCGCCAACATTCTTCAGACCAAAGGACATTACATTATAATAATAATTGCCTGACTCAGTCATAAAAGCTGTATGCTTTCTGTCGGCCTCATCCATGGGAATTTGGTTATATCCCGAATAAGCGTCCATGAAAGACAACAGTTTAAATCCTGCAGAGTTGTCGACTAGTCGGTCGATGTTAGGCAATGGGTAAGAGTCTTTCGGGCATGCCCGATTAAGATCCGTGTAGTCAATGCACATCCTCCATTTTCCATTAGATTTTTTAACAAGTACAACATTGGACAACCAAGTGGTGTACTTGGCCTCTGAAATAAAGTTTGCCTCTAGGAGGTCTTTTACAGCTTTTTCAGCAGTCTCCATTTTTTCTGGAGACTGCCTACGCCTACGTTGAGCTATAGCCTTAGCATTTGGATCTATAGTCAGCTGGTGACAAGCCACTTGAGGATCTAATCCAGGCATCTCCGAAGCGCTCCACGCGAACAAATCTGCATTCTCTCGGAGACATGCCTTCAGCTGCCTCCTCGCCAGGTGGGGGAGTCCATGGCCGATCTTCACAGTTCGCTCTGGGTCGTCGCCAAGAGGGATCAGCTCGAAATCTCTGTCTGGGATGGGGCGTGTTGGGTAGAGAGGCTGCCCGTTGACTTCAACTAGGAGGTCTTTGCCTGCAACTTCTTCCTGTTCCCCGGTGAACCTGCTATCAAGGTCGACCGCGCTGACCGGCGGCAGTGGAACCTGTGCGACATCTGAAGTTGCTCTTCTGGGGTGGACGCCACCGACGACACTTAGACCTTTGATCGCTGCATCGAAACATCTTCTAGCTGCTTCAATATCCCCGTGGAGGGAAACCACACGTCCTCGTGTCGTATAATGCTTCATTTTTAGGTGGACAGTGGATGGTACAGCTGTTATTTCAGCCAAAGTGGTCCTTCCCAAGACGCAGTTGTAGAGGGAAGGACAGTCGACCACTAGGAAACGCGTCTTCGCCTGTTGAGCTGTTTCACCTGCTCCGAATGTGACCAACAATTCTACATAACCTCAAGGTCTAGTAGATGCACCGTTGAAGCCTTGTAGATCAGATCCCACATATGGGGATAGGTGATGCTTTGTCAGCTAGAGAGTGTCGAAGAGGTGAGTGTACATGATGTCCACCGAGCTTCCCTGATCGACCAAAATCCGATGAACATCAAAGTTGGCCATTTGTGCCCGAATTAGGAGGGGTATATTAGCATTCGGGGATCCACCTGGTAATTCCTCGAGATAGAAACTTATAGGGCATGATTTTCCACGAGATAAGCTGAGAGTTGGGTCTCGAGGAGTGGATGTCCTTAGTTCGTCGAACTTCCTCTTTATTGAACCGACGGTCACTCGTTCAGGGTCTCCGCCCGATATGACTAGGGCTTGGGGGAAACTTTCCCAGGTACTGCGAACACTTACTAGTTCTTCCTCCGGGAAGCTCTTCCATATGTTTCGAACAGCTTTGGCATCGCTAACATTTCCTTGGAAACCGAAGTCTTCAGGTCGTGTGATGCTTAAGGCAACCTGCAGTTTTCCAGTGTCCGGATGGTTTGACTCCTCGGTATTTAGAGCTTCTTGGCCGGTGGGACGAGGAGCCTCGTCTTGTTTGGCGTACTTTTTCAGGTAGCCCTCTTTAATCAACGTTTTGATTGCATCCTTAAGGTGGATGCAATCCTCAGTAACATGCCCGTGACTGCGATGGAACCGGCAGTACTTGGATTTATCAGTATTTGGTTTGGGAGCTGTTGGTTTTGGGAAGCGAATTCCCCCTTTCACGAACTCCGAATTTGCACATTCACTGAAAATGCGTGCACGGGACACGTTTAGTGGAGTGTAATCTTTGAAAAGACCGACAGGTCCCCGAGATTCGCGGGACTCTTTATTCCGATTTTCTTTTTTCCTCTCCCCGCCTCGCTTAGGTGGAGGGGAATCTTCTCTTCTCTTATCCCCTCCTCGCCTAGGTGTAGGGGAGTCTTCCCTGTTCCGGCCGCGGGGGCCTTCTCTGCTTCTTAAATCGAGGACAATCTGGGCTGCTTCTGCTTCCTCGAACTCAATGTGTGATTGAGCTCGTTCGAGGAAACCTTCGAAGCTGCGTGGACGGTGTAATCCGACAGATTCTGCGAACTTGGAACTAACCCGCGGTCCTTTGATGATGAGATATAATTTTATATGGTCGGTCGTATGGACCTCGACCGCTTCTTTGTTGAATCTCTCTATGTAGCTCCGGAGAGATTCTTTCTTTTCTTGGAAGATGGCCTCCAAGGAGGATATAGTTTTTGGATGTCTCCGAGAAGCTGTAAAATGCTTCTTGAAACGTTCCCTCAGAGCTTTCCACGACGCTATTGATTCAGGTTCCAGGTTTTTATACCAAGCCATGGCCCCTTTCCGAAGAGTCGTAGGGAATAGTCGACATTTGATAGCGCTGGAGACGTTTCTAAAGTCGAGAAGAGCCTCGAAGCTCTCGACATGGTCGTCCGGATCAGATGTTCCATCGTAAGTCCCCAAGGATTGAGGTCTCTCCAAGCCTTTAGGAATAGGAGCTTCCATTATTTGTCTGGATAGAGGAGTCCGGTAGTCGTCATCGTCGCTGCCTCCCGGGGATACAGAAGGAGAATTATGACCACGAACATAGTGACGTCTCGGGGAGTTTTCCTTAGGACGGCCTTTTGGCTCCTCGACATCAGGCTTACTCTTCTTAGTCTTCAAGGGACGAGTGGGCCCTCTTGGTGGCGGGGAACGATGACGCTTCTGTGGATGTTCGGTCTGGTTATGCTCCAAACGTGGCCTACGACCTCTATTCACTGGGGAGGGGCTGCGAGATTCCACTGGAGATTGTGAATGTCCGGGATAAGGAGGTGGTCGGTGTCTTCGCAGGGAAGTTCGACCACGACCTTTTTCTAGCTTCTCGATCCATAAGCTTTGGTTGAAGATCATTTGATTGGTCTGATTGACCAACGCACATAAGGCAACAGTGTTCGGATCTGCATTTGGTGGTGGATCCACAGGATGGTAGGTGGGTTGGAAGATTGCTTCCTGTCCATCTTGTTGAGCAGTCTCGTATTCTACCTCATCGGAGGATGGGGAGGCGGTGATTCCATCTCTGACATCATTCTCCATGACAGGCTGAAGAACATTGTTGTCGCCATGGGTGTTGCCACCAAGTTGTGTGATGACATTGTCTATAGCTTGATTCGCCGACGGGTTAGCCATTGCTGGTAGTTGAATGAGGAAAGTTTGGTTTATCGCAAGGAAAATGGGGAAACTTATGAAATCCCCACAGTCGGCGCCACTGATCGTACCTGGATCAGACAGTTTGAAGATGGCCAACGACGTCTGAAATTGTTGCTACTTTAATGATGATGAAAGACGGCCGGGGGGGGGGGGGGTGGGTGTACCTGCAGGACACTCCGATGCTTAAGTCAGTGAGGGAACAACAAATACAGAGAGAGTGAGTGAGAGTAAGAACTTAACCATCCTGACCCTCTCAAGTGAGAAGGTATTTATAGGAGACCCCCAGCGTGTGGCCAACGGTTACTTGCAACAGGTGGGACCAGCGTGTGACCCGTTCCAAGTAACTGCTAGGGCTTACGTGTAGTAATAATGACCAGCTTGTGGTCAACACCCTAGTGTAACCGTCCCTTTAATGCCATTAGTAGACGGTTACATGAAACGTATCTGTGTAGATAAGACCATTAGTAGACTCCTCGGGGGAGAGTTTACAATGTCGAGGAAATATGGTGGTCGTGGTCTGGACATGACCTAACGGAGGAGAACCATGCTTGTTGAGGACCTATGAGTCAACGAGATTAGGGGTATTCTCGCGGGGAGAAGTTAATCTGTCGAGGAGGTCCATTTCATCAGGGTGTGATGTCTTCCTTTCCTGTTTGTCCTCAATTGCTCGACACTGTCAAGGTGCCCGGTGCCCGGCATACCTTTGGCCTCGCGTAGGGCAGTCATGTGTCCTTCTCTAGGACTTTATTGGGCTTCTTCACGTTGTATGGATTGGGCCTGTTTGATTGTAGGAAACCACGGCCCAGTCCAGAACAACATGATTTTTGTATTTTGCATTTGTTTCGTGACTATGTTGTCATCGTAGTTTAGTGGTAAGTATTTATTTTGTGTGTACCATTTTTCATTTGAACCATACATTTGTTTCCGTTTTTCAAAACCTGTTGATTCGTGATTCTTTGGTTATTGCTTTTGTGTTTTTAAGTTTGCTTGATTCTTGTTTGCGGACAAACAAGTTTAAGTTGGGGAGAGTTTGATAAGTGCAAAATGTAACTATTTTTGTATATAATTTTTGTTGCACTTATCGATACTTTTTTATTAGTATCGTTCGAATAAACTCCGATTTGTTTATAAATACGTCTACTTTACATTTTAGTGTATATATTGCGTATCGTGTAAATATCAATGAGTTTAATTGATTTTCTCTCATTTTTTTCAGATATTCAATCAAGGATATCTTGCCATTGTCGTAAAGAGCATTGAATAAGCTTTCCAACGCTTCCGACTGTGCGTAAATCAGAATTACGGTGCAGAAGTTGTGGTCCAAATAAGAGCTGGTTTGCTGTCATGGTCGCTTTGCAAGTGTGCCAGCGAATGCCTGGCGAGTCCCCAGCGAAGGCTCCCAGAAGTGGACAGGGGAGAAAGAGACCAAAGTTCGCATTGCGAACTATGCAGCGAGCATTCGCTTTGCGAATAAATCGTTTGCACTGCGAACTTCTGGAATTTTGCAAAGGCAGTTTAGCATTTCAGAGGCACTTAAGTGCCATTTTTTGAGACTCGCTTTGCGAGTAACAAGTTGGTTTAGCGAATGCACGAATTTTGTAATTATATTTAAGACATTTTCAATCATTTTTTAAGGATGGTTTTGGGGATTTTTGCTCCCAACTCCATCAAACTTCATTTTTCAGTATATTAGCTTAGAAAACAACATGGAAGCTTGCATACAGATGAACCGGGGTGGATTGATCGTCGACCGGCGTTGACAAACCGTGAGATGTTTGGTTTATTTCTCTTCTTCTCTGTGTTTTTCTTCTATGTTGGGTTGTGTATATGTATTTACTTTGAACTCATGTATATTTGTCGCCCACGGCGTTGTATGATATCTGCTTTACAAATCTTTATTGGTGATTGTCTCTAATTTTTGCTTTATGCCCGGAGTTTGAGTTGCGTTAGAGATAATTCTCGCAAACTTTGATTAGGGATGATTATCTGTTAGTTTCTGGACTCTAGAGATAAATTTAGAGCTAACAATCTTTAATAGGCGTCGAAGCTTAATACCTTCGTGCCTTGAGTCGGGTGCGAGAGTGACGACGATGGTAACACGATTGTTCTCTCAACTTTGCATTAGACATAACCTTTGTTGTGAGCGATGCTGGGTGATATTGAGGAGTATTGTAGGTGGAGTATAACTGGTCGGTAAGTTTAAGTTTGTGAGGAGTCGATTATGTGCATGCCGGATAAGTTCGTCTCTCTGATTAATGAATTCTTTTTATTTTAATGTTTACTTTTATGCATTTACTTGAAACATTTAAGCCCAAACTCATAAACGCGAGAGATTGTCGAATGACATTTTTTCCCTCGAACTGATCTCTGTGGACACGACATAAATCCCGGAGGGAATTCTTCCGAAAATAAAATTTTTGCTTGCCTCTTTACCGCTCCAACATCCTCTGATGATGAAGACTAAATAAAATGTAACTCAAGCCTCATCACCAAGTAAAAATCAAGAATTTTTTACAATATTGAAGCATTTGACAAGTCTTGGAGTGTGTGAAACTTCACCTTAATACGTTTGAGTGAATACTGTAAAAGCTTAAGGGCTTTCTCGTAACATTAAACTGTTAATCACACACACAGTAAAAATAATTTTATAACTATTTTTTCTAAATATAATATTTCTAAAATTGCCTTGAAGTCGTGCCAAATGAATTGGGAGTTGTCAGAAAAGTTCTAGGAAATTTTTTGTACGGGCCAACTGATTGACACTTATACCCAATTGACTGAATTAGTGAAAAAATGCGCCCTAATCGATTAGGAATATGCCTTAATGAATAGTAATAGGTATATATCTTTTCTTTCCTTTTTTTAACTTGCTAATCGATTATTTTTGTCCAACCAATCAATTTGTGCATGATGTTAATTGATTGAATCATTAATTTTGGCCACAAATATTTTCTTTTTTGTGTCAACCTCTATCTTATAAATAGAGGTCCCTTCCCACACTCTTTCATATCTATAATTGTGAACTCTCATATCTCACCACTCACTCTCTCTAAAAATATTTTCTCACTTTCTCTCACTTAGAATTTTAGTCGTAGTGCTTTCGAGAAAGTTCTTTTGCGAGTGAGACATATGTAATTTTGGAAGGGTAGAATTATAAATTCACCAAGAAACATTTGTTTTTACCTTGGTTCAATAATTTATCCATTTAGGGATTTATATTTGGGTTCGAAGCTAAAGCCGTTAAAAGATTTGGTTTGAGGATTTTGCGATTAAGTCTCAGTTTAGGTTCGAAGGCTCATCATATTCAAAAGCTTTCAAAGTTTCGAGATCAACCTAGTATAAAATCTTAAGTTAGTTGGTGGTTATCTTGTGTAAAATCTCCTTTTCATTTTGTAAGCTCAACTCGATTAAAATGTTACTAATGTTGGAGATAAGCCCAGTATAAAATCTCCCAGGTTCGTGGTCAACCCATGAAAATCGCAATTTGGTTCGAGTTCACCCCGTATTAAAAGCTAACCTAGGTTTCAATAACATTCCATGTAAAATATCAGTTTTAAAGCTTGAAGACTAATCGCTCCAAGTTGTTGTTAGGAAAGAAGATTAACCGCTTAAATATGTCGTTTGGAAGGAAGAATCACAACTTCTTCGTGTTAGCTGTTTGATAGGAAGTTAGCTAAAAACTTCATTTTCTTGAATAAGGGGGGGAGGGGGGGGCGGGGGGGGGGGGGGGGGGGGGGGGGGGTTCGAGAGTTCAATATACTAAAAGTTCTTAAGTATTATTGGATACTCTCAAGAACCAAGTCTTTTCACTAAATATGTATAAATCCCGGTGTTTTCTCTCTTCCTCAAATTTTTTTGAAACTCACAATTCACCCCCTCTTATGTGTGGAGTCATCTGTCTAACATTTCTTAATACCGTCAATTTCTTACTTGAGATTCTTACCCCTTTCAAAGGCCATCACCTTATTTATCTTGGAGGTTTCCAACCGATTATCCATCAAATCCCTCTCATCATGAAGTCTTCCCCCATCAAAGACTTCACAGTTTCTAGCAACTTTCAGGGAGTTGATAGTAAGGAGATTCTGCATATAATACATGGACTCTGTAATTTTTTTAACAAGTAGTGTCGCTTAACATCGCAAAGTAGTCAGACTCACTCTTCGAGACAACATGTAGGGAATCTTTACTGGTCCTCGACCTTTTTTTTTCAAAGACAGATGGAAACTTAAAAGGGGTCGAATCAACAGGACCAAATGTTGAGAAGGAACGAGAATGATCATTATTCTCCAAAACTAACTCATCAAGGTTAAAATCCTTTTTTTTCTTCTTCTTCGATATGTCCATCAATTGACGCCTTTGAAGAAACATCCTTAGGACGCGGAGGAACCACATTGACCTTCACGGCCCTTGTAGGAAAGGAATCTCTTTTCTTTATAATTACATTAGCAATCTATACGATATTAGTCTTCTCTGCAAAGACTTCATCCTCCACAACAACGTTCTTCTTTAAGGAGACACCCTTATCCACGAGGTCAATCATCTCCATTAGTTCTCTAACAATGGTATTAGAGGACATCCCTGAAACTATAGATGGAGAAGGGATGGTTCCCCCCTTTTTCATGACCATTATCTCCCAAGTTGCTCATTGTGTCTACAAAAGAAAAAGCACGCATTAGAACACAAAAATAATGACAACTTGACGAGAAAAAGTAAAGTAACACGAGTAGATAATACATTCAATCCTCACCGAAGATTTCCTTCCTCCATTCCTTATTACTTGCATCAAGTAGTAAGCAAATCTCGATATATCAAAACCTCTTTTTTAGTGGGGCGACATAACTAGGATCGATAATCATCTCGCACTTGTAGCCTTTCCATACTTTTATAAGACATTTCTTCTACCTCATCTCCTCATTAGCGAGATCATCCTATTTCTAGATGTACGTCCTAAAATGCAAGGTAAAGTGAACTCGTAAACACTATTTAATAAATTTTTTGTTACACCGTGGTCGATCAAAACAACCGGCCTCCTCCTTAGGACCCAATTGCTACTTGAAAGAATAATCATTGGATATGGTGGCCTCTAAACTACCTCTACACCTCTCCAAGTCATGTTCCCCCATTACTTCACCCTAGTAGAAATCTCACAAAATTTCAAACGTACAGCAAGATGAAGAGGTACAACAAAAAAAGAACTTATCTTTGAAAATATTAAAGGAGTCCATGTATATCAACCTAACTTCAAAGAGGTTAACCCTTGAAGATGACTGTTATCAACATATACTTCATAAATAATTGAAATAGGTTAAAGTATAACTCACATATATGACACAAAGAAAAAATGCTATTAACTAAAATAAAAATAAATAATATTCAAAACATAGTAAAAAATATGAAAATTTCTTTATGAAAAAAAAAAAACAATTAAGAAAGTGAAAATTTGAGAATCGCTTTTTTTATAAGCTTGGGAATCGCTTTTTGATTTGTCTTATAGTTGGAATTATGAAGCGTTGGAAAAATATTTGAAAATTATATTCGAACGACACAACGGTAACCTTTCTTTTCTTTTCTTTTCTTTCCGTTCCTTTTCTTTTCTTCTCTTTTCTTTTCCCTTGCTTCTTCCACACTCATCCTATCGCATCTTATGTTCTTTCCATCCATCACCAAAACCGAAGCAAATTGTTCGTTTTTCACACTCTCTGCAACAACAGCATCATCATGCAAACGGAACATCATAAAATGCCGAAGAAATCTATCGGAAATTTGATGCGAAGAAGACTCTCCGATATCACAAATTCTTCTCACTCTCAACAAGAAAACAATAATCATTCACTCGTTCTCGATAATAATTGCATTCAGCAACTCCTAAAGGTAACCTAAATTACTCTTTTTTTTCTTCTTCTAACTTGTTTTGAATCGTTTTTGATTTTTCTGGTGTTGAATTATGCTTCAGGAAAGAGCGAATTTGATCAACCTCCTTGCAGAAAGAAAGTATCCTTTAATTTAGAAACTCATAATCATGATGATAATTAGGGATTTTAATGATTTTCGTTTTTGAATTGAAATTGTGCTTTATGGAATTGAAATCAAACCTTGTTTCTGTTTCAGAAAGTGATTAGTTTTTGTTTGTTAGAGAGAAAGTGTTCTTTTTTTCCTTGATTTGATTTGAACAGTAAAATGATAGAAAGGAGTGGAGCTGAATTGCAGAGACTGAGAGGTGATATGAAGAAGCTTCAAATGCAAAACTGGAATCTTGCTCAGTCTAATAGTCTCATGTTAGCGGTAAGTCAGTTCATCATCCAGCATAATGCATAGCCAATTTGTGGTTTAGTGATTATGAAGCACGGACACGACACCTACACTGACACGTTGACACTAGTGATAATTTGAAAAATTAATAAATTATACATAATCACAAGTGTCGGTGTCTGACATTGACACGGACACAGACACGCCATTTTTCTGAGGCGTCTGTGCATTCTACGGAGTTATTCAATAATGGGTTAAATATGTTTTTTAGTTCGTACTATGGTCCTACAACTTACAATATTGCATGTATTAGTCCTCTTTAGTGGTTAAAAACATATAGTTTTATAAATTATAACTAAAAGACGGGTATTTTGAGAAATCTATTAGGGACTTTGGACTAAGTAGTAGAGATAATTATAATTGAGGGACTGAATTGAAGTTTACTTGATTATTATTCAATATCATATTGACTTTGAGGGAGGATGATAGTGATTTTGTGTTTCTTATGGTTGATTTTGTGTTTCTTTAGTGATTAAAAGCATATAGTTCTGTAAACTATAGACTAAAAAGTGGGTATAGATTTGAGAGATCTATTAGGGACATTGGACTAAGTAGTAGAGATAGTGATAATTGAGGGACTGAATTGGAGTTTACTTGATTATTATTCAATATCATATTGACCTTGAGGGCGTTGATAGTGATTTTGTGTTTCTTATGGTTGATTTTGCAGGAACTTAACTTGGGGAGGGATAAGGTGAGTTCATTCATAGGACTTCTCTCTTTTTTGTTCATGAACTTGAAATGCTTGTCTTATTGAAGCTTTGTTTTTCAATTTGATGGTTCCTGTGTTTCAGATAAAAACACTGCAACATGAAATTTTTTGGAGGGCTGCTTTGATTAATGGAAAGGCCTTCGACATACAGGTATGTTTTAAAGCCTGATTCTCAATTACTATGCCTTTGTTTGGTTGAGCTGGGTATTACCGTATACATGGTCTTGGGTAAAGTATCCTAGTGAAACAAATAGATACTAAATGTATGTTTGGCTCCACTTTTGAAAGAGGGAAAAATGATTTTGGTGTTGTATAATTAATTTTGACATAAGGAGAATTGATTTTGGTTTAAGAATTGATTCTACTTGAAGATAAGATTAATTGTAGTTTATGAGTCTAAATGTGATTTTTACACGAAAATTTACGGTTCAATTCATTTTTTCCCGAATGTATTCAAACATTAATCACTTTATCTTCAATTCATATTTAACCACATTTAATTTTATTGAATCATTACATTAAGAATTAATTTTCCTCATCGTAAAACCAACCATAAATTGAGGTTTCTGTTACGCGTGACCAAATCCTATATGGAGGTAAAAGCAGTTAACTTATAAAGCAAAAACATGTTAAAATCAACTTTATATTTCTAGAACCATTTTTTTTGTTAGCTCTTGGCATAAATATTCATGTCCTTTTTTAATTCCTGCACTGCATGGAAACATCAAGTACTGATAAGATACCTTTTTTTATTCCTTCTTTATGTAAAGATTAATACCACCAAGTTATTTTAAATTATGATTCAATAGCTATTGTTAATGTGTTGTCCTCTACTTAAGAATTTTTTTGTTAGCTCTTGGCATAAATATTCATGTCTTTTTTAATTGCTGCACTGCATGGAAACATCAAGTACTGATAGGATACCTTTTTTTATTCCTTCTTTATGTAAAGATTAATACCGCCAAGTTATTTTAAATTATGGTTCAATAGCTATTGTTAATGTGTTGTGCTCAACTTAAGGCTTTTTCCTTTTCATTCATCTTGTTATTATGTTCTAATTAAGTTTTCGTCTAACTTCACAAAGTGCTATATAGGCCTAAAATAGTGGCCCTTCTTTACTATTTCCCCCCTCTTCTAACAAATGGTTTTGGCAGGAAAAAGAAGAGATTGACTCTGAGAAGAATGTGTCATCATCACAGTTACAGGTGCCTGATCTTTAAACCATTCCTTTATTTTTTATCGTATTGATGAAGGCATTGATGAATGGTGTTCCTCATTCTTTCATTCTTTCTTGTATATTTTGATTGGCTCAAGGAAGGAGATGAAAAGGAAGTACTGCAATCCCCTAGAACTAGCAATGATGAAAAACAATGTTGTTTGAATAGGAGACGTATAAGGAGCAAATGTAAGTGTTAGGACTTACCTTCTTCATTGACATATTGTACTTACATTTTCTTAACTCTGTTTATGGATATTTACAGCTACTGGTTCTTCAACCGTTGCCACAAAAAATACAAGCAAAGAAAGGAGTAAAGACAGGTTAGTTCTCGCGCTCATTGGATATTAAAGCTCATTGAACGAAGCATCTAAATTTAGTTCTGTAGAGTGCTTGAAATTAATACATCAATGAGATTCCAAAGTTCCAAAAAGTAAATTTTATATGGTAAATTGTTAAGTAATAGATAAACTATGAGAATTAGCAAATGCATTCCTAAAATTGTAGCATGTTATAACATTAGTCCATCCGTAAACTTATATTGTTAGAGGTTATAAAGTGACACGCCAAATGATCGAGTAACCTTCCGTGTGAATCCCTCTTCAATGTCACATCTAAGTCGCAAGAGTAATTTGCAAGGTAAAAATTATTTAACGTGTTTGACTTTCGATGTAAGAGCCTTATAGTTGACTTGAAATGCATGAATTTCGATGTATTTACTAATTTGTAAAATTCAGTAACTATTTTGATCGATGATAACAATTTGATGTAACATTTTTTGCCTATTGGCTCAAAATTGTCAATGTGATAAGTTCCTTATTTCCCTCTGTACACAGAAGACGTTTGAGAAGACATTCTGCTACGTCAAAGGTCCATGAACACGAACCTCTAGAAAATTTATTTGAGATAGAGGATGCTCAATACGCTATCACTCAATCCGGATCGAACAAACTGCATACTTCAGCTGTAAAAACTGAAAGAAGAGTAAGTTCTGATTTAAGAAAGGAAGCTCCAAGGCATTCTTTTGGAAGACCCCTGCGAAGGGCAGCTGAGAAGGTTCCATCTTACAAAGAGATTCCTCTAAATGTCAAGATGAGAAGGCTAGCATAGACCAAATATAGAAGGACTCTATAACCCTTACTCCAGTCATTTCTCATTTTGTTGTATGTTGAAATTTATGTCTTTCATTCGTGTAGTTTTTGTACACCTTTTTTATGGAATGAAAATAGTGGACACTTTAGACAGTATTAATTTTCATGGCTTGATTTATGTTACCAAAATAGTGGACAGTTTAGGTAAGTATTAGTTTCCATGGTTTGATTTATGTTCTTTTCATTTTCAGTTATATGCCCTAACAAATGGATGGGAATTCAAGAAGGGAGTAACTTTTGCCTATTCTCAACATGGCCTCAGATGTACATATCTAGAAAATATTAAATTGTGCTGTCTAAAAGTATATTTTCAAAAATATATCAATTATCATAAAAAAAAAAAAAAAAGGTTTGATGCATGTTAGGAGTTGTGATAGGTTTGATAAAATCACATTAATTTGTTGAAGATCTAAAGTGTTATTTATACAAAATTACAATAATTCAATATATGCCCTTGCAATAATTTAATATACCCTTATATCAAACTCGCCTTGAATTTAAATGTACCCTTAATATTAATTCTGATTAATAGAGTAAAGATTTCGACACACTAACATACATATAAAATGACATCACATACAAATGCAGACACCAAATATATAATATAATATTTGATTTTATTTATCTATTTATTATTAAAAATGTTGAAAGTGAGTTAAAAGTTTTCTAATCAAAGTTAATGTTTTTAAAATTTAATTAATGAATATTAGTTACGACACATTTTAACTCTTTTAGATGTGTTTGTGATTTGTTAAAGAAATATATGGTGTGTCGAAGCAAAGCAAATAAAATAAAATTTGAATACGTTTGTCTATGATGTGTTTTACTGATGTCAAACAGGAATTCAAAGAGTATTTTGAAACAAACCAAAGAAATAATTTTTTTATATAATTGTCTAAGTTTTGCAATATGTATCATACAAATGTCATTCAAGTATAGGGCACAATGCATTTCGGAATTTAATATGCATTTGTGATTCATATATGTTGACATACATGTGCAATGAATCGCGAGTTTAGAAAGTGTCATTTGAAATACTTTTATTAAACACAAGTAATATACTCGTGCTATCGCACGGATCTCGTTTGAATTCACATGTATTTCCTTTTTTTAACTGTCAGTTATGAAATTTATTTTATAATCCATAAAAATTCATATAGTTTCAATATTTTACTAATAATTTTCACCAACTTTTAAGCATTCATCATTAATTATAATAAACTGAATAACCGTTTTTTCAACATTCAGTTTTATAAAAACAAATAAAAGAAAGACTGTTAAACACGGACATTAAAATTATCAGTTTACAACTAATATCTCAAATTAATAAACTTGACTAAGACACAGACTAATCAAGTAATTACCAAAAGCCAGTTTAATCCATATAAGTAACAACTTTTCCATCATGTTCCAATCTTTCAAGTCTTTCAAATTTTCAATCTTTAAAGTATGATACATTATTCATCTATTTGCATATTCCTTTAAATTAGCTACAAACGTTTCCTGCATCCAAACATGATAAAAACATGCGTCAAAACTATAAAAAATATGATTAAACAATGTGTAGAAATTATGAACTAAAACATTGTTAAAATTCTGCATAAACATGATCAAACATTCAGCATTGGCATAGTAAAATTATGCACCAAAGCATCGTTTAAAATTATGCATAAACATCATAAAAAAAATTCAGCATTGTCATCAATAACATATGATCACATGACCAAATGATAACATACAACATAGCCAAAAAAATTCAGCAACATTATCTGCGATCATTCATTCAATTTCATGCATAAACCAAAGAAAATATATCTTTCATTGCACATTGTAATACCTTAATTTTTACCCCTAAGATCCCACATATCATTTACATCTCATTACCACAAACAAGATCGCAATCTTTGTTTCTCCTGAGCATCTGTATTTTATTCTCATTTTGTTTCATTACTTGTTTCTGTTTATCTAACCTCTAACCAAAATACAAATTTTTTTTTTGCAATTGCTCTCTCTGTGTGTTGTGCAGGTTTGTCAAAGCAAGGGCATGATTTCAGATCAAGTTTGGTTGTTCGTTTTTGATCCAGTTCATATGGATGTTTGACCTAATCTTGGTCAAACTATCAAACAATTGTTTCAAGTGCTAGTTATCTGTTTCAGTGAGCTATTCCTCAAAGCAGTGACTGTCAAGTTGTTGTGTGGTGATATTCATCAGGTTCATTTGAGTTAATCAATCAAGACTGTGTTCATCTGTGGATTTATTTTCCAAGATAATTAATTCAGATGAATTTTGAAGTAATTCAGAACTTATTCAAATGGCCGTTGTTCAGTTGTGGCTTGTTCAGTGGTAGCTGTGTTTTATCAGAGGCTTGTGGAAATAAGTTTAAGATTTGTTTTGGGCTAAAAATAAAGATTGGTCATCAATGATCCATTATCCATTCCCATTTTTTTCTATCCAATTTCTAAACCATTTTTTTATCCACTTTTAATCTCTTTTGTCACCTTTCTAATACCCACATTTTTTTCAATATCCATTTTTTTTAATCCATTTTTTTTTCTTTCCTAAACTTTTCATATCCAAATTATATTCAATAACCATTTCCATTTCCAAATTCTTTTTTTTAACACCTATTCAATATCCACTTTTTATTATCCACTTAAACCATTTATCCAATTCACATTTTCTCTAACCATTGTCCATATTATTAAGAAATCCATTTTCAATTTTCACTCCATATAAACCAATTATCCAATAATCCATTTCAATGTCCATTATCCAATTCTTAAAAAAATTTAATTTTTCAACTATCTTTTTTTTCTAACCATATTTTTTTTAATCACCATGTTAATCCAAATTCAATTTCAGAAAATATATCAAGCCCATTTATATTATTTCAGCCCAAGACATGAAAAAAAATAACAAGCCATGAAAATCCAGCTTCAAAAATCTTTCCAAGCCGTGCTTTTTCCTCACCAAAGCCGTGCCAATTTCCAAATCAGCCGTCCGTCCAACCTGCACGTGAGCTTCATCAAAACGGCAACATCACCAAAGCAAAACGCGGGCAATGCAACAAAAATTCAGCCGTAAGTATCACACACAATTCATCAGTTGAAACGCAGAAAAAATATTGGAAACGGAAATCCAATTTCAATTTCAATTCCTTTCCAATTCTATAAATAGAGACCACTACTCATTCATTTTTTCAAGCTTTGATAGCCCTCAAACCCCTGCCAAAATCACAACTCAAACCATTTTTCTTCACCAATTCAAATATCCAACCGAAATTCTTTTCTTCGTCCAAAATTCTCACCACTCCAAACAACAAAGAAACTTACATAAATCAACAACAACTACACTCATTCAAGGCAAGGAAGAAGAGAGGAAGAATTTAAAGAGCGCTTACTTGATTTTTGAAGGTAGTGAGAATTTTTCCGGCGAAGCTTTCGACACTGTTTCTTTTGATTAGTGCACTGTTAGTTGAAATCGTTTGCATATTCTTGATCTACTCTTCATTCCGATCGCAACCGTGTAAAGATTTTATCACGTCGCTCCGCCGCTCCGATTTCGGCGAAACTCCATTTTTCTTGGTTGTGAATAGTAGCCGCGTGAGGAATGAAGAAGAAGATGATAAAAACACTTTCTGATTTCTTCTCTTTCTCTTTAATGTGTTTTTGTTTTTGTTTTTTTTATTTGTTTTGGGCCTAAATGAATCTTGGATCGCACCATCATCATTTTTCGATACACCTCCCCCTCCCTTTTTCTTTTACTTTTTATTTTCATTTATTTTCTTCCTTATTTCTTTAATGATTTAAAAAAAAATAGATCTGAATTTTTAATTCTGATGTTATCATTTGTTTTTTTAATGTTACTTCAAAGAAAAATTCTTGAAAATGATTTGAATATTTTGTTCTTGATTTTATTTTCCTTTTGATTTTGGATTTGGATTACATTTTTAAAGGCATTATTTCTCTTTAAATTCATTGGACTTAGGGTGTAGATGAAGTTGGATAAATGTTCACTAATTCAAATCTATCTTTAAAGTGAATTATTTAATTCACTTTAGGTGCTTTGAGTTAATGAGATGTTTAGCACTTTAATCCACCAAAATGAGTGAATGAACTTAAAGATGGAATTGTCTTGAATTTGTAATTCAATTTGGTTTCCTCTTTCTTCTATTTCTTTTTATTTTGATCTATGAAAGTCAAAGATATTGGAATTCTTTTGTTGAATTTCGATCGAGACGAGATCGCTACCATTTTTTTCTTTTCGTGCGGTTCGCTTTCGGATGACGATCTATATATCGTCATCTAGCGTACATTAGCACAGAGTTATTGACCGGCCTCATGGTAGGGTAATTACTTCGTAAATTACTCGGCGATTGCTTAACATAGCGCAATATTTGTCCCGTATCGGAAACTATCAAGAATGATTGATTATTTGTTTTATGGTTCACAACTCATGAAACTTGTTGTTAGGAGGCTTTGGTCTTATCAATCCTCTAATGAGTTTCATGAACCTTGACCTAAGTGCAATTATTCGATTGTTATTGATCACTAACACTAACAACTAATCACTAACTTACTAACAATTTTATTATTTTAATTTTGTTTATGTTTCCTTCTCGCTCCTTATCTCTTTTATTTCTTTTATGCTTCATTATTATTATTCCATATCATGTTTATGTTTTCCGGAATTTTTCCTTTGTCTGTTGGACATATGTTTATGCTTATGCCATTTCTCTCTTATCCATTTGAACTTAAGACATTAATAAAGGATTAAACCATAAAAAACTTAATTCTCTTCATTTTGGACTATTGGTTACTATCCTATGCTTTGGAGTGAATCTCTTTATGGACCTCTTTTGAAGTGATATTGGACTTATGGACCTAGAATTAGGACTTCTCATCCCTTTGCTTGGAGTATTGATTGAAGACTTGCCCTTATTCGGCCAATTTGCTTAAGGATGGAATTCTTTTAATATTACTTTGAAGTGGCTCCATTTTGGTTAGATATTTCCTTTCCCTAGCTTTTACTTTATGCACTAGGATAGTCACTTCTTCTCCTCCCCATTCTTAAATTTTCAAAATCTTCTCCCTTTTTTCAAAATCTTCTTCTTGTTTTCAAACTTAAAACCACTTTCATAATAAAACCTTGACTTTTGTCAAGTGACTTTTTAAACGTTGTTTTCTTAATAAATTTCAATCCATTTAACTATATTTTGACTATTTCATAAAAATAAAAAAAATAAAAAATACAAAACTCATCCAAATTCTTTTGTGCTTTTATGCACCTTTTTCTTTTAAACTTTTCAAAAGGAATTAGACATGAGTCATTTTTTTTGATGAGATGTAAAACTCCTAACCATGGTATTTTGTTGAAAGTATGGTCGTTTTCCACTTAGATGTTGAAGTGATTAGTCTTGTTGATGTTAATCCAAGCAAATCCTCCATCTTAATGTGATGCAAATGCCACTTTCCCATACCTTTGGGCAATTAGTTGAGTATTCTCTCTTGAGAATGACAGGTTGTCCTTTTCAAGATAAAATAAACCATAACCAATAATTTTTGTTCTTTGTACCACGAACTACGGGGTTTTGATCCTACATTGCACATCGTGGGTACGTAGGCATGAGACGATAAGTCTCTCCAAACCCAAAAATATTAAAAAATATTTCTCCTCTCATCTCCTCAATCTCTTTACAAGCAAACCATTTTTAGACCAAAAGCATGAATACATCAAAGGGCTCCTATAGAGTACTATAGATGTATTGGGTGCGTAAAACCTTTCCTTTACATAACCAACCCCCCTTACCCAGTCTCTGTTTGTTCTTGTTGTTTTAGAACTCTTTAGGTTTTGTTCGCTCTTTTTTTTCCTTTCCTTTTTGGATAAAAATAAAAGTGCGGTGGCGACTCTTGTTTATTTTTGAGTTAAGTTAATTAATAGCTTACACTCACAAATTTCCCTGCTACAGAAAAGTGGCGACTCTGCTGGGGATTGTCTGGTTCCCTCGAGGGGTTTAACCTACTTTGATTTATTTACTGCTTTTTGTCTGATTTGCTTGTTACTTGTTTGTTCTATTTGGGAGTTCCTCTGTGTGTGAGATAGGTCCTATACCCGGACCAGAGTGCACTTTGAGATAAGGGATATTATAGTCAAGGGAACTTTGAAGGAGTCGAATCCTGAAAAAGAAGAACTTGCAAATCTATCCACTCGGTGGTTGCCTCTTTGGAATTACTGATGCCGATCAAGCGATCGAGAAGGCATTACTTTTTCCATAGAAGCCTATAACACTGAGGACCGTAGTAACCCTTAACCCATCCTAGCCTTCTTAGGATCGTAGCGCGGAAGCTATGAAGATGCAAATCTGACTTAGCTGTCACGCGATGCTACACTCAGGTTAGATTCTCTTGAGGATAACTACCAACCTCCGAGCAAATCGGTGTGCTGGTGTGTCTGATAATGGATTGTGGACCCTGGGCACTTTGTTAGAACCGCTGTTTTTTGCAGGTACAATGAAGATAAAACCTTAGTACATACCTTTTGTGGGATTGGTTCTTACCCTTGGCTTCATGCTCGTGACTTGAACCTTGACCCGTGTGCTTTGTGTGATCTTGTTTGTGGTTGTTGCATACATGCACTCATGCATTCATGAGCATTCTTTTGGAAGGTTTCAAGGAACTTAAAGGTGTTATTGCAAACATTGCAGGTACTTTTCTTATGGATTTTGGAAGGAGAAGTACCAAGAAGTACACTTTCAAGAGTCCTAAGTTAGAGGGTTTGAGAGAGCTAGGATCTTTGGTTGTTGATACCAAGAAGTTTGAGTCCAGATATGGAAGGCTTTTATCTCTCTTGAAGGTTGATATGGCTGAAGGATTGCTTGCTACTTTGGTTCAGTTCTATGACCCTTTGCTTCATTGTTTCACCTTTCCTGATTATCAGTTGGTACCTACGCTAGAGGAGTATTCTCTCCTGCTTGGTTTGCCTGTTTATGGTCGGATTTTCTCTGGTTTGGATCCCGCTCCCAAGCATGATGTTATTGCGAAGGCTACTCACTTGAAGGTTTCCGAAATTAAGGCTCACATGGATACCAAAGGAAAGATTCTTGGGTTACCCGCTAAGTTCTTGATGGATATAGCTCATCATTTTGTTAGTGTAAAGAATACAGTTGCTTTCGAGGCTCTTCTTGCCTTGCTTATTTATGGACTATTCCTCTTCCCGAATGTTGAGAACTTTGTCGACATCAACGCTATTCAAATCTTCTTGATTGGGAATCCAATTCCCACTTTGCTTGCCGATGCTTATCATTCTATTCACTTTAGGAATTTCCATGGTGAAGGGATGATTATCTGTTGTGCACCTTTACTTTACAAGTGGTTTATTTCTCACTTGCCAAAGTCTACAGCTTTCTGGAATCTCAAGAATGGTTTATATTGGTCGCGGAAGATCATGTCTCTCACTCATTCTGATATTGATTGGTGTAGCCGTATTCCTTCTGGAGCGATGATTATTGATAGTTGTGGTGATTTTCCCAATGTACCCCTTCTTGGTACAAAAGGAGGAATCAGCTACAATTCGGTGTTAGCTCGTCGTCAGTTGGGATATCCTTTGCCAGAGGTACCGAAGAACATTCATTTGGGCGGTCTCTTTTTCAAGGATGAAGAATCTCAGGTTGCTCTCAAGAGAGAAATTGTGGAAGCTTGGTTCAACATTCGTAGAAAAAGAAAGGAAAGTTTGGAAAATCCGAATTGTGTCACTTCGGAACTTTACCTCCAGTGGATTAAAAATAGAGCTATTACTTTAAAGATGCCCTATAAGCATCAGGAGCCTTTATCTCTAACCGATAAGAAGCCTATTATTTACTTTATGGAAGACACAGAGAAGCTTCAGATCGCTTTAGCCGAGATGCAACAAGAGAGAGATGCTTGGAAGAACAAGTATCAGATTGTTGAGTTAGAGAATGCAAGACTTCAAGAGCACTTCAAGAAGAAGAATGAAGAGGAAGTTGCCAACAAGAAGAGAAAGGCGCAAGAGGATTTATTTTCCTCTGCATTCAGCCAGTTTCCGATATTCCGAAGAGTTCAGAATCTCCTTGGAAGTTGATCGTTGATAAGTTGCTGATTGAGAAGACTCAGATGCAGTCCCACATCAAGAAGCTGGAAGATAGAGCTGGGACTTCTTCTCATAGAATTCTTTAGGGATCTAGTTTTCTCTATTCTCTATTGTTTTAGGATTCTTGAATTTGTACTTCTGAGATGTAATCTTTTCCATCATTAATGAATGAGATTTTGGTATTTCAGATAACAATGTTTGCAATATACCTTATATTTCCTTGAAACTATGCATTTGCATCTTGCATATCAAGCATCATTCTCTTGCATTGTTTCTTGCCTTTTCCATGTGTCTTATTGTTTCTTTGGTCTTCATTCAGCCAAGCTGTCGCACCAGTATAATACTCGAGCTAATCTAAAGAAAAAGATGGATCAATTGCAACATGAGAACCGTGAGCTTCGTGAAGAAGTATCAACTCTGAAGGATAGTTTGGAAAGACTCACTGCTATGATGGAAGCTCTGGTGGCTGCTCAGAATCAGCCACCACCACCTCCTCCTCTGCTTTCAACTCCTGTGCAAAGGACAGTCATTTCTGAGATTGTCTCTACGCCCATCTCTGTGGCGCCTGCTAGTGTTCCTCAATACTCCATGCCTCCTGGTTTCCCCTGGGGCACGCCTTTTAACTTTGTTCTTGAAGGTTATCAACCACCACCCCCACCTCCTGAAATTCCAGTTGTTCCTACTGTTCAACCTGTGATGACTGTGCCACCGCCTGTGGTGCATACTGTTCCTTTTGGTGAAGAACAAATCTTTCATATTGCTCAAAGTGAGAATGGCAGTGCTTATGATAGAATGGAAGAGACTCAAGACCAGTTTTCTGAAATGCAGAAAGAGATCAAGGCTCTGAGAGGTAAAGAGCTATTTGGAAAGAATGCTCATGAGTTATGCTTGGTTCCAAATGTGAAGATCCCGCATAAATTCAAGGCCCCTGACTTTGAAAAGTATAAGGGTAATTCTTGTCCGTTGAGTCACTTGACTATGTATGCTCGTAAGATGTCGGCTCATAAGGATAATGATCAGCTTCTCATTCACTACTTTCAAGACAGTTTGTCTGGTGCAGCTTTGAAATGGTATATGGGACTCGATAGTACTCGAGTTCGCACTTTCGAAGATTTGGGTGAGGCATTTGTGAAACAGTATAAGTATAATGTGGATATGGCTCCTGATCGTGACCAGCTCCGGGCAATGGCTCAGAAAGATAAGGAGACATTCAAAGAATACGCGCAAAGGTGGCGCGAGATTGCTGCTCAGATCAACCCTCCTTTGGAAGAAAAGGGATGACCAAGATTTCTCTGAAAACTCTGAGCCCTTTCTATTATGAGCGTATGATTGCTAGTGCCCCAAGTGATTTCACTGAGATGGTTAATATGGGGATGAGATTGGAAGAGGGTGTCCGTGAGGGACGTTTGTCGAAAGATGGCAATTCTGCTGGAAATTCCAAGAAATATGGTGGAGTATTTGCAAAAAAGAAAGAAGGAGAAACCAATGCCGTTTCTCGAGAAAGGTATAGAAGACCTCGCAATAGAAACAATCTGTGTCAGCAACATGTTGCATCTGTCACTCCTGTTATCAGTTCAGCTCCTGTTGTTCAGGCAGCTCCTGCTCAGCAACAACGTTCTACTCAGCCAAATAATCAACGGGGCCATTTTCAGAAGGATTTTGATCTGATTCCGATGACTTACACGTAATTGCTTCCTTTTTTGATTAAGAAGAATCTTGTTCAGACCCGTCCACCGCTTGCTGTTCCAAAAGATTCACCCTGGTGGTATAAGCCTGAAGCTCATTGTGCTTTCCATCAAGGAGGAGCTGGACATGACACTGAGACCTGTTATCCATTGAAGATGGAAGTGCAAAGGCTGGCAATAAGTGGTATTTTGTCTTTCGAAGATTCTAACCCTAATGTGAAATCGAATCCGCTGCCTAACCATGGCCAGGCGTCTGTCAATATGGTGTATGGTTGTCCTGGTACATTCAAAATCTTTGATATCCGTTGGATCCGAAGGTCTCTTGTGGAAATGCATGCAGTTTTGAGTGAATACCATGATATTGATCATGACTATGCAGCTTGTTGTATCTGTTCTGTAAATCCTTGTGGTTGTGTGATAGTGAAGAGGGACATTCAAAGGATGATGGACGAGAATTTGATTGAGGTCACTGCTAAGAGGGACGAATATCAGAATGAGGTGAATGCTATTGAGCCACGCTTTAATATCCTTGAAAGAGTTGTTATCTCTTATGATAGTCGGAAGACAGCTGTTACACCTTTGGTTATTCGGTTGTGCGGACCAGTGCCATATGAATCTGATAAAGCTGTTCCATATAAGTACAATGCTACCATGGTAGAAGATGGTAAAGAAGTGCCCATTCCTCCTTTGTCTTCTGTGGTAAGCATCACTGATGTGAGTAGAGTAACCCGAAGTGGTCGTGTCTTTGCTCCTGAGCCTTCAAAGATTGTGGAGAATGTTAAAACTGGCAAACAAATTCAAGATGAGAGTAATGTCGATGTTTCTGGTCAGTCCAGTGGTTTGAAGGTTTTTGAAGATGAAGTATTGAAGTTGATCAAGAAGAGTGATTACAGTGTTGTGGATCAACTCTTGCACACCCCGTCCAAGATTTCAGTGATGTCCTTGCTGATGAATTCTGAAGCTCACAGGAAATCTTTGCAGAAGGTATTGGAACAAGCATATGTTGAGCATGATGTGACTGTTAACCAGTTTGATGGCATTGTTGCCAACCTCACCGCATGTAATAATTTGAGTTTCTGTGATGAAGAGTTACCCGAGGAGGGGAGAAATCACAATTTGGCTTTACATATCTCCATGAACTATCAAGAAGATGCGCTTTCTAATGTGTTGGTTGATACTGGCTCTTCTTTGAATGTGTTACCAAAATCTACTTTATCAAAGCTTGCTTACCAAGGTCCTCCCATGAGGTATAGTGGTGTTGTTGTTAAAGCTTTTGATGGATCTTGAAAGACTGTGATTGGAGAAGTTGATCTTCCGATCAAAATAGGACCGTGTTTCTTCCAGATTACTTTTCAAGTAATGGATATTCGTCCTGCTTATAGTTGTTTGCTTGGCCGGCACTGGATTCATGAGGTTGGGGCAGTGACTTCGACTCTCCATTAGAAATTGAAATTTGTTAAGAATGATAAGCTGGTAGTTGTTGGAGGTGAGCAAGCGATGCTGGTGAGCCACCTTTCATCCTTTTCGTATGTTGATGCTGATGAAACTGTTGGAACTCCATTCCACGATCTTTCTGTTGATGACAAAACTGTTAAGAGGAATGAGTTACCCATGTCTTCTTTGAAAGATGCTCTGCATGTGTTAGAAACTGGTCGGTCTGACGGTTGGGGTCGAGTCATTGATGTGGTTGATAACCTGGGTGTTGCACCCCAAATTTTACCCTAAGATTTGTCTAATTGTTATCTTTTTTTTTTATCAGCGATCTTTCGTTTTTAGTCATTTTATAATTTCATTTTAGAATTTGCCTTATTTTAAAATTTATTTAGAATTTGACTAAGTTTACTTTTTTAGTTTAATTATAACATAATTATTCTTAATATAGTTCACATTTTTAATTAAAGTCAATTAGTTTAATGTTTATTAATTTCATTTTCTTTTGTTTTTAATTTAGTGTTGAAATTATTTTAGTTTATATCTTTTCAATTAATTTTAATTTTAATTATAACATAGATTTAGTTTTAATTAGTTCATCTAATCATTTTAATCATTTTGTCTAAAGCAAAATTACATAACATGAATTGTGAACCATACAAGCCTAAAACACATTGCAGCTGCCATATGATATCCATTCTTATTAAAATACATTAATGTGTTACATGAGTGTCCTTTTGAAAACAATAGCAGTAGCTTTTCAGTCACTTTTCCGTCTTTGCTCAACCGTACGCGCGCCAAACTCCAAACCGTACAGTTCTCCAACGTTAACCTGCAAACCGTGAAAGCAATTCACCAACGGTCGAATTCAATTTTAAATTTAGAAACAAGTGGATATATAGCAGAAGGAGGTGAGGAAACGCGGGGGGGGGGGGGGGGGGGGGGGAGAAAAATTGAGAAAACGAACCTCATAGATCTTCATCCTCTTTGGAAGAACAACAAAACAACCTGCACTTTTTTTTCTTTCTGTCATAAAAACAACAACTTTTTCTTCTTAACTATACACAAAGCGCAAAACAAACCCAACCAACCTATCTCGACCGTACATCTTCTGTTTCTTCTCCAAACCACCATCTTCCACCTTCAGAATTGGAATCACATAACCTTCATCTTCTTTCTATTTCTATCACTGTGAACACGTCAAAACAACAAAACCATGTGGACTTTTTTTTTTTAATCTTTTCCATCGAACTTCCAACTTTCAAGACACAAGCATAACCAAAAATACTTCTAATTTCTCCTCACCAACCCATCTTCTTTAAGACCTTCTTTAAAAACCAAACACAATACCAGTATGGAATTGGCTCTCGACAACTACTCTCATTCTTTTTTCACTTACAATCCCACTTCATAAATCAAAAACTTTTTCCACTCACACCACACCATAACACCAAATCACCACCTACAAACCGTGTACCGCCACGCATCTACCCCTACCTTAAAACAGCCATTCACAACACTAAACAAACTTCACAAACTCAACCTCTCTGTAACAATGAAGTCGAGTTCAAAAAGCATCACGAGAGGGAAATAGAAAAAGATTAGCGAGAGTAGAGGAATCGCGTAAAAGAAAAGAAGTGCACAAAAAATAGAAGAAGTGGAATAGAGGATCAAGAGGAAAGAATACCAGATCATGGTTTAACCTTCAACTGACGTCTTCATTTTCAAGCAACATCGTCATCCTCCATCTCCACATCTTCCGAGTCGTCACTTTGGGATAGGTATTCTTTCTTTCATCTTCATTGTTTTGGCTTGGATTTGCTGCCGTTTATTTGCGCTGAGAGAGATCCACGAGAGTTCAGAGGGATGAGAGAAGGAAATCGGTTGAGAAAGTGAGGTAGCAATTGCGAGAGAAAGATGATGAGGTGATCGAAGATGGGCATCAATTAATTTGGAGAGGAAGAAAGTGAGTAGCGATGGGGAAGGCAGGGAACGGAATCGCGAGAGAGAGAATGAGAACAGGGCACTGAGTAGAAGAAATTGAGAGAAAGTGTTTTCACGGCTGTGTAAATTAGGTTTTGGTTCTTTCTTTTGTCCATTAATGTAACCGAACCGGGTCAAAATCCATGACCCAGCTAGTACCCAGCGCCCCATTCTTGCTTGGGCTCACCAGTCATTCTTGGCCCATGCTTAGTTCTTCTATCGGTACCCTTGTGTTTGATTTCTAAGGAGACATGATTCATACCTCTAGTTAGTTTATTAATTTAATTTTTATTTTTAGTTAATAATTAAGTTTTAGCTAGATTAATTATTTGGTTTCTAGTTAATTTTAGGTAGAAATTAGCAACTTAGTTTTAATTAGATTTCAACTTAATTTATTTTAAACTAGAATTAATTAGTTATTTTCTTTTAACTAAGTTTGTTATTTAGATTAATTAGTTAGTTTTTAAGTAGAACTTAGCAAACTAGTTTTTAGGTAGATTTAGATTAAATTTTCCAACTTTAGTTTTACTAAGTTTTAGATAAAACTTTGAACTTTAGTTGTAGTTAAATCTTTGATTAAATTTTTAAAATTGTCTTTAATCTGGTTCTTGAGGAAATTATTGATTAATTCTTTCCCTTGTCGGTTTGAGGTTTGATGATACTTCTTGACGTCTCAGTGTTATCCATAAACTGTTGATAAGTCTTTTGGCGTTCTTTATGTTTGTCTTCCTTAAGATTGAAACATATTGACATGTCTTTATAATGATCATGTTCATCTTATCCATACTTTATCATGAAACATATTGCCATCCTCATGCTTATGTTTCTTTCATTGTATTATATCAATGTTTTATCTTTTATCATGTCTTATCTATTGTTATATTATTTTTAGAACTGTTTTTCCCCCATTCCAAAGGAAGGTGATTAGTATTGACTCTTAAAGTCATAGCCCCCATCTTTACCTAAGTAACCTCTTAGGAGAAACTTTATTTCTTGGCCTCATCAGAGCCATAGAAATTATAACTAGCTTTAGGAGAGAGTTCCTCAACTCTTAGTGATATTCATCCTAATGAATTTATCACTTTCCCCTACTGACTAAACTTCAACATAGGACCATTACAACTAGATCTAGAGAGTTCTTAAACTCTACAATGAGCTTGCACTCATTTCCCCTCTGAATATTGACCATAGTCAACAGTTCAGTAGAAGCAGAACTACGCATACTCTGATTCTATTCCCAAGGATACGTAAGCGTAAAGTGCGATGCTTTATCGAGTATACTTAGATACTAACCCCTAGGGTTTTCAACCTTTAGCATAGAACCTTTAGCAAACATAAGATAACATTAGAACAAGAGGTTCCCGTAGAGTACTACGGACGTTTAGGGTGCTAATACCTTCCCTAGGCGTAACCAACCCCCGAACCTTAGATCTCTCCCCTTTAGGTTTTTCTAACGATCTTGAACCTTTCCTTTGGATAAATCAAAGTCGGTTGTAAAAGAAAATGATGCAAGTTAATTCATAGCTTGTTATCCGATTTTCACCGCAACAGAAATGGCGACTTCACTGGGGAGAGTTAGACCTACAGCTGGTTCTTTCCTAAGAGGGTTAAGCCTATCTTGTTTTATGTTATTCATGTTTGCTTATTTACTTGTATATGCTTATGTATGTCATATATGCTTATATACTTGTATCTTTGTTCTTGCTTCATTATCTGTTCTATGGGTTGACTTGGTATCTATGAGTGAGATAAGTCCTAACCCGGACTTGAGAGAACACATATGTTTAGGAACTGTGGACATAGTCAAGGGAACTTCGAGGGAGAAATCCCAAAGGAGGGAACTTGAAGTCCACACTCAGTTGAGGCCCTCTCTGAAGTGGTATATGTTGAACGAGCAATCGTGAATGCATTACTACTTTTGACCTAGGAGCCATAGATACTGATGACCTTTAGTTATCCCTTTACCCCAACTTGGCCTATTTAGGACGTAATGCGAGGACTGTGAGGGAGCAATCCCAAATGGTTGCTACGCGATACTACACTCAGACAAGACTCTCTTGAGAATTTTATTAATCACCGAGCAATTGGGAAGTTGATAAAATCCTAAAGATGGGTTGTCGACTCTGGGAACTTTTTAGAACCTTGTCTTGTAGGTGAAAACCATAGTACATACCTTTGGGATGGGTAGACCTTTGACTCCATGCTCGTAACCCCTAAACCTAGGACTTGTGTGCTGTTATATGTGCATGTTTGTGTTTTTGTGTGCCCATGTTTGTGCATTGCATACATCTCATGATAACCATTTGGTTTCAATGAACTCAAACGTTCCTTTCTTTGCAAAGATCAATCGGGATCTTAGATTTTAAAACAAAACTTTTCAGTTTTCCAAAATGTTTGCAGCTCACCTTTGAGTTTCTTGAAACCATTTGTCTTGCATTAGCATTGCATTCGCTTTGGCATTGCATTTGCATTTCTCGGTCTTGAGTCTCCTCCGTCCTTTGTCTGTAACCCAGCTAACTTTCGAAGAGAGCCGGCATTGGACTTGAAGAAGCTTTTAAGGGATCATGAATTCAGAGGAGCAGAACCAGTTTGTGACCAGAGCGGATTTCGACTTGTTGAGAAACCAGTTGGATCAGGTTATGGTAGCCTTGGCAAAAAGAGATGCCAATATTCAGGGTATGTTTATGAACAATGTTGCCCAAGCTCAACATGTGTAGATTCCTGTTGGGAGTCAGTTTATACAAGAACACGCCGTTGTCCGAGATGGACATTCTTCTTCTATTGATGCTATGGAATATCACAGTTTTGCATTCTACGAGTCAGATTCCCAAGAAGTGGTCCCTGTGATGAAAACCCAGGATCCATGAGACATTGAGCTAATGGAAAAATGTCATGCCTTGGAAAAGAAGCTTGATGCCATTGCAGACTGTGACGCAGCTGATTTGAATGCTTTGGGCATATGTTTGGTACCTGACCTTGTGTCCTAACTTCAAAACGCCAAAGTTTGAGAAGTATAAAGGGGATAGCTGTCCAAAGCAGCATTTGGTGATGTTTTGCAGAGGAATGACTTCACATGTCCTCAATGACAAACTCATGATCCATTGTTTCCAAAACAGTCTAAGTGGAGCATCACTGCATTGGTATATGCAGCTAGAAAGTAGTCATGTCCAATCATGGCCAGACCTAGCCAGTGCATTTGTGAAGCAATACAACTACAATCTTGATTTGGCTCCCAGCCGCCTACATATGCTTGACTTATCTCAAGAAGAAAATGAGTCCTTCAGAAAGTATGCTTAGAGGTGGAGAGAAGTAGCTGCTCGTGTTCAACCACCACTTTCGGACAAGGAATTGGTTGACTGGTTCGTGGATACTTTGCAAGGTATATACCGAGAAAAGTTGTTTAGCATTGTGACATCAAACTTTGCTGAATTGGTAAAAACTGGAGAACGCATTGAGAGTGGTCTCCAGAAAGGAAAAATTTGAGGCATCTCGAATACTCCAGTCAGTGAGAATAAATCAGCTGTCAGTTTTCAAGAAGAATGGGAGAAGGAAAGTAATTCTATATGGGAATCCCAAATACCTCAGCACTTCTGCAACTCAAGTGTTCAGTGTCAGCAACCTTTTGGGTCTTTGTATTAGACACCAATCTCTCCACGTGGGCAATATTCTGCTCCAAATCAAAGACCTCCTCTATATCAACGGTCCTACTGCCGTCAGCCACGTCAGCATGCACGACAAAGGCCAAGGAAGCCAGAGAGGAACTTCACTCCATTGCCAATACCATACAGTTAGTTCCTGCCAGATTTAATCCAAGGGGGATTGATAGTGCCAAAAGGGATAGATCCAGTGATCCCTCCCTACCCACCAGGGTTTGATGCCAACGCCCGATGTGACTACCACGCTGGGGCACATTCAACCGAAGACTGTAAGGTACTTAGAAGCAAGGTTCAGACTCTGCTTGACTCCAATATGTTCTCGTTCACGCCTCAAGGAATTCAAATTAATAGTCCTTCACCTAATCGAGCAGATTCATCAGACCCTGAAGAGGAAGAAATTGTCGAGAGTGGATGTGAAGATAATTCTCAGACGGATTTCGACAATCAGTTTTGAAGTTGACTATCTCAGTTTGGCAAATCAGGAAGGAAATTCCAGTTCCCCGAGGCTGGCAAACTTTAGACTGTTTTAGCATTTTTGTTGTATTTCCTTTGCACTTTGAATTTGTATTTGCTTATAAGCTTTGTTGTACTTTCAAATTGGCAAGGTTAATGAAATATTTATGCATCTTTTGGTTAGATCCATTCGTTTCACTCATTTACTTTATTTTTCATAAAAGTAAATATATATCTTTTTCACCCATTTTTCAAACTTTTGTTAAAACAAAGATTAGGGAGAATGATGAAAACCTCGTATTCATAATTGTTGTGGTATACTTTCAAATTAATCTCGCCGAGGATGTAAGGCATTGTTTCAATTCATCCCTTGTTAACCCCTTCGAGCCTAGAAGTAGGAGTTTTCTTTCCTTACACAAAATAAAAATCATAATCTCAACCTTGGGGCAGGGTAGTTCTCAGTCTAACTCGGTTATGCATTCAAACACGAGCGCTTCACATAAGGCGCCAGTCAGCTTTCAAATCAAGTGACTTCCTACTTTTGGAGAGTTGAACGTATATCTTGAGTTAGCTGAGCGTAGGAGTTGAGCCTTTATCCTTTGTCTCATAAATCATGAACCATACCACATTACAACCCTTAAAAGACCTAATTGAGGTAAGGTTGTTTTGAAGAGCATACTACAGCAAGGTTGAGTAACCTGACTCCTAATAATCTTTGTTGCTCGCGTGTGTTGGTCACTTCCTTAATGACTAAGACCCACTTTTGTTTTGACTATTTAATCATTTCACTGTGCGTTTTTTTATCAAAGCTTTATTTTCAAAACCTTGCATGAGTTTTTGCATAACTGTGCCAATTTTAATGAACAACGTTTGTTTGCAATACCATTCGATATCAAGGAATCCCAACAAACGCGATCAATCAAGGAGTTGAACTTGATAAGGGAAATTTGACTCATTTAGGGGCAACCAAGTGTGAGTTTTGCCAATCTATTATCCCAAGAGTTGGCAAATCAGAGGCAGAATTCTGCAAGTTCAGAATATTGGGGCAAATATTCTTGAGGTCATCTTATGACTAGTGTTGTCTTCAGTAACCCATCAACAGGGGCAAATCCGTTCCCCAGTAATTTCTACTACAGTTTGAGTGTCTCGAGTATAACTGAACAGAAACAACTACGTCAAGATTCAAGTTGGAAGATATTGAAGTATCTGATATTTCATTTCTTCTGTAAAATTCTTTTAATTATTCAAGTTGGAAGATATTGAAGCATCTGGTATTTCAATCCTTCCGTAAAATTCTTTTGATTATTCAAGTTGGAAGATATTGAATTCCATAAAATTCTTTTGATTATTCAAGTTGGAAGATATTGAAGCATATGGTATTTCAATCCTTCCGTAAAATTCTTTTGATTATTCAAGTTGGAAGATATTGAAGCATCTGGTATTTCAATCCTTCCGTAAAATTCTTTTGAGTATTCAAGTTGGAAGATATTGAAGCATCGGGTATTTCAATCCTTCCGTAAAATTCTTTTGATTATTCATCCCCTAATCTGGGGCAGTTATGCCGAGATCTCTCCAAGAGTTTGAAGATATTGAAACACCCTGTATGCCAATTCTTCTATAAAATCCTCTTGTTATCCTCTTCTGACAGACCATATAGCCTGGGGCAGATAAGACTGGAAGATGATCATTATGCCAGTATCCTCTGCTAACTCCCCAATAAGCTGTTACTTCAGCTAATCTTGACAACTCTCCATGGATTCTCCTTCAACAAAGAGATCAAGCTCGCGATGGCAATCCTCATGACGTCATACCTCAAGTGGAATACTTTTTTCACCAACGAAGTTGTTGACTCTTCTTCTTCATCCCTAATGATGGTCCATCTGTTGGGTTTGGCTGGGTACCCTTGTCGAGATGTTTTATTTCATCTCCAGTCTCGCTTCTCGTCTGTTTTGTCAGCATAAGCATGAGCATGGCATAAGCGCTCATATGCATACCATCTTAGCATTTCTGCTTCCTTTTTTGGTGTTTTCCTGTTTTGGTTCACTTTGGCGGTTTTCCTCCCCAAGTGACTGGGTTTGTCTTTTCTCTCCAATAGAGTTGTCAGCATTTAGGAATAAAGTGCCCCTCCTTTCTAAGTTCCTCACAGAGTTATATCCTCGTGGATGATGGTTGTTTCAGTTATCTTTTCCATATTTGGATAAGATAGATCCCCATTTGAGTTCATTCCTCAAATCGAAGTCTTGTTTGACCGTTTCTTTCTAGCTTGTTCCTAGATTGAACTTTGGTCCCTGGCACGTGTAGTTTCCGAACCTACCTTTTGATAGTGCATTTATTTTGCACCGTGTCTCGCAAGAAGATTCTTTTACGAATCCCCATTGAAGACAAAGTTATTTCTCCAGCTATGTTGTAATATCAACATCTCTTTGGAATTTATACCCAACAATTAGTGGCAATCTCACTCATGAGAAGCTTATCCGTCCTTGGTTTTATTCATACTTCTACAGTTACCAATAGTGTTACCTTCAATCAGTCATTTTCCGTCAACCCTTTGATGATGTCATTCAATTGTTTTCAACTGCTTTTTTCCATCAACCCTTTGACGGTGTCAGTTTTCTCCATCAACCCTTTGATGATGTCATTAAACTGCTTTTTTCCGTCAAGCCTTTGATGATGTCATTCAACTGCTTTTTTCTATCAACCCTTTGACGATGACAGTTTTCTCCATCAACCCTTTGATGATGTCATTCAACTGCTTTTTCTGTCAACCCTTTGACAGTGTCAGTTTTCTCCATCAACCCTTTGATGATGTCATTCAACTGCTTTTTCTGTCAACCCTTTGACGGTGTCAATTTTCTCCATCAACCCTTTGATGGTGCCGTCCAACTGCTTTTTCGTCAATCCTTTGACGATGTCAGTTTTCCTCCTTTGGTGATGTAAATCTTCGATTCAATTATCCCTTACCGTCTACCCTTTAACGATGTGAACCTTTACTTCCCCAATGGAGTAAAAACATTCCCGGTATATCCAAAATCTTCACCTAAGCTAGGCTTACGTTCGGTCACCACCTTTGAGTGCCAGATCCTTGCATCCATGTGCTTTGTTTTGCTCGTGGTCTTTTGTTGTGCCTGTCTTTACTTCCCGGGTGAAGTAAAGACATTCCCGGTTTGCTTTGTGTCGTGCCTGTTCGGTCTTAACCTTTGCGCGTCAGATTTGAATCTTTAAGCCTTTTACTGTTCCCCAAGAAATCTAACATTAAAGTTTTTTAAAAAACTTGTTCTTGTTTGAATCGTGTCAAACTTGAACTTGGACTTTGTTTGAATCGTGTCAAGCATTGTCTTGTGTTTTAAAACTGTGTTCTTGTTTGAATCGTGTCAAACTTGAACGTGGACTTTGTTTGAATCGTGTCAAGCATTGTCTTGTGTGTTCTTGTTTGAATCGTGTCAAACCTGAACAGAGTCTTTGTTCGAATTGTGTCAGACACTGACTCTTGTTTTAAAACCGTTCTTGTTCGAATCGTGTTGAATTTGAACTGGGACTTTGTTTGAATCATGTCAAGCACTGTCTTCTTGTTTTAAAACTGTTCTTGTTCGAATCGTGTCGAACATTAAACCCTTATCTTGTTTCTTTTCTGAACTTGCTTTAAGCTAAGCTTCTTGGAACAAAGTTCTTCAACCTTAAGACTCCCATCTGGTGCGCAGGGTTAGTCTCTGTCTTCTTGGCTCTTTCTGAAGATCCCATTTTGAACTCTTCAGTTTGAGATCCCCAGGAAGTCTTTTCCTGGTTGTTTGTCTCCTTTGGACTGATCCCTAGTGATCAGGTTTTTCTTTCTGGTTTCGTGCCCAGGAAGAGCGTGGGTTTGTTTTGTCCCCAGTAGTCTATCTCCCTGGATCTTTCCCTAGTGGAGATTGTCTGTGGTCTTTTCCCCAGTGTTTCTTTGGAGTCTCCCCAGTGAGTTTCCTTTGTTGGTTAGCCTGTATCCCCGGTGAGTTTTCCTCGTAGATACTAGCTTTCGTCTTTCCCTGGTGAAGCTCATCGTGTGTTTGCTTCCTGTCTATCCTTTGGCGCCTTGTTGTGTCTGCATCTTTGCATCTTCTTTGGCATCTTGGCATCATGTTGTTGCATTGCATGTTTACGCATCTGAGGGCAAAATTTTTGGTTATCTGTATTTAAATATCTTTCACTTTTGATTCCATAAGGATCTTCATCTCTCATGACATCAGGAGAAGATATTTAAATAGGGGCAACTGTTGCACCCCAAATTTTACCCTCAGATTTGTCTAATCGTTATCTTTTTTTTTATCAGCGATCTTTCGTTTTTAGCCATTTTATAATTTCATTTTAGAATTTGCCTTATTTTAAAATTTATTTAGAATTTGACTAAGTTTACTTTTTTAGTTTAATTATAACATAATTATTCTTAATATAGTTCACATTTTTAATTAAAGTCAATTAGTTTAATGTTTATTAATTTCATTTTCTTTTGTTTTTAATTTAGTGTTGAAATTATTTTAGTTTATATCTTTTCAATTAATTTTAATTTTAATTATAACATATATTTAGTTTTAATTAGTTCATCTAATCATTTTAATCATTTTGTCTAAAGCAAAATTACAAAACATGAATTGTGAACCATACAAGCCTAAAACACATTGCAGCTGCCATATGATATCCATTCTTATTAAAATACATTAATGTGTTACATGAGTGTCCTTTTGAAAACAATAGCAGTAGCTTTTCAGTCACTTTTCCGTCTTTGCTCAACCGTACGCGCGCCAAACTCCAAACCGTACAGTTCTCCAACGTTAACCTGCAAACCGTGAAAACAATTCACCAACGGTCGAATTCAATTTTAAATTTAGAAACAAGTGAATATATAGCAGAAGGAGGTGGGGAAACGGGGGGGGGGGGGGGGGGAGAAAAATTGAGAAAACGAACCTCATAGATCTTCATCCTCTTTGGAAGAACAACAAAACAACCTGCACTTTTTTTTTCTTTCTGTCATAAAAACAACAACTTTTTCTTCTTAACTATACACAAAGCGCAAAACAAACCCAACCAACCTATCTCGACCGTACATCTTCTGTTTCTTCTCCAAACCACCATCTTCCACCTTCAGAATTGGAATCACATAACCTTCATCTTCTTTCTATTTCTATCACTGTGAACACGTCAAAACAACAAAACCATGTGGACTTTTTTTTTTAATCTTTTCCATCGAACTTCCAACGTTCAAGACACAAGCATAACCAAAAATACTTCTGATTTCTCCTCACCAACCCATCTTCTTTAAGACCTTCTTTAAAAACCAAACACAATACCAGTATGGAATTGGCCCTCGACAACTACTCTCATTCTTTTTTCACTTACAATCCCACTTCATAAATAAAAATTTTTTTCCACTCACACCACACCATAACACCAAATCACCACCTACAAACCGTGTACCGCCACGCATCTGCCCCTACCTTAAAATAGCCATTCACAACACTAAACAAACTTCACAAACTCAACCTCTCTGTAACAATGAAGTCGAGTTCTAAAAGCATCACGAGAGGGAAACAGAAAAAGATTAGCGAGAGTAGAGGAATCGCGTAAAAGAAAAGAAGTGCACAGAAAATAGAAGAAGTGGAATAGAGGATCAAGAGGAAAGAATACCAGATCATGGTTTAGCCTTCAAGCGACGTCTTCATTTTCAAGCAACATCGTCATCCTCCATCTCCACATCTTCAGAGTCGTCACTTTGGGATAGGTATTCTTTCTTTCATCTTCATTGTTTTGGCTTGGATTTGCTGCTGTTTATTTGCGCTGAGAGAGATCCACGAGAGTTTAGAGGGATGAGAGAAGGAAATCGGTTGAGAAAGTGAGGTAGCAATTGCGAGAGAAAGATGATGAGGTGATCGAAGATGGGCATCGATTAATTTGGAGAGGAAGAAAGTGAGTAGCAATGGGGAAGGCAGGGAACGGAATCGCGAGAGAGAGAATGAAAGACAGAGCACTGAGTAGAAGAAATTGAGAGAAAGTGTTTTCACGGCCGTGTAAATTAGGTTTTGGTTCTTTCTTTTGTCCATTAATGTAACCGAACCGGGTCAAAATCCATGACCCAGCTAGTACCCAGCGCCCCATTCTTGTTTGGGCTCACCAGTCATTCTTGGCCCATGCTTAGTTCTTCTATCGGTACCCTTGTGTTTGGTTTCTAAGGAGACATGATTCATACCTCTAGTTAGTTTATTAATTTAATTTTTATTTTTAGTTAATAATTAAGTTTTAGCTAGATTAATTATTTGGTTTCTAGTTAATTTTAGGTAGAAATTAGCAACTTAGTTTTAATTAGATTTCAATTTAATTTATTTTAAACTAGAATTAATTAGTTATTTTCTTTTAACTAAGTTTGTTATTTAGATTAATTAGTTAGTTTTTAAGTAGAACTTAGCTTTTTCCAACTTTAGTTTTACTAAGTTTTAGATAAATCTTTGAACTTTAGTTGTAGTTAAATCTTTGATTAACTTTTTAAAATTGCCTTTAATCTGGTTCTTGAGGAAATTATTGATTAATTCTTTCCCTTGTCGGTTTGAGGTTTGATGATACTTCTTGACGTCTTAGTGTTATCCATAAATTATTGATAAGTCTTTTGGCGTTCTTTATGTTTGTCTTCCTTAAGATTGAAACATATTGACATGTCTTTATAATGACCATGTTCATCTTATCCCCTACTGACTAAACTTCAACATAGGACCATTACAACTAGATCTAGAGAGTTCTTAAACTCTACAATGAGCTTGCACTCATTTCCCCTCTGAATATTGACCATAGTCAACAGTTCAGTAGAAGCAGAACTACGCATACTCTGATTCTATTCCCGAGGATACGTAGGCGTAAAGTGCGATGCTTTATCGAGTATACTTAGATACTAACCCCTAGGGTTTTCAACCTTTAACATAGAACCTTTAGCAAACATAAGATAACATTAGAACAAGAGGTTCCCGTAGAGTACTACGGACGTTTAGGGTGCTAATACCTTCCCTAGGCGTAACCAACCCCCGAACCTTAGATCTCTCCCCTTTAGGTTTTTCTAACAATCTTGAACCTTTCCTTTGGATAAATCAAAGTCGGTTGTAAAAGAAAATGATGCAAGTTAATTCATAGCTTGTTATCCGATTTTCACCGCAACACTGGGCAAAACTGGTTTAGGCTTTACGCCTGGTATAGCCAGAAGAGATTTGAAGCGTATAAATGAGACCTTTCACAGCGCTGGATTCGTCCACAAAGATCACTCTACTACTGCCATCATTGAAGATGATGAAGAGGAAGAACTTCCCAATTTCGTGACACATGGACAAGTCTGCCAGAATTGGATAGCTGTTGATGTTCCCACTATAGTTCATATTTCAAAGTAATTTGTTTCTGTTTCTTTCAAAAATCCTTTCACTCTGCCCAAGGTGAAAGTTAATTTGTGAGGGCTTTGTTTCAAATTTTATCATCATCAATAAAATGTTATTTTGTTTATCCCTATTATGTTTTCCCTTTTTGCTTTATTTCTGAAAAATGGTAACATAAAAAACCAAAATAATAATAATAATGTGATAATCACCTTTATCTGCATGATACTTACACTTTTGTTCATATTCTAAAATCAAATATAAATCATTGTGCAGATTGATTGTTAAACCCATTGAAAACAATGACCCTATGCCCCCTCCCAACTTTGAGTTCCCTGTGTTTGGAGCTGCAGAAGAGGGTATTAAGGAGATTCCAGATGAAATTTCTTGGTTGCTTGAGCACGAGGAAAAGGCCATTCAGCCTCATGAAGAGCCGTTGGAATTGGTTAATTTGGGTTCAGATGATGATGTAAAAGAAGTCAAGATTGGGGCACTGCTTCAGTCAGATGTTAAGAGGAAGATTGTGGAGCTTCTTAGAGAATATGTTGATGTGTTTGCTTGGTCCTATCAAGACATGCCTGGTCTTGATACTGATATTGTGGAGCATAGATTATAGTTGAAGCCTGAATGTCCACCGGTGAAGCAGAAATTAAGAAGAACTCATCCCGACATGGCTGTGAAGATCAAAGAGGAGGTTCAAAAGCAGATTGATGCTGGTTTTCTTGTGACTTCTGAGTATCCTCAATGGGTGGCCAATATTGTGCCTGTTCCAAAGAAAGACGGAAAAGTCCGAATATGCGTTGACTATAGAGATTTGAATAAAGCGAGTCCAAAAGATGATTTTCCATTGCCACACATTGATACATTGGTAGATAATACTGCTAAATCCAGTATCTTTTCTTTTATGGATGGATTTTCCAATTATAATCAAATAAAGATGGCACCCAAGGACATGGAAAAAACGACATTCATTACACCCTGGGGAACATTCTGTTACAGAGTGATGCCCCTCGGTTTGAAAAATGCTGGTGCAACGTACCAGAGAGCTATGACCATTTTGTTCCATGATATGATGCATAAAGAAATTGAGGTCTATGTGGATGATATGATTTGTAAGTCGAAGACTGAAGAAGATCATATTGAGTACTTATTGAAGCTGTTTCAACGTTTGAGAAAGTTCAAGCTCCGTTTGAATCCTAATAAATGCACTTTTGGTGTCCGTTCTGGAAAATTGTTGGGCTTTATTGTCAGCCAAAAAGGCATTGAAGTTGATCCTGGTAAAGTTAAAGCCATTCAGGAAATGCCTGCGCCCAAAACAGAAAAATAAGTAAGAGGATTCTTGGGACGTTTGAATTACATTTCCCGATTTATATCCAATATGACTGCCACCTGTGCGCCGATCTTCAAGCTTCTTCGCAAAGATCAGGGTTGTGTCTGGACAGAGGATTGTCAGAAATCTTTTGAAAGAATTAAAGAGTATCTGCTTGAACCTCCGACTTTGTCTCCTCCTGTAGAAGGAAGACCTTTGATCATGTATTTGACTGTGCTAGAAGAGTCTATGGGCTGTGTTATGGGCCAACAAGATGAATCTGGTCGGAAAGAATTTACCATTTATTATTTGAGTAAGAAGTTCACCGATTGTGAGTCTCGGTACTCAATGCTTGAAAAAACATGTTGTGCTTTAGCTTGGGCTGCCAAGCGCCTCCGCCAATATATGTTGAATCATATAACTTGGTTGATATCCAAAATGGATCCAATCAAGTATATCTTTGAAAAGCCTGCTTTAACGGGGAGGATCGCTCGTTGGCAAATGTTGTTGTCAGAATATGATATCGAGTACCGAACTCAAAAGGCGATAAAAGAAAGTGTTTTGGCTGACCATTTGGCACACCAGCCAATTGACGATTATCAACCGATCAGGTTTGATTTTCCTGATGAGGATGTGATGTATCTAAAGGTTAAAGATTGTGAAGAACCGTTACTTGGTGAAGGGTCTGAGCCTGGATCCCGTTGGGGTTTGATTTTTGATGGAGCTGTTAATGAATATGGCAATGGTATTGGGGCAATAATTGTTACTCCTCATGGTTCTCATATTCCTTTCACTGCAAGGTTGATGTTCATTTGCACAAATAATGCGGCTGAGTATGAAGCATGTATTATGGGCTTGGAAGAAGCTATCGATTTAAGAATCAAGATCCTCGATGTATACGGAGATTCAGCCCTAGTGATTAATCAGATTAAAGAAGAATGGGAGACACATCAACCTGATTTGATTCCTTATCGAGATTATGCAAGAGGGTTGTTAACTTTCTTTAATAAGGTTGAGTTTCACCATATACCCAGAGCAGCAAATCGAATGGCGGATGCTTTAGCCACTATATCCTCCATGATTGTGGTGAGTCGGTGGAATGATGTGCCCAAAATCGATGTTATGTGTCTTGACAGACCAGCTCATGTGTTTGCGGTTGAAGAGGTTGTTGATGATAAACCATGGTATTGTGATATTAAATGCTTTCTTCAAAATCAAGAGTACCCGCTTGGGGCGTCCAAGAAGAATAAGAAGACTTTGAGAAGATTGTCTGGTAGTTTCTTCTTGAATGATGATGTGCTGTATAAAAGAAATTATGAAATGGTCTTGCTCAGATGCGTGGATAGACACGAAGCAGACATGTTGATGAAAGAAATTCATGAAGGATCTTTTGGTACCCATGCCAATGGGCATGCAATGGCTAAGAAGATGTTGAGGGCAGGTTACTATTGGCTGACAATGGAATCTGACTGTTGCAAATTTGTGAAGAAGTGCCATAAGTGCCAGGTTTATGTTGACAAAATTCATGTACCACCAACTCCTCTCAATGTTATCTCTTCTCCCTGGCCTTTCTCCATGTAGGGCATCGATATGATTAGAATGATTGAGCCTAAAGCATCAAATGGACACCGTGTCATATTGGTGGCTATTGACTATTTTACCAAGTGGGTTGAAGCGGCATCATATACCAGTGTGACCAAGCAAGTAGTGGTCCGGTTTATCAAGAACCAAATCATCTGTCGGTATGGTGTTCCGAGCAAGATTATCACTGATAATGGGTCGAACCTGAATAATAAGATGATGAAGGAATTATGTGATGAGTTTAAGATTGAGCATCATAATTCTTCTCCTTACAGACCTAAGATGAATGGGGCTGTTGAAGCTACTAATAAGAATATTAAGAAGATTGTTTAGAAGATGGTTGTTACTTACAAGGATTGGCATGAGATGTTCCCTTTTGCTTTGCATGGGTATCGTACATCTGTCCGCACTTCAACAGGGGCAACCCCATTCTCTCTTGTGTATGGTATGGAAGCAGTGCTCCCGGTGGAAGTTGAAATCCCTTCTATGAGAGTTTTGATGGAAGCTGAATTGTCTGAGGCTGAATGGTGTCAAAGCAGATATGATCAATTGAATTTGATTGAAGAGAAAAGAATGACGGCCTTGTGTCATGGCCAATTGTATCAACAGAGAATGAAGAAGGCTTTTGATAAGAAGGTTCGACCTCGTGTGTTCAGAGAAGGCGACCTCGTGCTCAAAAGGATCTCGACTTCTACAAATGATTCTAGGGGCAAGTGGACTCCTAATTATGAAGGCCCATATGTTGTTAAGAGAGCCTTCTCTGGCGGTGTATTACTTCTTACAACTATGGATGGTGAAGAGTTCACTCGTCCTGTGAATGCCGATGCAGTCAAGAAATACTTCGCCTAAAAAAAATAAAAGAACAGTTCGCTAAGTTGAAAACCCGAAAGGGTGGCTTAGGCAAAAATGAGTGTCTCGGTGGGCTGAAAACCCGAAAGGGCGGTCCAGGCAAAAATTAGAGACAAAAAACAGAAATAATCATCCCGGTAGATTAAAAACCCGAAAGGGAAATCTAGGCAAAAGTTAGGGATTATGGCAAGTAACTGCATCCGGCCAGTCTTGATCATTTTAAAGCAACATTGTCTATCAAGGATTCTGCTTCAATCATCCTCAACTGAAGTTTTGGGCACAGTGGAATTCAAAGTTGTTAGGGAGAATAGTGGTCATTGTATTTCAATGTAACCCTTCCATGTATTTACCATTTTTCAAACTTTGTAATGATCCATGGAGTTATGCCATTTGCGGACTTCCATTCTATTAATAAAATTTGGGCCTTTGTCCCTTTCTTTGCAATTCTTATTTTGTTTCTGTTTGCAAACTTTCATTTATTTTTGATGATGCTTTTTGAAACAAAATGTGAATAATTGATTTAAATTTTTGAAAATTATAAAAACATTTTCCTTTGATTTATGAATATAAAAAAGAATGTCAACGGTTATTCCAAGAATGGTAGGATCAATGTCTTCCTCAGCAGGGTTCGTTCTCGCTCCCTTGGCAGAATTTATTGGCAAAGCCCCAGTAGAGTTTGTTGATATTTCCTCAGCAGAACTTGTTCCTCTGAATGTGATCAATTGTTGACAAGGTGATAGGTTTGTTGTGATGTTTTGAATTCATAAGGTCCAATGCTGTTTGGTTTCTCCCCAGCTAGGTCTTGATTTGAACCCTCTCCAGCTGATTATGTTATGGTCAGACAGTTGAGTAGTTTTGAAGCCCACTTCTTCTTAATGGTGGTCCCCACGCAGAGATTCATTTTTGCTGTCCCCAGCTGAAATCATATGAGGAATATTCACTCAGAGTTTCATCCTCTAGACATATTTCTGTTGCCTTGGATGTCCCCAAACAGAGAGCCATGTTCTTTTCCTTTAAGAAACATGGAATTGGTGGTTGTTTGTTGGATTCTTATCTGTGGTTGTATTTCTCACCAGGATGATTTATCCTTGCTGATTCCCCAGCGGAGACAGAGCATTACTGTTTCGTTTGATCTCCAATCATAAAGCAGTGAGGTTAACTTCTCATTTCCCTGGCAGGTCCAAGATGTACTTCTCTCCGGATTGTTTTTCAGAGATTTATCCTCCCAGTGAAGATTATGCACCGCTATTGCGGCTATTCCCAAGTGAAGTCGCTGATGATATCTCTTTTAGTCGCCTATTGGGTTTTCTCTCACTCTTGATGAGTATTGATCTAAAATCCCCCACAGTTTGACCTTTTGCTGTTTCCCAGCAAGTTCAGGATACTTCGCTCAGAATTGGTTAATCCTCTGAGAGTGTTCTCGTATCTCCAGCAGATCTGCCTTGCTTTTCCTAGTGGATTTCGCGTAGATGTTTTTATGTCTACAATCCCCAGCGGATTCATTATTTTTCCGCAGCTGATCTCTTTATCCTTTTGAAATGGAAGTTCCTATGAATTTTTACGATCCCCAGGAAGATTTAGAAAGATTGGGTATGATTCCCCGACAGATTTCCTTCCATCCTCAAAGCAAGTTTATGTTATTATCCTCTTTGTGGATCATCGATGTTAGAAGATTGATATTTGGGTCTTTCCCCAAGGAGTATCTTCTTCTCTCCAGCAAGATTTGAGCCTTGTAGTAGGATTTATTTTCCTTTGATGGCTTTTGTTTATCTCTTGCAGGTTTTCTTCAGCTAAATGCCTAGCAGAGCTGCTAATGATATCTCCATCTTGTTGAGATTAGCCGAGTATTCAGTGGTGTTGTGATGTTTATTTCACCCTCTGCTTATATTTTATGTCTGTTTTGTCAGCATATTCATACTCATAAGCATTGCATGCGCATTCATTTGTTGTGCATATCATTTTGTTGTTGCATTTTGCATTTTGCATTTGTGTTGGTGCTTCTTTGCTCTCTGGTGTTGTTATCCCTGTAGAGCGCGTGTGTCCTCTCTCCACTTAGAGTGTCGACCCGTAAGCAGAAAAATGCCCATCTTTGATAATTCCCCATTGAGTTTATTTCTCGTGGAAGATTATTGATTCAGTTTCCTCTCCAGTTCATTATCTGGATGAAGTTAGTCCCTAGTTGAGATATTTCCTCCTCGGGATGAGTCTTGTTTGACCGTTTCTTTCCAGCTTGTTCCTGGATTGAACTTTGGTCCCCTGCAATATTTGTTCGGATCTCTAGACCGTGAAACCTAGATTGAGAATGCATTTATTTTGCACCTTTGAGGATTCTGCGCCCTTTAGCCGAAATCTGCGTATGATTCCCCTTTTGGAAGGTTCAATACTGTTTCGTGGCATTCCTTTATTTGAGAAGCCTGAGGCGATGCAGTTTTTTACCTTTTTGTGACTCCGATGAATGGTAAGTCTCTTCGGTTTGACGGGACAGTTCGTTGTTGAGATTTTGTTACTCTGATGAATGGTAAGTCTCTTCGGTTTGATGGGACAGTTCGTTGTTGAGAATTTGGTACTCCGTTGAATGGTAAGTCTCTTCGGTTAGACGGGACAGTTCGTTGTTGAGAATTTGTTACTCCGATGAATGGTAAGTCTCTTCGGTTTGATGGGATAGTTCGTTGTTGAGAATTTGTTACTCCGATGAATGGTAAGTCTCTTCGGTTTGATGGGACAGTTCGTTGTTGAGAATTTGTTACTCCGATGAATGGTAAGTCTCTTCGGTTTGATGGGACAGTTCGTTGTTGAGAATTTGGTACTCCGATGAATGGTAAGTCTCTTCGGTTTAATGGGATAGTTCGTTGTTGAGATTTTGTGACTCCAATGAATGGTAACTCTCTTCGCTTTGATGGGACAGTTCGTTGTTGAGGTTTTCTACTCCGATGGATGGTTAGTCTCTTCCGTATGCAAGAGATAGTTCATTGTTGAGGTATTGATTTTCTCCAGTGGAGCCTTGTTGTGCTAAGTCTTCCCTGTTGAGTTATATCCTTGTTGTGTTGTGGTTTACTTCCATTGCAGTTATCCCCAGTTTGAATCTTTTCGTCAGCTGAGTCCTAATAGTTGTGCAGTGTGTTCCCCAGCTAGTTGGTGGTCTTCTGTGATGTGTTTCCCCGGTGGAATTTCATTCTACCGTTCTTCTTTTTTTGTTGATCTCCTGTGGCATATTCTCCCCACAGTGGTCTTGTGTCTGCATATCATTTGCATAATCATATCATTTTGTGGTCTCTTAGGGCCAAAAATTGGGTTTATTGTTATATTTAAGTCTCTTCTATCTCGTCGAGACAAAGATGTCAATCTTTTTATCTCTGGATAGAAGAAACTTAAATAGGGGCAGCTGCAATACCCTAATTTTTACCCCTAACATCCCACATATCATTTACATCTCATTACCACAAACAAGATCGCAATCTTTGTTTCTCCTGAGCATCTGTATTTTATTCTCATTTTGTTTCATTACTTGTTTCTGTTTATCTAACCTCTAACCAAAATACAAAAAAAAATTTGCAGTTGCTCTCTCTGTGTGTTGTGCAGGTTTGTCAAAGCAAGGGCATGATTTCAGATCAAGTTTGGTTGTTCGTTTTTGATCCAGTTCATATGGATGTTTGACCTAATCTTGGTCAAACTATCAAGCAATTGTTTCAAGTGCTAGTTATCTGTTTCAGTGAGCTATTCCTCAAAGCAGTGACTGTCAATTTGTTGTGTGGTGATATTCATCAGGTTCATCTGAGTTAATCAATCAAGACTGTGTTCATCTGTGGATTTATTTTCCAAGATAATTGATTCAGATGAATTTTGAAGTAATTCAGAACTTATTCAAATGGCCGTTGTTCAATTGTGGCTTGTTCAGTGGTAGCTGTGTTTTATCAGAGGCTTGTGGAAATAAGTTTAAGATTTGTTTTGGGCTAAAAATAAAGATTGGTCATCAATGATCCATTATCCATTCCCATTTTTTGCTATCCAATTTCTAAACCATTTTTTTATCCACTTTTAATCTCTTTTGTCACCTTTCTAATACCCACATTTTTTTCAATATCTATTTTTTTTAATCCATTTTTTTTCTTTCCTAAACTTTTCATATCCAAATTATATTCAATAACCATTTCCATTTCCAAATTCTTTTTTTTAACACCTATTCAATATCCACTTTTTACTATCCACTTAAACCATTTATCCAATTCACATTTTCTCTAACCATTGTCCATATTATTAAGAAATCCATTTTCAATTTTCAATCCATATAAACCAATTATCCAATAATCCATTTCAATGTCCATTATCCAATTTCTAAACAAATTTAATTTTTCAACTATCTTTTTTTTCTAACCATATTTTTTTTATCACCATGTTAATCCAAATTCAATTTCAGAAAATATATCAAGCCCATTTATATTATTTTAGCCCAAGACATGAAAAAAAATAACAAGCCATGAAAATTCAGCTTCAAAAATCATTCCAAGCCGTGCTTTTTCCTCACCAAAGCCGTGCCAATTTCCAAATCAGCCGTCCGTCCAACCTGCACGTGAGCTTCATCAAAACGGCAACATCACCAAAGCAAAACGCGGGCAATGCAACAAAAATTCAGCAGCAAGTATCACACACAATTCATCAGTTGAAACGCAAAAAAAATATTGGAAACGGAAATCCAATTTCAATTTCAATTCCTCTCCAATTCTATAAATAGAGACCACTACTCATTCATTTTTTCAAGCTTTGATAGCCCTCAAACCCCTGCAAAAATCACAACTTAAACCATTTTTCTTCACCAATTCAAATATCCAACCGAAATTCTTTTCTTCGTCCAAAATTCTCACCACTCCAAACAACAAAGAAACTTACATAAATCAATAACAACTACACTCATTCAAGGCAAGGAAGAAGAGAGGAAGAATTTAAAGAGCGCTTACTTGATTTTTGAAGGTAGTGAGAATTTTTCCGGCGAAGCTTTCGACACTGTTTCTTTTGATTAGTGCACTGTTGGTTGAAATCGTTTGCATATTCTTGATCTACTCTTCATTCCGATCGCAACCGTGTAAAGATTTTATCCCGTCGCTCCGCCGCTCCGATTTCGGTGAAGCTCCATTTTTCTTGGTTGTGAATAGTAGCCGCGTGAGGAATGAAGAAGAAGATGATAAAAGAACGTTCTGATTTCTTCTCTTTCTCTTTAATGTGTTTTTGTTTTTGTTTTTTTATTTATTTGTTTTGGGCCTAAATGAATCTTGGATCGCACCATCATCATTTTTCGATACACCTCCCCCTCCCTTTTTCTTTTATTTTTATCTTTTACTTTTTATTTTCATTTTTTTTCTTCCCTATTTCTTTAATGATTTAAAAAAAATAGATCTGAATTTTTAATTCTGATGTTATCATTTGTTATTTTAATGTTACTTCAAAGAAAATTTTTTGAAAATGATTTGAATATTTTGTTCTTGATTTTATTTTCCTTTTGATTTTGGATTTGGATTACATTTTTAAAGGCATTATTTCTCTTTAAATTCATTGGACTTAGGGTGTAGATGAAGTTGGATAAATGTTCACTAATTCAAATCTATCTTTAAAGTGAATTATTTAATTCACTTTAGGTGCTTTGAGTTAATGAGATGTTTAGCACTTTAATCCACCAAAATGAGTGAATGAACTTAAAGATGGAATTGTCTTGAATTTGTAATTCAATTTGGTTTCCTCTTTCTTCTATTTCTTTTTATTTTGATCTATGAAAGTCAAAGATATTGGAATTCTTTTGTTGAATTTCGATCGAGACGAGATCGCTACCATTTTTTTCTTTTCGTGCGGTTCGCTTTCGGATGACGATCTATATATCGTCATCTAGCGTACATTAGCACATAGAGTTATTGACCGGCCTCATTGTAGGGTAATTACTTCGTAAATTACTTGGCGATTGCTTAACATAGCGAAATATTTGTCCCGTATCGGAAACTATCAAGAATGATTGATTATTTGTCTTATGGTTCACAACTCATGAAACTTGTTGTTAGGAGGCTTTGGTCTTATCAATCCTCTAATGAGTTTCATCAACCTTGACCTAAGTGCAATTATTCGATTGTTATTGATCACTAACACTAACAACTAATCACTAACTTACTAACAATTTTATTATTTTAATTTTGTTTATGTTTCCTTCTCGCTCCTTATCTCTTTTATTTCTTTTATGCTTCATTATTATCATTCCATATCATGTTTATGTTTCCGCAATTTTTCCTTTGTCCGTTGGACATATGTTTATACTTATGCCATTTCTCTCTTATCCATTTGAACTTAAGACATTAATAAAGGATTAAACCATAAAAAACTTAATTCTCTTCATTTTGGACTATTGGCTACTATCCTATGCTTTGGAGTGAATCTCTTTATGGACCTCTTTTGAAGTGATATTGGACTTATGGACCTAGAATTAGGACTTCTCATCCCTTTGCTTGGAGTATTGATTGAAGACTTGCCCTTATTCGGCCAATTTGCTTAAGGATGGAATTCTTTTAATATTACTTTGAAGTGGCTCCATTTTGGTTAGATCTTTCCTTTCCCTAGCTTTTACTTTATGAACTAGGATAGTCACTTCTTCTCCTCCCCGTTCTTAAATTTTCAAAATCTTCTCCCTTTTTTCAAAATCTTCTTCTTGTTTTCAAACTTAAAACCACTTTCATAATAAAACCTTGACTTTTGTCAAGTGACTTTTTAAACTTTGTTTTCCTAATAAATGTCAATCCATTTAACTATATTTTGACTATTTCATAAAAATAAAAAAAATAAAAAAATACAAAACTCATCCAAATTCTTTTATGCTTTTATGCACCTTTTTCTTTTAAACTTTTCAAAAGGAATTAGACATGAGTCATTTTTTTTTATGAGATGTAAAACTCCTAACCATGGTATTTTGTTGAAAGTATGGTCGTTTTCCACTTAGATGTTGAAGTGATTAGTCTTGTTGATGTTAATCCAAGCAAATCCTCCATCTTAATGTGATGCAAATGCCACTTTCCCATACCTTTGGGTAATTAGTTGAGTATTCTCTCTTGAGAATGACAGGTTGTCTTTTTCAAGATAAAATAAACCATAACCAATAATTTTTGTTCTTTGTACCACGAACTACGGGGTTTTGATCCTACATTGCACATCGTGGGTACGTAGGCATGAGACGATAAGTCTCTCCAAACACAAAAATATTAAAAAATATTTCTCCTCTCATCTCCTCAATCTCTTTACAAGCAAACCATTTTTAGACCAAAAGCATGAATACATCAAAGGGCTCCTATAGAGTACTATAGATGTATTGGGTGCGTAAAACCTTCCCTTTACATAACCAACCCCCCTTACCCAGTCTTTGTTTGTTCTTGTTGTTTTAGAACTCTTTAGGTTTTGTTCGCTCTTTTTTTTCCTTTCCTTTTTGGATAAAAATAAAAGTGCGGTGGCGACTCTTGTTTATTTTTTAGTTAAGTTAATTAATAGCTTACACTCACAAATTTCCCCGCTACACACATTTTATCAAACAACTAAACTAATATAAAGTAAAATATGGATATGAAATTTGGAACACAAAAGATAAGTTAAAAAAGATTACCAACTAACATAATGCTTGGAAAACCTCCTTGTACACAACATTTGTAGTAGTTGAACACGATACATTCTCCTTGTCATGCATTAAGATTTTGAGATCACTTTTCGTCTTAACTCTTAAAATTGCAACATATAATTGCCCATGACTAAAAACAGGTGTAGGCAAGTACAAACCGACACTATCAAGTGGTTGACCTTGAGATTTGTTAATTGCCATTGTGTATGAGACAATTATAGGACATTGTCTTCTAATTAATTTGAATGTCCACAGTGACTCAGAAGGTGACATAGACATTCGAGGAATGTAAAAAAGTTACCTATGTTCTTTCCAGACATGATTTTTGCCCTGATGACATGATTTTCTAACCTTGTAACGATTAGTCTTGTTCCATTGCATAATCTATCAGCTTGGTCCAAATTTCTGATTAGCATAATAGGGGTACCAACCTTCGATTTGATCCTATGATTTGGAAGCCCTGATGTTCTTAATTTACTGAGAAATTCAGGAGTTAGCACTTCATATGCTTCACTATAACTTGCATCTGTTTTATCAATCAAATTGAAACTCAGATACTCTTTCTCTATTCCTAAAAAAACGATTTAAAATCAAAATATAAAAAAGTTAGTAAAATTATTTGATTCATATGTTGTTGTATGTATAAATAGATTAAACTTAACAAATCTTTACCTGGTATCAAGCCTAATACATAATGATTGATTTTGTCCACAACTTCAATTGTTGAAGCAAGAATAGCTTTTCCTTGTAAGAAGTCAACATCATTGAACTTTTCCACAAATTAGGATATGTACTATTAACAATAGCCCTTATAGGATCATCAAAATTTAATATTAACAACTCTTGAGGAATTTCTATATCAACCAACCCATCATTTGGTTCACAAATCTTACCATCCCTCACATTTAGAATCCATTTTGAGAATTCTGCTGTTTCATTAGAACTTATGCTGTCTTTTCCTTGTTGAAGTCTCATATTTCTCGTTAGTGTTAAAACCTGACAATAGTCTCATACATAAGATGAGCTATTGATGCATGGACAATATCAGAACGCCCTGCTCTTGGAACAACTCGAAGAATCTGTCTGAAATCTCCTCTGAAAACAACAACTTTCCCACCAAAAATTGTATTCTCCAGTCCTTTTTTGCTCATTACATCTTTAAGAGTTCTATCCAATGCTTCAAAGCAGTTCTTATGAGACATAGGTGCTTCATCCCATATTATCACATCTGTTGCTTCAAATAACTATGAATGTTCGATGTATTTGTCAACGTTGCAAGTAGAGTTGTCAAGTGTTGGAACGGGTATTTTGAACTTTGAGTGTGCTGTTCTTTCACATGGCAATAATAACGAAGTTATTCCACTCGAAGCAACGGTAAGAACGATATTTTTACGAACGAATGGCACTTGATAGTGTTCTCCACATGAAATTTTTACCACTCCCTCCATAACCATGTAAAAAAACACACATCCTCTCTGTTTGTTGACAACTTCTATGATCTTATCAAAGATTGAACGTTGCTCGTCTATAATTTATAAATTATAAATTATAAATTAAAAAAAGGTAATTTCACAAATTAAAAAAAAAGTAAATCAATAACCTGTAAGGGCGTGTAAAAGTTTGTGGAAATTGTGTCTTTCGATATCGGCATTGTAATCGCGTTCGTCATAAATCAGTCTGTTGCCAATGTGCTTCGTGACATATGAATCTGGATAAGGCATACCTTTAAACTCATGCAAATTTCTTCCATTTGATTGCAACAGATTCTCAATCTCAGTGAGTGTCAAATTCTTTAACTCAGTCACACTTAACTGCAGATATGTGAAAAATATACCAATAAGAGCATTATATAATGACTGCAGTTTAATTAACCTTTACCGCCACATTATAAAAGCTTAATCGCCACTGTATTAAAACATTAACTCAGTGACAGTTTTGTATGTATGATTTGGCTGCAGTTTATGACTACAAAAATACAAAACTGAATCGAATGCAATTGAATTGACACGATACGACTGCAGTTTACGAATACATACATACAAAACTGAATTTGCTGCAGTTTATCATACGGCTGCAGTTTATGAACACATACATACATACAAAACAGTTTATGGAAAGTGTTAAATCCTAATCCCATGTAAATCGTAAAAAATTGTATATCAAACAATTCCTTACTGATACATATAGCTTGCATCAGTATATAAGACATCTCAAACAAACAATATATGAAACATGCTAATGCAAAATATACATTCCAAATATATTGTCGTGGTCCATATATACTGAAAGTTAATTGAATATCAAACATGTATATTGTATGTTGTGGTTTATATATAAAGCTTTAAGTCATTATATCTACAGTGAGTTTAGTTTATCATATAAATTCAATAACAACATATATAGGTGTCAAATAAGAATTATATTAATGTACTTGAGAAAAATTTATAATTGTCATTTACCTTTTATATTTGTTGATATAGAATACCGTCAGATAACGTTCTCCAAGTTTTTTCCCAAACATGTCATGGTCTGTTGATTGTACCAGATAATAGCATAGTAACAAATAACTTTCTTAGAAAATGACCGAAACCCCAATCCTTTGCCTCATTAATGGCTGCAACGTATTCCTTGGCATCATTAAGAAATCCCATTTCGAAGCATGCATCCCTAAAACTATCCTAAACCTTTCCACCGACGCATTTGATATCCTCATAGCAAGTTGGTCCCTTGATGACTGTTAGCATCATTCTCAAGTAATACAACTCACCTGTACTTGGAGGAACCCAATTTAGTCTACCAATGGTATTGCCTCTTTTAAGTGGTCTCCATCGCCGATATCATTTATCATAAACAAACTTGGAAATAAACTGAGTACATTAAATTTCGTGCCTCTGGATATGTTTTGTTTGCTTTCATCCATGAAGTAAACATTAAATCTTTCACAGTTGGTTTGTCAAGCACTTCATCTATCATCTTAAAATCGGTATTGTAAACAGAGTTGTCGTCTTCAAGATGGAAGTACAACCTTTCATCTGCAGGTGACCTACCATGAATAGGAAATGAAAAAGCCTCCAACATGCCTCACTTGGTGATACATATCTACAATCAAGATATTGCTTGATTTCATCAACATTTCTAATAACAGAAGATCCATCAAAGTCAGTTTGGACAACAACAGCGGTAATTCTATCATACCCTTTGTTAATATACTTGAATAAATACTTAACTGAAGTACTCTGATTACACTACTCCATATTGATGTGTGCTTGAAATTTCTTCAACAAATATGGATTGTAGGGGACTACATATCTGTTATCAAGAACAATGTGGTTTTTCAACACTGTATTACCAATTTCTCATCTTCTGTAAACAGGATATCCATCTTGATCAACAATGGTTTGAGGCTGAAATTTTTTGGGGAAATATTTTGAGCACTTTCTGTTTTTCATGCAAGGTGAAGACATGTTTGCCAAACCTCATGGGCCATGAATCATATGTGTCTTGGCCAAGTGATATAGTTGCCTATCGTCTTCTTCGATTGGTATCTCTGCCGAAATGATCTTGTTTATATCATCTGGAGTTGGATACTTGCTTGACGGATGCAAGAATAGCAGAATATGGGCATGTGGTAAACCCCGCTTTTGGAATTCAATTGTGTATATATCTCCAAAATAAGTGAGTTTATTACAAAACATCGCATAATAAAGATTTAAAACGATTGATGAAACAAAATGACAACTTCAATGAAAAGAAAATAATTTGACTTACATGCAAGCACTCTCCCTAAGACATGATTCTTTGTTAAATCGTCCAACAACTCGTCAAACTTTATTTTAAAGACTCTTGAGATGATATCTGGACGATCTTGAGGATGCAAGTTAATTCTGCTGAGCAACCTTTGAATTTCAGGCCAGTTTGGATTGTAAGTAAATGTGATAAAAATGTCTGGAAACCCAATATGGCTATAAATTGCCATTCCATCGAAATATAGTTGTTCCATAAACCTCGAACTTCCAACATAAGTGGACGGTAAAACCACTCTTTTACCTTTGTTTGATCTGTGAGTGCTTGCGTCCTGTTCCGAAGTGGTCAAATTACTGTATTTAGAAACTCTAAGCTTTTTTTATGCTTGCGAATGTAATTTAGTCTTTGTGACTCCATCATAGTAAATCCATCAAGCCATTCTCTAATGGTAAGCTTATTCCTCTTCCTTTTTTTTCTTGAATTTGTTTCCCGAAGAAGGACGCCAAGTCTAAAACCATCTTCCCCGTATGGAAACAAAAGTGGATACTGATATGTGAGATAACTTGGATGAAACTCACTTATTCTTTTTCAGTCATCCACTCTGTCTCTCAAGAAGAATATCCCTTTTAGAACATGTATCAACATCACCAACGATAAGGGCGGCTACCTCAGAAATAGTTGGTTGATTATAAATCCTTCCATCTGTTGTTCTATCAGATATTAACTTAAGCTTGAGATCAGGTAAAGGGCAATCCTTTAATCTATCTGCTGCCATCATAAAATATTTGGCATGTGTGTTGTACTCATCCAACATAAGCTTTAATCTGGAAACTGTTTCTGGAATAATATTGGAATTGTTCCTGCACATATTATAATAAGACAATTACTATTATATCATATTACACAATAACACGTAATAATTTTGAATACGAAAAAAACAACATTAATTATGTTATAAAGCTAAGTAAGTTTCGAATCATTACCCTATTCCTTCAATTCTATGTTGAATCTCATTGTCGGTGTTGTAAATGTGTAGTTGCACAAACCTTGGTGATTGTCTGGGTAAAGGTAGTATGCTCCCAATTCTATGGCAAGATTGTCCATGTATTCTTATATTGGGTGGTCCTCTTTCCGTTTGAAATCTATTGTCAATCTCCATGCCCGGACACGTAAAAACAAACATCATGTTGTATAATCTGCAATATTTTTGATAATTTTGACATTGTGCTTCATTATTATCAAACAAAAAATGCTTGAGTAATAATGGTGGTGCTTTTAAAAGTGGCAACATAACTTTACCATTACCACAATATAGTTGGAATTTATGAACTGCACTATGTTTTCGTCTGTCAGTCTTTTCTTGATACTACATAAGTGCTCCACATTGTGTGCATTCAACTATAGGATCACTAATATCTGAATAATCTATTTAAATAAAATGTATTTGAGCAAATGTTTCATATAAAATAATAGAATTATAACTAACAATAGATAATATAGTGTGCATGTCAATTAGTAATGTAAATTATATATAATAAAGAAGTAAACATTTGTTATAATGATACATACCAATATTTAAAGAATCCACTGATGTAAAATTGGAATAATACTCCTCTTCATCATCATAAGTTGAACTTGTGTCATAATTTGCATCTTGAGCATTTAACTCGCATGAACTATCACTGAATGAATCATCTGTTGAGACTTCATCACCATAATCATCACCATCAATGTTTTGATTTGGAGTAGTAGTAAATGTTGCAGGTCCTGGTGTAGCCACATTGCTTGTGGATAAAGAAGCGATTTATGATTATTATTTGCAAAATGATCAAAGAGTTTGACTGCCATAGACTGAATAACACCCATATTCAATTGTTTTTTGGATGAAACAACAGGACAACTTGGTTGCGTATGAATGTTATTGTTCCGTTGATCAGACCATGAGGAAGTTATACCAGATAGTGGTGTTTTCAAATGCAAAAGGGGTGGAGAATTGATCCTGAAAGAATATTCATAGTTGTTGATAAAGTTCTCATCAAGCATTTTGTTATGCGACATTTTATCCTGCATAATACTTTTCCTCCTCTGTCGTGCTGAGGCTTGAAGTTGTTTTGTAGGAGTATTTTCAAAACTCCTCAATGTATTTGAGTTGCCTGATGCAGAAGCTGGTGTATAGGTAAACTGGTGTCTTCCATTAACCACATATGAAGTAATGTCACACACTGGTGTCCTGCTATGAACTCCGAGTGACACATAGTAACTTTGACAACCTTTATTGTGGATGATATTGTTAACTTCAATTTTGAATTTTTTCAATCTTTTATCTATAAGAAGTTGCTTCCTTTTATGTCGTGCCAATACTGCAACACCCTTTTTTGACAAATAATGTGAATCCATATTGTTGGAGAGTTTCCTCGATGACACTGGTGTCAATGTTTCAGTCTTGATACCAAACTGGTTTCATGAAAATAGATGGTAGATTATGACTACTTTATGTCTTGGCATTAATTCAATGTTTCAATTCTGACCAATTTAATATTTTTTTAATCTCAAACTATGTCTACTTTACTTTGTTCGTGCAGAGGTCTTTTGTTAAATAAATATTATAAGACATAACATGCACTGCTTATGTGGAGTAGTAGTAATAACAAATGGAATGTGTATTACATATTAATAATATTGTTATATATTATTATTAAAGCAGTTATGTATAAATTCTTCAATTGTGCCTATGCTATTACCAATAAAGAAGATGATTAGGCTATACGGATAACAATAAAGGTTGATTAAAATGATGGACGACTATGTTATTGAAACTGCAAAGCAACCCAAACTAAACAGTCACAATAATCACATTAAAAGTGGATACTAACCGAAACTTTGTTAATGTTAACCCATAACTTGATACAATGCAGTTACTCCACACGGGAAACTTAAAATTGTTGGATTCAAGGAATAGTAATAATTAAAGCATGCATATCAAAGGCCTGACACGTTTTTTTTAAACATGTTAAGTGATGGCCTTAATATTCAAGTCTGATCCTACACGGAAACATGAAATCACTACCCTAAACCTATTATAGATATTATCAAAAGCAACACATTAGTTTCTTGAACAACCAAGACAAAAATAAGGTTTCCAGATCGGCTTATTGTGCAAGATCAAAGAAAAAAATGGCGATGTCTTCCTCCACTTATACTTCTAACGGGTAACTCTCCTAACACATATCCGCTTCTGTGTGTTTTTGATCCGTTTTATCGCAAATGCATATTATTTTTCTAACGCCCTATTATTATAACGTGACATGCATCATATTATAGGTTTTTTTATCTCTTTCCACCGACGAGGTTAATGAAATCATTGGTAAAATGGTGAAAGAAGTGAAACAACCCAACAACAATGTTCAAGTGGAAGAAATATTCCCTGAAATCAATACGACCTAGCCAAATGTTCAATCAGATGAGGTGAATCAGTTCGTATCAGGTGACAAAGGTCGAAGTGATGTAATGCTGAAGGAAGTCAAAATGGAATAGGATGATGACCAACCTTCCCATGAGAATAACAACGTTGGAAGGCTTGTGAAAGATATTTTCTGGGAGAAAAATATCACAAGGGCACAGAAGCAGGGAAACCAAGTTCTGGTAACATTTTTCATGCAACTTTAATCCACACTAAAATCAAACTCATATTTTGGTCTTTTAACCTAAGATGTATTGACATGATTACATATATATGACTACAACTGATTATGAAGCAATTTCCTCAAGAAGTTATAAGAAAGGCTCTACGTCCAGAACAAACTGAGTGTACCCTGATGGACCTTGACACAATGGAATACTATGAATGTGAGATCATGAAATCAAAGAGGGAGTATAAGGAAATGTACGTTGGTCTTGGCTGGTATGATTACGCGAAGGACAAAAATCTCATGGTGGGAGATAAGATGTTGTGCCACTACAACTCCGAGAAACATATGTTGTACGTCAGGATGTACCGACGTCGCCCAAAGAACAACGCATGAAGAAAATGCCTTAATGCTTTCTGCCTAATCATTAGCAGTAGTGTAATCAAACGTATTTTGGTTTATTAATTGTTAGTCAAGTCTTTTGGTTTGTTGAATGGTGATGATGTCTTTTGGATTGTGAATGTGGTGTTGGTTAGTTGTTGTTTATGAAATTGTCTATTAATGTTAGGTTTTGGTGATATTATGCTAAAGATGTACTTTGCTAAAAATATGTTATGCATCATGCTATTATAAATATAAGGCTTAATACCCTTTTTGGTTCTGTATCTTAACCTCGGGGTTCATTTTGGTCCCTTAACTTTAAAAAGGTCCATATTGGTCCCTTAACTCTTCAAAACATTCTATATTAGTCATTTTTGTCTAATTAGCGACTGATTTTTGAATTTTTCTGTCGCTAATAGGAAAAAAGGACTAATATGGAACGTTTTGAAGAGTTAAAGGACCAATATGGACCTTTTTAAAGTTAAGGGACCAAAATGAACCCCGGGGTTAAGATACAGGACCAAAAAGGGTATTAAGCCTAAATATAATTATGTCAATTGTGTTTTGAAATATGTATTTGTCATGATTATTTTTCTTGAATAAAAACTAAGATAGATGTTAGTGTTGCTAACCACAGTATTCAAACTATACAACAGATTGATGCTATAATACAATTATTACCAAATGTTAAATGTAAGGTAGTTGATTACAAATTTAAAAACCATAGCAGATGATATGGTGATAAACAATAAAAGAACATAAAGATGGAAGCATATAACAACGTTTTCTTGAATAAGACATTTCCAATACCAATATATATATATATATATATATATATATATATATATATATATATATATATATATATATATGAACTGTAATGAGCACATTGAGAAAGTGAAATACCACTGCTGTAGCTCAACTTCACTTCTACCCAACAAAATGCTGCAGACTTCAAACAACATTTGTCATATAGAAATTAAATAGCATTGCTAAAATTTACCATCTTGAAGACACATATGGAAAGTGAAGAATCAACTTTAGCTTTGATTCTAAGGTTCTTGTGACTCACAAAAACGATCATGGTATTTTTGAAGCAATAAAAGAGGTGTCATGGAACCAACCATTGATCCAAGAGTCCTCCAAGCCTCTCAACAATCCAGAAGATCTGTGTTACGAAATAACTTGAAAAATTTGATGAAGTCTTAGGACAGGCCATTGAAACATGGGTTGCTATCTGCTAAAAGAAGAGAAAGAAAAAGAAAAAACCAAAGCAATGAGATCATCACCCCATAATATAGACAGTATATATGTGTATTGAAGATCACAAATGAATTGATCGTATTAACTATTTCAAGTTATGTGATCAATATAGAACAACATCTTAGATTACAAATACATTTGTTCCAGCATCCCAAAAGTCAAGCATCTTCCAAACTAAAATACCAAATACTAATTTTTGGCAGTAGATGATAAAGGATGAAATAATCATCAATTGATTCACATAATAACTATATTTAACAACTCGTAAAAGGTCATGTGAATAGACAATAAATTTTTTTGGTAGTAGATGATAAAGGATAAAACAATATCCATTATTGCACAAAAAGAACATAAAATATCCCAAAGTTATGTTGTAAAGCATAAAGAATAACAATAGAAATGATTTCTACTAAAGCTGACATATAAAGCATCAAGTTTTATAATAAAAAATGTATTTGTTTTTAAAACTGAAGGCAATGTAGCTTGTTACAAAACCAAAAACTTAATATAAATGCTAAAAATGAATTCACGATAATCCACAACATCGATCCAGGACCAAACAGTGGTGCCTCTATTTTTCCTCTTTGATTGATCGCGTTACTTTGGTTGAGGACAGTTGAACACTTTCAATTTCTTCTACAACATCAGTTAAATTTCTCTTCGACAGAGTTAGTACAGAAATTCCAAATGCAGGGTCATAATCTGCAGATGCAGATATAGGTTCCTACAAACATAATAAAAAAACATTAGTTAGTTATTATAACAAACAATGAACGTGCTTCTTAATGTGAAAGAAGATGAACCAATAAACTTACAGTAAGACTTCTTAAATCATCTTACGACGAAGGGTCTGTCATTCGGAGTCTCAATGCATACTGCCAAGAGGTAATTATATTAATACACGTGATCATAAAACACATTGAGTTTACAATATTTTCTAATTAGGATGTCTAGAAAATTTACCTCTTCAGTTTTGAAGTAGTCTCGTATTTTCCTACGTGATTCTTCATCTTCTTTAAACCCAATAACAGAAAGTCTACCATATTTTGGCTGGAAAACAGCTCTAATAGCCAACTCCTTTTTTAATATAGCATCAAGTTCATAAGGAAATTCAAGGGGATCATCTTCACCGACCTAAATTAATAACAACAACTAAATTGAAATTCAAGTTAATCCATAAGAAAAGTATAACAAATAGCATATTATACCTCTATCAACTGCTTTTTCATCTGCAATGCAGATTTTCCAATTAACTTCATACAATTTCCATCCCAAAAAATGAATCTGGCGTTGAATTTACCATCTACTGCTAATACTTCAAGTTTATACCTACAACAATTGATTACAGATTGTACTATAAGGTACAATATTTATCATAATAGTTATAAGAACACACTGGGTTATGACATACCGAGGCACCGGTTCATCTGTTATGTGATTCGTAAAACACTTCAGCTTTCCATCCCTTAGAGACACACTTTTTGTACACTGACCACACCCATCGTAATACCAGCCTGCTTGGCCTACCTCTAATTTCATCAACTTGGCAACTGTGACACATGTTGTCTCCTATTGTAACAGTAATCGGAACAAAGATCAAACATATATGATTGTTGAATAAAATAACAACAAACAAATAGATATCTTACATGCTGAAGACTCATGATTTCAGCCAGACTTAGAACTTCGGCTTTCCATACAAACTTATCAAACTCAGAATACTGTGAGCTTTGTGTCATTTCAACTTGCAAGATAGACGTAGACAACATATGCAATTTGCCTTGGAGACTGATATGTATATAACAAATCAAAACAATATGTAAAAAACTGAATAAAAAAAAGATCGGATATAAACAGCAAACACACTAACATGTTTAAACAAACTAACCAAATAAATTACCTTTCTTTTAGCTTTCTGATTTCAACAATGCTAACGTGATTTTATAATTAACTTAGTGTCGTTCCATGCGTTGGACACATTCAGCGGAAAACTCTCTTTCATTAGATAGAAAAACACCGTTGCATCGCAGTTATATTTAAAATTAGCTAAACTATATATAAGCAATAAGGCTAAACATGTAATGTAAATAATACAGCAGAATAAACAAATATACCTTGAGCACCCTTAATCCGCGCATTCTGCATCAAAATAATAATAGTTTCATCTTCATTGTTACTCCTATAATAATCATAAAACTGCAAGGCAAGTTGTCCCCATAGAGTACATTGAACCAAAGATTTGTTGTGTATAAAGACACATTCAAGCACACAGTAAGTTAAAGGTTTATTCAAAAAACATCGACAGTATATATATATATATTGTTATAACCACTAAAAAACTTACAGCATACCTCATATCAGTTATAGTAAACACGATTTTGTTTTTATTGTTATCAGCATTCATGAGGGTCTGTGTAATTTCAGTAACTCCTCCGACAATATATAACAACAAGAAAATCACAAAAGTGTATTACTCAAATCCATTTATGCAATCAATATTAGCAAAAACATTAAATTTACCAAACAAACTTACCAACTAACAAATTAGATTGAAATTTTCCATTTAATATGGACGACAAACCAAGTATGTTGAAATAATTTACAGGGATATCGGGCAACTCTGCTTTCTTAACCGAGGTTGATCCACAAAACATCAACTTGAAATCATGAGTAGTTAATTTAAAAGAAAAATCATTATGAGAAACCTTGAAATTCTGCATAATGTATGCACTTTCAACAACAAGTTCTGTTTTGTACTTCGAAACCAAATGCGGTGGGACAATGACTTGAATCATGTCAAGCTAAAAAACAAAATATAAAACCATCAAAAACACAGACGGAATCGTTACAAAGGAGACTACAAAGATTCAACATGCAATGGAAACAAACCAAACAATTAAACATACCTTCGAATCCAGCAAAACCATCTCCAAATACTCTTTGTTGGAGGTACTCATCACAGTCCATAAATATTTACACCGAACAACTATTTTCCATAAATCATTTGCATCGCTAATGTCCCTGACAGCTTCAATAGGGCGAGCCATAGAATGTCGGTCTGCTGAAACAACAATAGAAAAATAGCACGTCACTTAAATATTGTACAATATCAAAAACAAAGAAAAATGATTAATAGATGAATAGTATATCAAATCGAAATTGGTTAGTTAGAAGAAGATTGAAGAATGATGGAATTGAAAACGAATTCTATTGAAGATGAAGACTTACACAGACAAAGAATGAGGAAGTTGGAGAAACCTGAAGCTGAAGTTGGAGAAAATGAATTGGGTTGTGATTATGGAAGATTGACCTGAGGTGATCAGACTGGATCATCTTGGCCTTCGAGTAGGACAGATGATGATGCTTGTAGGCGAGGAGGGGGTGTACCTGCAAGGTACTCCGATGCCAAAGTAAGTATTTGGGCAAGAGAGAGAAAGCAAGCACAAAGCGTTAAGGTATGGTTTCGAATATTGAATAGTGATCAAACATGGCCCTCTCAAGTGAGAGGGTATTTATAGAAGTAACCCCCAGCACGGATCCAAGGTCTCCCATGTGGCCGAATTATCTGGTCGACCAATGGGAGACTGCCAGGTGGAGGGTCAGACCCGTGACCCTTTAACCTGGTCCAACTGTTTCCAAGAGTTTCGGGGAGGCAGTTGGTCACGTGAACTGACAAGCGAGTGAGGGGGATGCTCCCAACGGTCATATTGCGCCCAACGGCTAGTTGTGCCCAACGGCTAGTTTCTTCCCAATGGCTAGTTTCTGGCTATTGGGCATTGTCAAGAGCAGGACTGGATTGGGCCTTGCCCTACTGTGGGTTAAGCGCCCGCCTAGTCCAAAACAGGAGCCCCCCAAGTCTTTGCTCTGAGGAAGAGAAATGACTTGAGATAGCCTCGCGGACTGCTACCTTTGGATGACAATGTTGGGGGCACATTCCCTTCGCCCGTTCGATGGTTAATGTGGTCGACGTTGGTTGCTTACCAGCCCGACAAGCCTTTCGTATACGAGGACGTGCCCATAGAAATGGCGTATTTATGTCAACCAGGTTTGGGAAATGTCCCCGCGAAAACGGCGCTTTTCTGTCGATGAGCCCTGACGAGGACATGACTTATGCGTATTGTCGAAGAAGATATGCTCGCGGGGGCTGCAGAAGACTTGGGTGAATGTAACGTCTAGATTTGGAAATTCCAAACAAAGATTCCCTTTTTGACACGTGGTGGTGCATTTAATTTTTGTCAGGCCTAGGAGTCTAGGCTATAATGGCCTTTGCGTTTCCCAAGCAAGCAAGTGCTTATAAAAAGGGGGAGAGATGGTTCATTTGCACACTTCACGCAAATTATTCTCCCCAAATCTCTTTGCTCTGCAACTTGTACTCTCTCCGGAGTCTCTGCGCCACCGTTGATCTTCGTCTTATTTCTCTCTACTTACCAAGTAAGTTCATCATCTCCCTTTATGATTTCCATGGCGTTCTTCATTTCTGGAAAATTTCATGAATTTTATGGTTGAATGTTCATGTGTTCTTCGGTGAACATATGAATTTCTGGAAAATTCATGAAGAACATGAAGAACATGGGATGAATGTCCATGAATTTAGTGTAGAATTATGTAGATCTTCCTAGATTTTGGTTAGGATTAGTTGTAGGTTTGTAGTCGGGCATTAGGCCTGTTCGAAGCGAAACTTTGGCTTTCGCGCGAAAAGTTTATTCCGTCGAGCAAGCGCGTCCTCGCGGCATCTTCACGTGGAGCCGAAGAGACTCGTCCCCGTTGTACGGGGAAATAAAGTTACTGTGTTCCGTCGTGGTCGACTAAGGCTCGAGGTGATCCTCGAATTATTCCTCACCCTTTCACTTTGATTAGTGGTGGAAGGGTGGATTTGATCTTTGTCGTCGAATTCACTTTTCTTCCTCTGCTTTTCAAGTGAAATAGCCGACAGACGTGAGGGGTCATCCCCAACGCCAGGGCTGCGCACGAAGAGGCGGAGTAGCCCATCAAACATGCAAACATCCAAATAGCTGAGGGGGACATTAAGTGGATCGCCTAGAAACCTATGTCGACGAGGTCGACATTTACTGAAGAAGAAGCTCAAAAGATTCCCTACCTTGAAGACTGGGCCGAGAACGCGCCCGTACATTGGAGGGCTATCTGCCCCACGGAGAACGACCAGATCTGTTCGGTGTATCCGGGGATGCGATTCCCTATGTATGAGTTTGCCTTCGTGGAGGCGAAGTACCACCTGCCTTTCACCGACTTCCAAGAGGTCGTCTTCTGCCATCTAGAACTATGCCCAACTCAACTCCATCCGAACGTGCTGGCGTTTACCAGGGCTTTTGAGCTTGTCTGCCGTTATCTTCAAGTCGGGGCGACCGTGAACCTTTTCTTCTGCATCTTTCAAATCCAAAGGAGCACAGCGGGCCCGAAGTAGAGTTGGGTGTCCTTCAAGCAGCAGAGCAGGCTCTTCTGGACGTACTCGGAATCTGTCCGAAACTTCAAGGATAGGTTCTTGGTTGTGAAGCCCATCTCAGAGGCGGCCAAAAGGTCTATATCTACCTTGGAGACCGTGGAAGTTGATGGTCAGGAGGTGGTGAAGGCGGTGTCGAAGTTTCCGCTGGAGTGGGTGTATGCCCATTTTAGATACAGGACATATCAGTTTCTTGTCAAACGCGAGCAGCTCAGCAACGGGGACAAGGAATCCTTCCGGGCATTACATGCCTATGTTGAGAGTTTCAGCCCTGCCTTTGTGGTGGATAGGGACGACAACGAGTTACTCGGAGAGGATGGAGAGCCTGCTCGGGCGGCTCGTTATATCAATACTAGGGCTCTCCTCGAATGTGAAAACGACGATGTTGCAATTGATCTCCTCGGTATAAATTATTTCTTTGCCCATGTTTTTAATTCTTGTTCAATGCGCTGACCTTCTCTTTCACGTTTGCAGGAAAAATGGCAGACATGAGGGAGCATTTGATGAGGTCACAGGGGGCCAAAAACTTGAAGAAGGTGCCCATAATGCCGAAAGTTGGTGCTGTCAAGCAGCAAGCGACACTAGAAAAGTTTATGGGCGGCACCGACTCTATCCCGGGGACCACCTCGAACCCTCTGACCCCGGACACGACCAACAAGAGTAAGCGGGACGATGTTGGCTCTTTGTCGGCTGGCTGCTCTAGCGATTTCGTCGGGGGAAAATTTGTACTGCCTCCATGCTGCCTTCAAGGAAAGATTTTTGACGGGGAAAACTCTGTCGTTGTCCCCAAACTCGAGGCATCAACCATCCTATCCACCGACCCTCAGGTGCGGAGGAAGCTCCTTTGCCAGGACGCGGCTGCTATGATCAGAGTGCTAGAGGCGGCGTTGGCCTTTGGGGATGCAGAGATGGTTCCGCTAGCAGACCTCAAGAGGGAGCGAGCTAAGATCTTCGACCTGGATCTGGAGAACGCGAAGATTTACAATGATTTGAAGAAGCTTCAAGGCAACCTGAAGGCCAAAATCGAACTTCAGAAGGAAGTGACCCAGATGAAGGGGGAGGTAACCAGGGTGAATGAAGAGAATGTTTGTCTATAGGCGAGGATAGCCGAGCTGGAAAGCTCGTTGGCGATTGGCCAGGATGAGACCGATGACGAGAAGGACCTGAAGACCCGGGGGGACCTGATCAGGAGGATTCGTCTCCTTGAACAGGATAATTTGGGGGCTGTTGAGTTTGGTTTCAATGCTGCCGTGGAGAAGATGAAAGCCCTTAACTCTGATTGTCTAACTGCTTACCGAGGTAATGGGCGTTCTCAACATGGTTGTCAATGGCGAGGTGGTTCCCCCGGAGCCTCCCGACGATGCTGTTTGATTTTTTGCATTTGTACTTGTAATTTGTGGGCCTGCCTGCCTTTTGGTTGTAACCTTTTGCCGGGCGTAGCCCTTCTTTTGTAACATTATCTATTCTGGCCTTCAGGCCATATTTATATAAATATCTTGTGTTTAGCATTGTGTACGTTGCATTTATTTGTGTATGCTTTTTGTAACACCCCAATTCCCATCGCGAATAAATAATACATAAGTAAAACCAGAGTAACTAAAAATTTATTTTTCCGACAGAAACAAGGATGTCACATTTAAATAAACAAAACATCATCCCTGCTCATATATTTGATACATAGCATAAAATAGAATACCCTCAAAGGGGAAACTTTTTCCATATAAAGGGAAAGGTCAATTATGGAATAAAGCGAAAAGAATCCATAACCGACTTGTTTTACAAAATAAATCATTTTAGAACATCGACTATATACACAAAAGTACTACAAAATACAATCAACAAATGTATACATATATATATAATCGTTCCCCGACTCTCGTGCTACGTATAAGAGCAGACAGACGACAAAGGACGGAGGACTAATCTTCACAAAAGCCTCTAAGACACTAATCTGCAATTGCCTCATAGAGTAATAAACCACAGCAGAAGGGTGAGAAATAACAACTAAAATCAAGATTGCATAATAATATGCAAATACATAACAATTCACATGCATAGCTATTCTCACCACAAACCCCACCTACTAATACATATAACATATCACATATACGTAACATATATCAAGTATCCAATATACTCACATATTTGCACATAAGGCATACCAAGTCATAACATATAGAAACACATCACACATCACATATCACATGTCTACGCATAATACATATTATCCACAACCAATGCATTTATCACATATGCACATAAAATTACCAATGCTATCACAATCTCAACACATAACAAATCGAAGCACAATTTCCACACGTAATCAATCAAATCATGATTTTCCACACATAATGCATCCATTCACAATTCTCACACATAATCAATCAAATCATGATTTATGCAAATGCACAGAGACCGACACAACGACTCTATGCAAATGCCATGCGGTACCGACTTCCAATATTTCTCATCACTAGTTCACTCAGGAACTCAGGAACTCTGCTGGAACCATCGCTCGTTACATCACTGTAACTCCCCGTCGGGCATACGATGTTCCCCGTCGCTCACACCTCTTATTTTTAAGGCACACGATCCGATCAGATCGCTCACACCTCTTATTTTTAAGGCACACGACGTTTATGGATCGCTCACACCTCTTATTTTTAAGGCCTCTTATTTTTAAGGCACACGACCCGACCGCTCACACCCCACATGGGAACACGATCGTCTATAACCATCGCTTTCGGTCCTCTTATTTTTAAGGCTATTCATACCTCTTATTTTTAAGGCTCACGATGTTATAGCAGATTCCCTCTGGAATCGAACCGTCACTCAAGACGTCACAACAATGCATATCATGATGCTTGGCATACAAGGACTCGTGACATTCAAATACACATATAAATGCATTCATCTCCATCAACAAAATCACACTTTGCACTTAAGCCCTAAACAATGCATTTAATTTCCATACGGCTACAAACCATCATCACAACATCTAAACACATGCATTTACATAATACAACAACACCTTACATGATACACATCAATTACGCACAATTACAACGACAAAAGTCGACAAACTGACACTATTCCAAATTTTTGATAGAATTAAATCGGCTAACAATTTCCAAATCATCATAATAAGAAAGTACAGCTCAATAGCTTTCTAACGATACCAAGAATGTAAAAATCGGATAAACGGAACCCAAGTTACGAAAGAAAAACGAAAACGATATTTTGAAAAGTCCCATTTTACCATTCTCCTGGCCATACGCGTATTGCCATGAGCCATACGCGTATTGCCCTGATTCCTCGCCATGCCATACGCGTATTGTCCAAGGTCATACGCGTATGGGAAGAAATTCATTTTTCCCCAAAATTCACATTTAAAAGTACAATACGTGTAGTGCCAACACCATACGCGTACTGCCTACTCCCATACGCGTATTCCACACATTCCTTCCTTACCATACGCGTATTGCCTTGACCAATACGCGTATTGCCCTTATTCCTTCATTGCCATACGCGTATTGCCTTGACCAATACGCGTATTGCCCTGAGTGATATGCGTATGGGCAGTGGAAAACCAGAATTTTTCCTGCATAAATTTTTCTGCGAATTTTCCCCAAAAATCCCATTTTTCATCCCCAAATCCATTTTTAACAGCAAAACAAGTACCAGCAATTGTTCCTAAACACAGTGTAATCATACAACACGATTTATATCGATTTCTACTAATTATTCATCAATTTATCAATAAGGAAAACATTGTAAAAATAACCAAAACATATACACAAACAACACATATACATATACAAGCAAGATATAATTGAAACTTCTCACCCTTACCCGATTAATCGCGCTTGAAAAGGACGAATCATTGATTTTCCTATCTTTCCCTCTTCTCCCTTTCTTTCCTCTTCTTTTCCTTCTTTCCTTTCTATTTTCTCTCTTTTTCTCTCAAAATTCTATTTTATGAAAAATATACCCAAGCAAAAGACCAAAATACCCCTCAGCTCAAATATCTCGCTACCGCTCTCAAAATGCGATAAAACATAACAACAATGATGAAATATATTTCAGGAAATAAAAGTTAAAAAGAAATTATAATTTAATGCAAATATTTTTTCTATCAGAGAAACTAACCAATTAACTCAATTAGCAGGTCAAATACAATAAATTCACACATTTCACAAAATTCAAATAAATGAAATAAATAAATAGAATTAAACAAATCGGGGCGTTACACTTTTAACGTTTGAATGCTAAGTATGGACGTTTTACTCGACTTGTTCTTGTTATGCTCGACTGTTTAGGAGACTTGTCGAGGAGGCGAAGCAGTTTCGCCGGTGGTGGGACTACGATCTCGATCAAGGTCCTGATTCCACGGGCTTGGACTATTCCCATTGCGAGCTGGGTGTCCTGCCCTGTTATTGCGACAACGGCGGAGCTCGATTGAGGTATCCCCATTGGACACAGAATCTGCTCGTCCCATAAGCAGAAACTGGTCGGTGTTGTAAGGTGAAGGATTGTGCTTGCACCGGGGCACGATCCGGGAGCCGATCCATCTCCCCGGATGGGGTGATCTCGTCGGCAGTTAGTCCGACCTAGTGGCTCGTCCTAACTGTAATATTGTTTGAGCTTTTCAGCGTTCCATGGCTGAGCAAACGATTCTTCGTCCAATGTTTCTAGGTAGTAGGCTCCCGTTCCTGTTTTTAATTTGACTTTGTAAGGCCCTTCCCAGTTTTCGGCCAGCTTGCCCTCACGCAAATCCTTTTGGTTCCTGCGTAGGACCAAGCTGCCAACGGGAAAATCGTGCTTTATGACTTTAGCGTCGTAGCACAAGGTTATTTTTTGTTTTAGGGAAGCCTCACGGAGAGATGCCCCTGATCGTATTTCTTCGACCAGGTCGAGCTCTTCTCTCAAGCCTCGTCGTTCATCTCCTCGTCGAGATGAACTTCCGTTCGTCTGGAAGGCTCTCTGATCTCCATCGGTATCATCGCCTCAGTTTCGTAAGCTAGTCGAAAAGGAGTTTCCCTGGTGGTGGAGTGTGGGGTTGTTCTATAGGCCCAGATCATGTTGTGTAGCTCCTCGACCCATCTCTTCTTGGCTTCACCCAACCTTCGTTTCAGACCTCGAAGAATTACCCTGTTCGTGGCCTCCGCTTGTCCGTTAGTCTGGGGGTTCTCGACGGAAGTGAAGTGTTACTTCGTGCCTAGTTCGTCAACAAAGTATTGAAACTTCTTGTCCGGGAATTGAGTTCCATTGTTATTCACAAGGGCCTGTTGTACCCCGAATCGTGCGAGGACGTTTCTTTTGTAGAAACGAAGTATGTTGAAGGTTGTGATCTTGGCAAGAGCTTCGGCTTCGATCCACTTAGTAAAGTAATCGACGACCACAATTAGAAATTTGTTTTGGTAAGACCCTATTTTAAAGGGGCCGAGGATATCCATCCCCTACCAGGTGAAGGGCCAAGGCGAGGACAGAGTCTTCAACTCATTAGGGGGTGCCAAGTGCATGTCTCTATGGCGCTGGCACCGGTCACATTTCTGGACGTGCTCCTTGGCGTCGTGCTGCATGGTTGGCCAATAGTATTCTACTCGCAGGGCTTTTCGTGTCAATGACCTCCCTCCCAAGTGTTGCGCGTTGATACCCTCGTGAATTTCTTGGAGAACTTCGGGTACCTTGTCCTCCTCAACACATTTCAGGAGGGGGATGGAGAATCCCCGTCGATAGAGCTTTTCGTCGACTTGGACGTAGGAGTAGGCCCTTCGTTTGGTTACGCTGGCCTCCTTGCTGTCCTCGGGCAGCTCTTTCGTAGTGAGGTATTTATACACGAGAATTATCCAGTAGTTGCTTTCGCCAATGGTGTTGACGTCGAGCAGCCCCGATGACTTCTCAATACTTGGGCGGGAAAGTACCTCTTATATGACGGATTTATTGCCACCCTTTTTCCTGGTGCTGGCCAGTTTCGAGAGGACATCTGCTCGAGTGTTTCGTTCGCGAGGGATGTGTTGGACTTCCCACGCGTCGAACTTAACTATCCTTTCCTTTACTAGCGTCAGGTACTCGACCAGGTGAGCATTTTTGGCCTGGTATTCTCCTCGTACTTGGGATGCCACGAGTTGGGAATCTGTGAAGATCTTCACTTCTTTGGCACCCAAGTCTCCGACCAGCCTCAAGCCTGCGAGGAACGCCTCGTACTTGGCTTGATTATTCGATGTGGGGGAAAGACAGGACCAGAGATACTTCAATCAGGATTCCCTCTTTGTTTTCAAGTATGGTACCTGAGCCACTACCCGTGGAGCTGGATGCTCCGTTGACGAAGATGGTCCATTTGTGTGCCCCTCTAGGCGGGGACGCTGGAGGCGTCATTTCCGCCACAAAATCGGCCAGGACTTGCATCTTAAGTGCCTTTCTGCCCTCGTAGTGGATGTCAAATTCTTACAGCTCCAAAGACCATTTGAGCATTCTACCGGCCATGTCTGGCCGGCTAAGCAGTTGTCTTATGGGCTGGTCTGTTCGTACCACTATCATGTGGGCCAGGAAGTAATGCGTTAGTCTCCTTGTTGTATTGATGAGGGCGAGGGCGACCTCCTCGATTTATTGGTACCTGAGCTCTGGCCCCTGCAATGCCTTGCTCGTGAAATATATGGGTTTTTTCCCGTCGGTAGTTTCACGAATGAGGATGGCGCTAATGGCTTCGTTGGTGACGGAGAGGTACAGGTACAACATCTTCGCTATCTGGTCGTGACAGAACGAGGGGTTCAGATAAGGCTCGTTTGAGGTGGAGCAGGGCCTACTCGAATTCCTCTGTCCATTCAAATGTTGCCTCTTTTCGCATAAGTTTAAAGAAGGGCAGAGCGTGTTGGCAGACTTGGCCACGAAGCGAGAAAGTGAAGCGAGCATCTCGTTGAGGGATTGTATGGATTTATTTGACCTTGGCATGGGGAATAAAGCGAATGCCCGACATTTGTCAAGGTTGGCCTCTATCCCCCTCTCGGTGAGGTAGAAGCCGAGGAACTTCCCTGACCGCATGCCAAAGGTGCATTTATCAGGGTTAAAATGCATTTTGCATTTTCTCGCTTGGTCGAAGACCTTTTGCAAGTGGACCATGTGATCGGATTCCTCTCGGGACTTCACGATCATATCGTCCATCTATACTTCGAGCATATCTCTAATTTATGATCGGAAGACCTTGTTCATCATACGCTGGTACGTGGCCCCAACATTTTTTAGACCGAAGGGAATTACGTTGTAGTAATAGTTCCCCGACGCGGTCATGAATGCAGTATACTTCTTGTCCTTTTTGGCCATGGGAATTTGGTTGTATCCCGAATAGGCGTCCATGAAGGACAAGAGCTTGAAACTTGCAGAATTGTCTACGAGCTTATCTATGCTGAGCTGAGGATAAGCATCCTTTGGGCAAGCCCGGTTAAGATCAGTGTAATTAATGCACATGCACCATTTTCTATTATGTTTCTTGATAAGTACAATATTGGACAACCAAGTTGTATAATTGGCCTCCAAAATAAATTTTGCCTCTAAGAGGTCTTGTACAAGTTTTTCGGCAGCCTATGTCTTCTCGTCGGATTGCTTTCGTCTGCGCTGCGCAATGGCTCGGGCAGCTGGGTCGATGGTCAGTTGGTGGCATGCGATCTCAGGGTCAAGGCCAGGCATGTCTGCGGCACTCCAAGCAAATAGATCCGCGTTGTCCTCGAGGCACGCCTTCAATTGCTGCTTTACCTCGTCGGCAACCCAACACCTATCTTTACCCCTCTGTTGTGGTTATCTCTGAAGGTGATGACCTCGAATTCCCCGTCAGGTATCAGACGCATGATGGTCGGCGCAGGGGGACTGCTTGATGCTGTCGACGTGCCTTCGTTCCCGTCCTCATCGCCTTCAAAAATCCGGCTATCAAGGTCGATCGTGTGCACTAGGAGAGCTAGCTTCTTGTCAGGCTGACCCTCTTCGCTGGGTTGGTCTTCCTCCCTTGACTGCTTGGCGGCCTTGGATGCTGCACCGATTGAGCTCTGTCCTCGGGTAGCTGCTTTAAATCATCTCCTCGCGGCTTCTATATCCCTGTGCAGGGTCGCGACATGGCCCTTCTCCGTATAATACTTCATATTAAGATGGACGGTTGAAGAGATGGCGATCAGCTCCGCTAGGGTTGGTCTGCCCAGAATACACTGGTACAACGATGGACAGTCAATTACCAAAAATTGGGTTTTTATAGACTTTGATGCCTCCTCTTCCCCCAACGTAAATGGAAGCTCCATGTATTCCCAAGGTCTAGTACTGGCTCCATTAAATCCTTGTAGGTCGTATACTACATAGGGGACAGATTCTACTGGTCCAGCTTCAGGGCTCTGAACAAACCGGTGTACATGGTGTCCACCGAACTGCCATGGTCAACCAGGATCCTTCGGACATCAGTGCTAGCCAGTCTTTCTATGATGAGAAGAGGAATGTATGAGTTTGGGGAACCCCCAGGCAGCTCCTCGCGGTAGAATGTGATTGCCTGAGAACACCCCCAGACTTTCTTGAGTGTGGATAGCCGATTAGGACTGCAGTCGATGAGCTGGTCGAATTTTCTTTTGACTGACCCCACTGTGAGCTCGTTGTATCCTCCACACAAAATAACCATTGTCGTGGGAAAAGTCTCTCATGTGTTGTGCGCGGATATCTGGGGAGGATCTTCGAGGTAGTCGGAGATGACGAAGTCTTCTGGCCACGTGATTGACATGGCGACCTGCGGGGGAGGACTGAGTGGAGAGGACTATGTCTCCTTCTTGGTCTCTGAAGTCTCTCGTCGGGAGGATTCACCCTTTTTCGTATACTGCTTCAAGTGATCCTCCTTGATGTGGATTTCGATAGCATCCTTCAGGTGCACGCAGTCTTCGGTCACGTGGCCGTGGCTGCGATGGAAGCGACAATATTTACTCTTGTCTTTATTTCCCTTTGACGATGTTGGCTTGGGGAACTGGACACCTCCCTGCTTGAACTCCACGTTGATGCATTCAGAGAGAATGCGCTCGCGGGGAGCTACCAGCAGGGTATATTCTGTGAAACGACCAGCAGGTCCCTTGCCTTCACGAGGACGATCGTCTCGTTGTCTCTTCTTATCGCGTCTGGGAGCCTCTGATTCATCTTTTTTTGTTTCCCGGGAACTCTCTTGATCCCTAGAGTCCCGAGCCTTGTATGCGGCCACTTTCTCCTCGTATTGAATATACGCGTGAGCTTTGCGGAGTAATTCGGCCAAGGTACAAGGGGTCTCGATGCCCAAAGTTTTGCGAAATTTGCTCTTTGGTCTCAACCCCTTTTCGAGGAGGTATTTCTTCATATGATCCATTGTCCGGACCTCCATAGCCTCCTTGTTGAAACGCTCGATGTATGCGTGCAGGGGCTCATCCTTGCCCTGTATAATGGCTTCGAGCGTGGCCTCCGACTTGGGATGACGTTGAGAGGCGGTAAAGTGTCGGGCAAACTAGTTCTTCAAATCTCTCCAGGATGTGACCGAACTCCGAGAAAGTCACTTGTACCAGGTCATGGCCCCTTTCCTGAGGGTAATGGGGAACAACCTACACTTAATAGCCCCGCTCACATTATGGTAGTGTAGCATGGCTTCAATATTTTCTATATGCTCACCTGGATCGGTGGTCCCATCATACGTTGCCAGAGGAGGAGGTTTCTCCAACCCGCAAGGAATGCGAGAGTCCATGATCTCCTGAGGTAGGGGTCCATGGACATCATCCTCGCTGCTCGCACTTGAAGAACGATATAAGGAGTGGTTGTACCCATGGTTCCTGCTTCGTCGAGGAGAATGTCGACGCGATCGACGATGCTCGTGATGCCTTTCCGAAGGTCTGGACTTCTTCGGGGCAGGGGAATGTCTGGATCTCTGCGGAGGAGAGTGGTGTCGTCTCCTGGCGACTTCTGACTCCGGTTTTTCCGATCTTGACCGTCCCCTGAGGAGGAAACTGCAGGCGAGGAGATGGTCTGCCAGGCTTCGACGAAGGAAGACGCTCCTGGAGGACGTGCTCGAGCATGTTGATCTTTTCACCTTGTTGAAAGATCAAGAAATTTGACCTGTTGAGAGAGGTGATGAGGGCAGCAGTGTCGAGGTCAGCGTTTTGAGGGATAGGTATAGGCTCAAAAACGTGACCAGCGGCCTGCGCGCACGGCTTCACGTCATCAGGGGTCAGAGACGCGGTCTTCCCATCCCGATGGTCTGTCTCCGGGATGGTAGCTCCTGGGATAAGGTGATCAAAGTTATTTGTGATAACGACGATAGTAGGTTCTTGACGGACGTCATCGTTCTTGTTGGAGGCCATGATGATCGAATGAGATTTGGAGAAAGCTTTGGTCTTTTGGTGAAAAAGATGAGGAATCTTCAGAAAGACGGGGAAGCAGTATTCCCACAAACGGCGCCACTGATCTGAGGTGATCAGACTGGATCGTCGTGGCCTTCGAGTAAGACAGATGATGATGCTTGTAGGAGAGGAGGGGGTGTACCTGCAAGGTACTCCGATGCCAAAGTAAGTATTTGGGCAAGAGAGAGAAAGCAGACACAAAGTGTTAAGGTATGGTTTCGAATATTGAATAGTGATTAAACCTGACTCTATCAAGTGAGAGGGTATTTATAGAATTAACCCCTAACGCGGGGCCAAGGTCTCCCATGTGGCCGAATTATCTGGTCGACCAATGGAAGACTGCCAGGTGGAGGGTCAGGCGCGAGACCCTTTGACCTGGTCCAACTGTTTCCATGAGTTTCGGGGAGGTAGTTGGTTGCGTGAACTAACAAGCGACTGAGGGGGACGCTCCCAACGGTCATATTGCCCCCAATGGCTAGTTGTGCCCAACGACTAGTTTCTGCCCAACGACTAGTTTCTGGCTACCGGGCCTTGCCAAGAGCAGGACTGGATTGGGCCTTGCCCTACTGTGGGCCAAGCGCCTGCCCAGTCCAGAACAAAGATGAATTTCAAATAGAAGCTTGGAGACTTGGAATAGTTTCAAACAAATGACCTTTCACGTTCCCATTTAACGTTTCCCTTGTAATTTTTCTGTTTTCAATGTAAGACCTTTCATTAAACATCAATATAATATAATAACAATAATAAATACATAAAAAAGGTCATAATAAAATAATTTAAAAATAGATAAAAAAACTATTAGCATGACACTGTTAGCTCCTATTTTTTACGCCTGATGTTGGATTAAGGGTTCTATTCTAAGAAATGTGATTTCTGAAGTTTTGGGGATTTCTTAAGTATTTCAGGGACTTCGAAATATTTCTAGCAATTTTGAGAGTTTCTTCGACAGAAGGCTAAATAGAGTCGTTCGATTTGGAGATTCAAATTCAAATAATGGAGGGAACTTTGTCCTTATCCATTTGAGAGAAAGAACACGTGGTGAGCATCTAAAGAATGAAGACATGCAGAATGCCATGTGTTTCGCTCTGATTAGTAGGCCGTTAGTGGGTAGTTATTTTTCACCTTTATAAACAGCAAGTCTTAGTATTAGGATTTGTGTGTGTTAAAGTTGTACAAATTTCTCAAATCACTCAAAGTATCCGTGTGTAGCGAGAAACGAGTTGTTGAAGAAATGTACGTGTTATGTAACACCATTTTTTCTTATTCAATGCAATCTAATTAACTTTCACTCAGAAGTTTACTTTCTTTTCTTTGTTAAGTTACTTTCCAATGCACTTTTAATTATTTTCTCGTATTACATTCCTTTTAAGTATTGTCAAAATGCCTATGTTTCCAAATATGAACACAGTCGAAATGTTCAACATTATTCCCGTATCTTTTTAAATCGTTTAGCACATGTCCTAGGATCTAGTTTGGTCGATTCTGCAAGTTACTCATTTTTTTATATAAAATTGATAGACCAGAGGTTGTTTACTATTTTTCCCAGTAAACAGACACATCAGATGTCATTAATGCTAAATGCACAATATTACAGTAAACTTGTAAAAGACACTTTTATCCTTGAAATTAGAAAAGTCTAAACATAAAATTAGAGGCTTATTATTGAAAAATCCAGGTACTATTCTTTTTATTAATAGATAATAGATATTATAATTATAAGACTACGACCTTTATTTTGTTTTAGTGCTTTTATAATTAAAAACTCCCCTAATTTTTAATTATCAATTGATTATTCATGTGATACTACAACTTCAATATTTTAATGCATGAGTCATTTGAAATAATTTTATTAAATATATCATATCAATCCAAAATTAAACATATTTAATAAATAGAATAATCAAGAGATACGTCATTTTTTTCTTTAAACAAATCATAAACCATATTATTAAGAACATATTTAGAGGGGTTAATAGCCATTTTGCCCCCTGCCATATAAGCGATGTTCGAAAAATCCCCCTGTAAAAAAAAAACTTGCAAAAAAAAAACCCTAACATTTGAAGATTCTCTCAATTTTGACATTCATCACATCCAGTCACCAAAAACCTGCCATTTTGACCCCTGCCATTTTGGCAGCGTTTTTATTTTGACCCTTGCCATTTTGGCAGCGTTTTTATTTTGACCCTTGCCACATCAGCTTTTTTGGTGACTGGATGTGATGAAGGTCAAAATTGAAAGAATCTTCAAATGTTAGGGTTTTTTTGCAAGTTTTTTTTACAGGGGGATTTTTCGAACATCGCATATATGGCATGGGGCAAAATGGCTATTAACCCTATTTAGAGAGATGACCGCAATGCACCCGCATTTGTATAATCATGTACCCGTATTTGTACAATCAACAATACACATCCACTTTTCAAATAATAATAATAATAACGACAATAATAGTAATAATAATAATAATAATAATAATAATTGATCATACCTAGATCAGACAGTATGACAGTAGCCAGCAGCGTCGTGAAATCTTCAGCTCTGGTGAGGATGATACGGCCGGGGGGAGGGGGGGTGTACCTGTAAGGTACTCCGATGCCAAAGTCAGGAAACAGGAGTAAGCAAGTACAGAATATAGGTGTAAGAGTGAGAATGAACATAACCTGACCCTCTCAAGTGAGAGGGTATTTATAGAGGACCCCCAGCGCGGGGCCAACGGTTACCTGCACTGGGATGGATTGCAAGGCCCGATCCAGGCAACTGCCAGGGCTTACATGGCGTAGGGAAGACCAGCACGTGGTCTTCGCCCTGGGTAACGGTCCCGAGATTTCTAGAAGTAGGGCAGACCGATTCTTTCGGAGGTGGGAGGTTACAAGGTGACGTGTCCTCGCAGGAAGGAGTACGTGGAGGCCGAGGAGAGAGATGCTCTCCTCGGCTCTGAGCTTCTGCTCGACAATGGTGTCTGCCACGTGGCCGACGAGGGGAATACATGAGCGTGCTCGGTACTGACACGGTTGTGCCCGATACTGGCTATTGGAGGGGCCACATTGGGCCGTCCCAGTATTGGGTTGGGCCTGCCCGACGGTTGGGCAAACGCCGACCCAGTCCGGAACAGGAGTCCCCCCAAGTCTTTACTCCGAGGTGTCAGAGTAATGACTTAAGGATTAGCCCCTATGACGAGGACACCGCAAGCATGCTCAAACCAACGAGATGAAGGTGATCATTCGATTCGCGCTGGTAACCCCTTGCTAGAGATACGTGTTGACGAGGAAATGTCTCCGAGCTGCCGGGCATAACGCAGTAGGAAGGCCATGAGCACGGGATGCTATACGGGCAGTAATCTTGGACTCTGCTCGAATTGTGACGTCGTTGATGGACGGTGACGTGGGGGAGATGGGGGGTTGTGAGTCCGAGGAGCAAGGCAGGTGAAAGGATTAACGCGGGAACACGCGTGCCACGTGTCGCCTGCCATTAATGTCTAGGGGCGGCTAAGCCTAGGGCACTCAAGAGCCTAGGGACTCCTCGAGTCCTGTGAGGGGCCTATAAAAGGGCTTGAGTTCATGTCATTTGCACGTTCCCACCTTTTTCGCTCCGATCTCTTCTTCCTATCTCCGCCGCTGCTCAACCGCCGTTCACCGCCGTACGTCGCCACTTCCACTGCACCGGTCCGCCCTCTACCACTGTTCCAAGTAAGCTTCTAATCCTCTTCTTTTCTGTTTTGTTTTCCGTTGGTGGTTTTCCGGCGAACTGATGAAGTTTCCGGTGGCACCATGAAGATTCCGGCTAAAACAATGGGATGTTTCTAGAGTTCCGTTTGATTTGACGGAGGCTTGGGATGAATGTCTCGGGGACCCGATGAATGCCCCGAGGACGTGCGATGAATGTCCCGGGGAGGTGAGATGAGAGGGAACCGGGGACCTGAATAAGGTCCCTGAGCAGGATAAAGTTACGAGATAGTTCCTCATTGCTCCGAGCATCCCTCGCGCTCTCACAACCCTTTCACTTGATTGGCAGTGGTAGGGTGGATTTGGTCGTGGCCAACGAATTCACCTATTTCCTCTGCTTTTCAGGTAAAAATGGTCGTGAGGCTTGCAGGCATCATCCAGATAGACACCGAACCAGACTTGGACGAACCCGTGCAACTACCCGGGGTGGCGCCCATGCGTCTGGCTGCCGACTGGGCAGGCGAGGAGCCTTTACGAATTCGATCTCGGTTTGCCCTTGATGACACAGACGCCTTCGCAGTCGTCGAGGACGTCGCTGTGGGCCGGCAGCCGAACTGAACGGTCTTTCAGCCTAGGGAACACCACCGTATCTGCTCGAATTACTGTGGGTTAAGGTTCCCCTGGTACGAGTTCGCATTTAAGGAGGCCAACATTCGTCTCCCTTTCAACAGCTTTCAGTTGGGGGTGTTCAACCGGTTACATCTGGCGCCGTCTCAGTTTCACCCCAACGCGCTAGCCTTCATGCGGGCGTTCGAGCTCGTGTGCGAATACCTCAAGGTCGGGGCCACTCTCTCCCTCTTCTTCCGCATATTCCACCTTCAACGGTCGACTGATCAAGGGTGACACATCTGGGTCTCCTTCAAGCAGCCGAGGAAGTTGTTCAAGGCGTACTCGGATTCTGTTCGGAATTTCAAGGATAGGTTTTACTACGTCATGCCCGCGACGCACGAGGCTATGGGCACGCTTTATGATATTGTGACCGACGGGGCCGGGGAGGAGAGGTTTGTGTCCAAGTGCCCCCTGGAGTGGAAGGATGCGCACGTCGCGCTTGGTACAGATGCCTACCTCGTGAAGCACGGCGAGCTATCGGAGGAGGACAAATGGGCGTACGCAAAACTGGTCGCGTATGTCTCCAGCTTCAATCGGGCCGAATGCATAACTAGGGACGGAAAGTTTGTCCTCGACTCGCGGGAACATGTTGTGACTGCGACCCGTTATATAAACACCAAGGCTCTCCTTGAGTGTAAGTCCTCCGATGAGGCTAAGAGGTTCTTAGGTAGGAGCCCGTTGTTCTGCTTGGGCGTTTACGTAGTTTTGTTTCCTTGTGCTAACTTGTTTCACGTTTTCCCTTGCAGGTCAAATGTCGAACGCCACCGAGCGTATCATGAAGATGGTTGCTGAGCGGGCCCCAAAATGACCAAAGAGCCGTGTTCGCGAGGTTATCCAGGATGCGGTACCCCATGGAGGAACGAGCGACTCTTCTTCTCCTCAGTGCAGTCAGTCTCCTCCTCCGGAGGGCACCCCTGCCAAGAGGACGAGGACTGAGGGATCCGTCCTCGTGAACCTCAAAGGCCCGGTCCCAGCGGAGAAGTTTCTGCTGCCCGCCTGTCATCTTCATCGGGATTTCTTTGGGGGAAGCCCTCCCGTTGTCGCTGAGGCCGAGGTGAGGGCAGTCCTGGGAATGGATGGAGAGGCCCAGAAGAAGACCCTGGTCGAGGACCTGGCGGCCATGATGCGGATCTTCGAGACTGCCTTGGTCTTGAACGAGGAGACTTCCCCTGCCTCCGAGCTGCAGAAGCTAAAGGACAAAAACACTGCCCTCGAGAAGGAGAATAATAAGCTTGAGGTCGATCTGCAAGAGGCACGGTCCAAGTACGAGAATCATGCCAACGTCCTCCACGAGCTGAACGAGGCCAATGCCACACTGAAGACGACTCAAGAGGAGCGTGACCGCCTCTGGACCAGAGTTGCTGAGCTGGAAGCTGATGCCCGTCCTGTCGAGAATAAGTCCGCCGAAGAGAAAGGTTTCGTCAGCCGCGTCGCTCTGGTCGCCAAGATTCAAGAGCTTCAGCAGGACAGTCTGGAGGCCCTCGAGATAGGCTTCAAAAAGGCTGTGGCGTAGGTTAAGGACGAGAATCCAGATGTCCAGCTTAATCTCGACATGATCAATCCTTTCATTCGTGTGGTCGACGGCAAGTTAGACGTGCCAGAGGAGGAGGACGACGAGGCTGATGGCAGGATCGAGGAAGAGATTATTGTTTAGTACTTTTGTCTGACCAGCCTGCGTGCCATTACTTTTTTGGTCCTTTTATTTGGCCTGCGTGCCACTTTTATGATGACTTTTGCTCGGCCTGCGTGCCAAGGGTGTTTTGATATTTTTGTAATATTTGCACAATGGGCTTTTGCCCGGCTTTAATACTTTTCTTTTGCTTATCTGTGTGTGTGATGCTTGTACATTAAATATGCTTTACTTTTTTTTGTCCAAGTAATTTTGTGATTTTGGGAGTTTGCTCGACTTTGATGATCCTCGACTGCGTGGAGAACTGGTCGAGTGGACGGAGGTGTATTCCGACCTTTAACGAGGCTAAGAGCTCGGTCGAGGTCTTAGCTTCATGGCGTGAACTTCCCATCGCGAGCTAGGCGTTCTGCCTAATTGGTACGACGACGAAGGAGCTCGGTCGAGGTATCCTCATCGGATCAAGGATCTTCGTGGACACACAACACGGACCTTGATCTTCGTGTTTAGTATAGGGGAGTCGCGCTTGTACCTTAGTGCGTCCCCGTAATTGCGATGCGGCTGTATCGCTGGCAGTGTTTAACTGTAATACTGTTTAAGCTTTTCAGCATTCCATGGTCAAGCAAGTTCCTCCCTGTGTAGGTTTTCGAGGTAGTAGGCCCCTGTCCCCATTTTCGCGCGGACGCGGTAGGGGCCCTCCCAGTTCGTGGCGAGCTTGCCTTCTCGCAAATCTTTCTGGTTCCTTCGTAGGACGAGGGTGCCTACTTGAAAATATCATTTAATAACTTTGTTGTTATAACGCAGAGATATTTTCTGCTTAAGTGAGGCTTCCTGGAGGGATACGTCCGTCCTTATCTCCTCGAAGAAGTCGAGTTCTTCTCTCAGGGCCTCATTGTTCGCGGCCTGGTCGAGGGGGGACTCCGTTCTCCTTGAGGGTTCCCTGATCTCCACAGGGATCACCGCGTCTGTTCCGTAGGTCAGACGAAAGGGGGTATCCCCGATCGTGGAATGTCGAGTTGTTCGGTAGGCTCAGAGGACGCTGTGTAGCTCTTCGACCCATCGTTGTTTGGCGTCGCCAAGTAGACATTTCAATCCTCGAAGGATCACTCTATTCGCTGCTTCGGCCTGCCCGTTTGTTTGAGGATGGTCGACCGACGTGAAGTGCTGCTTCGTGCCTAGTTTGGTTACGAAGTCTTGGAAGTTCCTGTCGGTGAACTGCGTCCTGTTGTCGGTGACAATCGCTTGGGGCACGCCGAATCGGGCGAGGATGTTCCTCTTGTAGAAGCGGAGTGTGTTGAAGGCCGTGATTTTGGCCAAGGCTTCCACCTCGATCCACTTCGTGAAATAATATACTCTGACGATGAGGTACTTGGTATGACCCCACGACGAAGGGCCCGAGGATATCCATTCCCCACCACGCAAACGGCCATTGGGATGACAATGTTTTGAGCTCGTTTGGAGGAGCAAGGTGTATGTCCTCGTGTCGTTGGCATCGATCGTACTTCTTGACATGCTCCTTGGCGTCCTGCCGTATGGTGGGCCAGTAATACCCTGCTCGGAGCGCCTTACGAGCTAAGGATCGCTCGCCGAGGTGTTGTGCGTTGATCCCCTCGTGGATTTCCTGGAGTATACCGGGGACCCTGGTCTCCTCGACGCACCTGAGAAGTGGGATAGAAAACCCACAGCGGTATAGTTTGTCCTCGACTATTGTGTATGAGCACGCTCGCCGCTTAACCATCCCCGCTTCCTTGGGATCCTCGGGTAGTTTCCCCGTCTTGAGGTATTCGTATACCGGGGTCATCCAGCAATTGCTGTCCCCGATGGCGTTCACGTCCGACGTCGGAGCGGGTTTGTCGATGCTCGGGCGAGAAAATACTTCCTGAATGACGGACTTGTTCCCGCCTTTCTTCTTTGTGCTCGCCAGCTAGGACAATACATCTGCTCGGGTGTTATGCACGAGCGGGATATGGGTTACTTCTGCGGAGGCGAAGTTCTTCATTTTTTCCTTCACCAAGGTTAAGTATTCGATGAGGCAGTCGTTCTTGACTTGGACTCTCCTCGGACTTGAGAGGCTACGAGCCTGCCCGACGGTTGGGCAAACGCCGGCCTAGTCCGGAACAATAATAATAATAATAATAATAACAACAATAATAACAACAACAACAATAATAATAATAATAATAATAATAACAATAATAATAATAATAATAATAATAATAATAATAACAACAACAACAACAACAACAATAATAATAATAATAATAATAATAATAATAACAACAACAATAGTAATAATAACAACAACAATAATAATAATAACAACAACAACAACAACAACAATAACAATAACAATAATAATAATAATAACAACAACAACAACAACAACTATAATAATAACGACGACGACGACGACGACGACAACAACAACAACAACAATAACAACAACAACAGTAACAACAACAACAACAACAACAACAGCAACAACAACAACAACAACAATAGCAACAGCAGCAACAACAACAACAACAACAACAACAACAACAACAACAACAGTAGCAGCAACAACAACAACACCACCACCACCACCAACAACAACAGCAACAACAGCAACAACAACATCAATAACAACAACAGCAACAACAACAACAACAACAGCAACAACAACAACAGCAACAACAACAACAACAACAACAACAACAACAACAACAACAACAGTAACAACAACAACAGCAACAACAACAACAGCAGCAAAAACAACAACAATAACAACAACAGCAACAACAACAACAGCAGCAGCAACAACAACAACAACAATAGTAACAACAACAACAACAACAACAGCAATAGCAACAACAACAACAGCAACAACAACAATAACAACAACAACAACAGCAACAGCAACAACAACAACAGCAACAACAACAACAACAACAACACCAGCAACAACAACAACAACAACAACAACAACAACGACAACGACGACGACGACGACGACGACGATGACGACGACGACAACGACTACAACAACAACAACAACAACAACAACAACAATGAAATTCTGGTATGACAGATCCCAGATGTCCTATAACATGTCATTCGACATCTGGTCTATTACAGATAACAGTATGGCAAGGTATAAACAAATAAAACAGTACTGAAAAGCATAAAAACAAAGCATACAGAATTGTTAACCCAGTTCGGTCTAACACACCTACTCTGGGGGCTACCAAGCCAGGGATGAAGTCCACTATCAGCAGTATCAATTCAAAGCTAAACTCCCCGTTTACAGCTTATCACTTAACCACTACCCAATGACCCTTCTACCTAGATCCTCTCTAGGTATGAGAAACCCTTCTCACTCCCAATCATCACAATGATGTCTAGCAGTCAACATTCCGCCACTGCATCAACGGCTCTTTACCTATACAACAATTCAACAAGGAAGACACACTTCCAAGACACAACTTAGAGTTACTTAAAAGCTTCCTCCAAGAACTATACTCCTCTTATTTAACAGCTTCGAGGATCACACTAACAAACTGTCCAACTCACATGTCAAGTGGTACAGGAACCAACCAATTCTCCTAGAGAGTGGTTCACAAGAACGAAACCCTAATAATTTTACATCTTGGAATCGTTATTCAATCAGGTTACAAACACTCCTATTTATAACCTACATCCCAACTGGATTTGGGCTTCCAATCACAGCATATCAGCTGCTACAAATCAGCAGAACCTCCTGCTAAATAATAGGTCTTCAATCAAATGTTTCCTAATATGTCTCCATATTTAGAAAGTAGTGCAAATCCGAAAACCAACACAAAACTCAACTCAGATTACTTTGGATGCCACATAGGATAACTAAATATTCACAGAATATTCTGCATATGTTAAATCATAACAGAATTTAACTGTCCAGCTCAGCACAGGCGCGATGTCGAATGATTCAGCATAGGACATCTTATCCGACATGTTGCTCCAGATGATGAGAACTTCTCATCTCAACATGTCTCAGCATACAATAGGACTTCTTGCTTAACCTGTTCTTATTAGCAAGTTACCGCGTCCCTATTAAACATATTGCTGCTACAAAAACGACAGACCATGATTTTCGCCAATAACAGAATGACAGCACGCGACAGATTCACATAAAACGCAATACAAACACCAAACCAACTTAACAGGATGTTTTGTCAACAGATGTTAGGACATCGTGTTTGACATCAGTACACAGTCCTGCTAACTTTAAGAAACACAAACTGCAGAATGTTAGAGACAACATGTCACGACATCAAGTAAGACATCTTGATGTAATAGGGTGTTTTATCACAGATGCTACCAATTCATAACTAACAAACAACAACAACAACAACAACGAAAACAACAACAACAATAGTGTAAATTAATTTTACACTGTTATCCAATGACGACGATGCATCCCGCCAAGTCATACTGTAAAATTTAAAATACTTGTATGATATGGCAAAATAATATATTCTCATTGGATGACAGTGTAAAATATTTTTACACTGTCAGTGCATCACCATTAAACTCTAATAATAATAATAATAATAATAATAATAATAATAATAATAATAATAATAATAATAATAATGAAAGCTCTGGAAACAGGGTAGTCGAAAGGCTCCGGTCGCGTGGAAACAGGTTTGCAGGCCTAAGAGTCTGGGTGGACTGAATATAATTGATGTTGAAGTTTGGAATAGGACAAATATGGTAAAATTGCTCTGGAACTTAAGTGGCAAGGCAGATTCTCTCTGGGTCCGATGGATCCAAGCATATTATTTAAAAAACAGGAACATTATGGACATTTAAGGCAAACCGTCTCATACTTGGATCATGAAAGCTGTTCTCATGGAAAGAGATCATATCCGGACCAAGTCAATATGGGAGGACATCAGTACACGTAATAACTTCAAAATGAAGGAGGTATATAATTCTATTTTGATCGGTGGCCAGAAGATGGATTGGAGAAATTTAATGTACGGTAATATGGCGCTCCCCCGAGCATGCTTTTTTCTGTGGTTGGCTTGCCATGGAAAACTACCAACAAAGGATAGATTAATGAGGTTTGGTATGATTGAAAATACGACTTACTGTTGCTGTGCGGATGATGAGTCCATAGACCACATTTTCTTCTTTTGTCCCACTATGAGGCATATTTGGATGGAGGTTCTGAAATGGGTACATATTCAACATCGCCCACTAGATTGAAGACATGAACTGCAGTGGATAATACAACAGACAAAAGGAAAAGGTAATAAAACGGCCATACTCAAGATTGCAATTGCAGAGACCATATATGAGTTATGGGCCTTCAGGAATGGTAAATGTTTTGGGGATATAGTGGATGACAAGGGTATAGGTAAAAGAATTATAAATACAATTGTGTATAGGTCCTGGAATAACACGAAACTTAGGAAATACGTAGCTATCCTAATGTTAGACGGGTGATAGCCTTATAACATTTTCTTAGTCTTTTGGTTTAGTTGGTTGCTGGATCTTTAAGATCGGTTGTACTTATTGATTTTTTTGAGTTAATCAAGTATATTAATTTCAACAAAAAATAATAATAATAATAATAATAATAATAATAATAATAATAATAATATAATATCTTATGTATGCTAAAGATCACAACTCAAGATAACACATAACACAAATTCCTTCCTTTAATATATAAAACAATGCTAGAAATTTCATTTTTTTTAAACAAATATTATTGTTTAGTTTTAACACTGACGGAAAGTGATTGTCAATAATATATGCATAGTTGTCTTGTTTAGTTTTTAAACAAATAATGAGGTTTCTTAAAGCTAGGTACGGAAGGGTGAATTTCATGGTGTTGGCTAAGGATTTCCGTGCTTCGCCTTGTTCGTCTTCTTGGTGGAAAAAAATTATCAAACTTGGTGCGACTACCATTGTAGCGAGCGATTTTGGACGCGGTTCTTAAGCGCTGTCGCTCTTTGGGGTTTACTACAGGTCGATTCATTTTTTATCCTATTGTGAGCTGACTAAGGAAGGGAAATAGATGTCTCCAATTAACCCTGCTTGCATACTGAGTTTAAACAGCGGTCTGTTAGGTTACGGATGCTATATGGTAATGGGGCCTTTCTTTCTTCTAACTTTATTAAGGTGGAAAACTGGGACTATTCATGGGGAATTTGTCAGATTGGGTGGAGATAGGGGACTTTAGGTTTTTGGATTAGTGTGCTCGCTAAGATTTTTCTTTCAATCTTATGCCTACATATTCCCGTTTACCAAAACAGGGAAATCAGAGCGATCGTAGTTCCTCCTATTCTATGGGAGGAAATGGGTGTTTTGGTGTCTTGTTCAAAGCCCAAGACTTGAAGCGAAAGGTGATCTATATCTTCTTCAAAGCCCAAGATGTGAAGCTGAAGGTGGTTTGTATCTTGTTCAAAGCCCAAGATGTGAAGCTGAAGGGTTTATTTGTATCTTGTTCGAAGCCCAAGATGTGAAGCTAAAAGGTGTTGTCTTTAGAGAGAATTTGTCATCTCTAAAGAGGGTCTGTTTGTCACAACTGTTTATAAAGGAGAATTACTTTAACCGGGATATGTGAATCCGACAATGCCATAATTTCCTTTATAGAGGGGTTCCAACCAGAAGGAGAAGACTTTAACTCAGTGTAGAGCAATTCTATCTTTCCTTAGGAATTTTTCATGCTAAAAGAGGGACAGTGGCATGGATATAAATAATCCAGAGGCTTGCCGCTTACAGCGATTAGATGAAGGGGAAAGAGTTGTTGATGTTTGTGTACTGTGAACGAGGCACAACTTTGATGCTAAAAGGTTGATTGACTCAACCTGGGTTTTCTTATACAAAGCCTAAGAGGAGGCTATTGGCCCAACAAGAGGGAGTTTTTGTGTGTCTCGTACGAAGCCCGAGAGATAGGCTAAAAGGGTTGACTCAACATGAGAATCTTTTATACTCAACAAGAGAGTGTTTCTGTATCTAGTACGAAGCCCGAGATGGAGGCTAAAAGGGTTTGACTCAACAAGAGAGTCTTTTATACTCAACAAAAGAGTGTTTTTATATCTCGTACGAAGCCTGAGATGGGGGCTAAAGATGGTGACTCACCAAGAGAATCTTTTATACTCAACAAGAGAGTGATTTTGTATCTCGTATGAAGCCCGAGAGGGGGGCTAAAAGGGAGATTGGCTCAACAAGAGAGCCTTTTATACTCAACAAGAGAGTGTTTTGGTATCTCGTACGAAGCCCGAGATGGAGGCTAAAAGTTTTGACTCAACAAGAGAGTCTTTGTATCTCGTACAAAGCCCGAGATGGAGGGTACAAGGTTTGACTCAACAAGAGAGTTTTTGTATCTCGTACGAAGCCCGAGATGGAGGCTAAAAGGTGATTGACTCAACAAGAGAGTCTTTTATACTCAACAAGAAAGTGTTTTTGTATCTCGTACGAAGCCCGAGATGGAGGCTAAAGATTTTGACTTAACAAGAGAGTCTTTATATCTTGTACGAAGCCCGAGATTAAGGCTAAAAGGTTACTGTTTCAGTTGAGTGACAGGTCCAGTATGTTGGTTCAACGAGAAAATCAGTTCTTATATGAGTAACAATGTACTCATAGATTTGATCTGAGAATCGGGATTGTTTCCTATTCTTTAAGGAAACGGGGAATCCAAAGGGTATTTAAGACTGCCCAAGTCTGCGGGTGTTTCCTTACTTGAGAATGTCTTTGAGACTCAAGGAAATTAGACTGTCCAAGTCTAGAGTTTTATCTTTTGTACTATGCTTAAAGAAACAGTTGTAGTACGTTCACGGTAGAAAGATCTAGACTCTTTGAAAGACTGTTCTATTAAGATGACTAATTCTGTTCCTATACCTCTAGGAGGTCGTCGGGACAATTTGTACGAAGCCCAAGAGGAGGCTGGAAACTTTTAAGAAGCCGAGGGACAATTTGTACGAAGCCCAATAGGAGGCTATCATTCCCGGGGGAAGAAATCATTTATACGAAGCCTAAGAGGAGGCTATGACTACTTCTAAGAAGCCGACGGGTCCTTGTACAATACCCAAGAGGAGGCGGGAATGCTTTTAAGAAGCCTGTGGGTCCCCAAACCCCCGAGAAGTTCAAGACAGGCTATTCACAAAGAATAGATCAAGCTAGGAAAGTTCGAGAATTTGGAAGAAACTCAAGGGATACAATTCACGGAGAAGAGATCATCTCTGGGGAGTAGAGTTTCTTGACAATTCCTAAGGAGGACAGTCGGAGAGAAGACTGTATCTGGTGCTCCTATGGGGGATCTAGTATTGTCCATTTCTAAGAATGATCGAAAGGGCTTTACCTAATGCTAGACGTAGTTGCCGGGGAAACTCTAAATATCTATACTATTATTACACAGTCGATATGAGTTTATGAAAGAAGACTTACAGCGAAACAGCCCCACAATACAGTTATATGTATATGAAAGCGGTAAATGAAAGTATATAAACACTTACTCAGTTGTAGAGCTTCCATGCTGTTTGGTTAGTTGTTCAACAAAGAAAGATTGAAAACAACAATATATTTCAAAATCAAAGGAGAAAATGCTTTTGAAAGGAAAGTTGGGGCTTACAGCTCAAGGAGAGGCCCAGGGTTTTAGTAGTGATTGCACTATGATATGAGTTTGGACAGTGGGACTTATACGAGTGACTGAGGCCCAAAAAGTTTTCTGTACAAGGGGAATGGGTCTTACACTCTCTCAAGAGGCCCAAAAAAAATGATTTAGAGAAAAGAAGCGGGTCTTACTACTCGAGGGTAGGCCCAGATGATTTTGTTTAAAAAATGGCGATCGCGCCGAGGTTTTAGAATGTACAGAGGGACTTATACAATAAGTGAGGCCCCAAAATGGGTTATGTAAAAAAGGGGTTGGGACTTACACTCTATTAGAGGCCCACGTGAGTTTTAAGAAAAGAAATGGGTCTTACTACTCGAGGGTAGGCCCAATGGTTAATTTTGAAAAGGGCGACAATCGCGCCGAGGTTTTGGAAACACCGTGGGACTTATACAAGTGATTGAGGCCCAAAATTTTGGTATTTACAAAGGAATTGGTTCTTACACTCTATTAGAGGCCCAAAGGTTTAAAAATGAAAAGAAATGGGACTTATAGCTCAAGGAGAAGCCCAATGGTCCTTTTTGTTAAAAGGCGATGATCGCGCCGAACTTTGTAAATGTACAGAGGGACTTATATAATATCTGAGGCCCAAAATATTTATTTACAAAAGGGGTGAGACTTACACTCTATTAGAGGCCCAAAGTGTATTTTAGGAAAAGAAATGGGGCTTACAACACGAGGGGAAGCCCAGATGATTTTCAGTTTGAAAATGGCGATCGCGCCGAGATTTTTCGTATCGGGACTTATACAATAACTGAGGCCCAAAATATTTTTGTACAAAAAGGGTTGGGTCTTACACTCTATTAGAGGCCCAAGGTGTTTGAAAAAGATTTATTAGGGTGAAAATCAAAGAAACCCCAATTTAATTTTTTAAAGGCATTTTTCAAAGAAAAATCAAGTAAAAAAATGATAAAAATATCAAATAAAATCATTAATCATGTTATAAACAATGATTAAGGTTTATGAAAAAGTATTTTATCCACATGAATATTTAAAATCATTTTGGTTTTAAAAATCAAGAAAAAGAAATCAGTTTAAAAGCATTTAAAACAATTTAAAACAATATTTTTGAATATATTAAAAATATATCAAATAATAATATTTTTTGTGATTTTTTGGAGGATTAAAATATTATGGAGTATGAATAAGAAGTGTGTAAAACAGAATTGGAAAATGATGATTTTTGTTATGTAAAAGAATTGGTTGAGTTTTGAAGATAAACTAAGCAAAAGAGGAAAGATGTCACAACATCACATTCGACATCTTTCATGAGTTTTGAAGATAAGAGAAAAAGGGAAGATGTCACAACATCACATTCGACATCTTAAAAAACCAGAACTGCACCTTGGTTTTCAACATCTTTGCTATCAAACTTCAAACATTCATAACTCTCTCAATTTTTAACGAAATTGAAATCCGTAAGAACCTATCTTGACCGATTTTTCGCAAGAAATCCAATGGTATTACTCATGCATACTGAAACTTAATGTACAGAACACACAAATCAAAAAACCAGAACTGCATGTTGATTTTAAACATCTTTGCTTATCAAACTTTCAACACTCATAACTCTCTCAATTTTTAACGAAATTAAAATCCGTAAGAACCTATCTTGACCAATTTTTTGCAAGGAATCCAATGGTATCACTCATACATACTGAAACTTAATGTACAGCACACACAAGGCAAAAAACCAGATCTGCACCTTAAGTTTAAAATAACATAAACTCCACATATAAACTTGTTAAAGTGCAAACAGTAGGAGGATCATATCATACACATTAAGGATTTCATTTTTGCTTCAAGAATTGTTCAATATGATGCATGTATGTGGACAACCAAGGAAAGCATGATTCAAAGAATTCAAGTTGTGAATTTTACCTCTTTTTTGGAGATTTTGTGCAACCTACCAAGTGCTTTATTCCAGAAATGATTTGATGCTTTTGACACCCTCAAATGACCTCTTAGAAGCTTTTAGGATGGTTGGAATCAACTGGAAACCTCTGGAGCAAGTTTGAGCACTTTCTTGCAAAATGGGAAAAAGTGGCCAAAATGCCAACTCTCTCAAATGGTGTTCCAGGTGTGTGGCACCATTTGGGACAGTTCAAGGATGATATTTGGAGTGTGTTTGAGGTTTTATCTAGTTTGCAAAGTGACTGAATCAAGACATGACTTGAAAAATGCAAAAAAGTCCAATTTTGAGGTTTTGAGAGGTGACTTTGTGATTTTGGTGTTACAGGTCACTTGTGATAGTTTGGATCACCTACATATGATGTTTATGAGGTGTTAGGATCATGAGCTGTGATGAAATGCTCTCTAACTGAAAAACTCAGAATTTCCTTACTAAAGAAGGCATTTTGGAGTGAAAGAAGTGATTTTGAGGAAAGCATCTGTTTGATGGCTTTGGTGTACTCAAACTGAGAATAAATGAGCTCTATTTATAGTAGAGCAAGTTTGTTTTGGCAGCAATAGTGAATGGTGGCTGCAGCAGAGGTTTGTTCAATGTTGGCCAATGAAAATCCAAGTCTCCTCCAACCATTGACTAGAGGTTAGAGCACAGAGCTTTGGTTCCCTACTTGTTGGAGGAATCTTGACTGAATTCAGTTGCAAATGTGTCAGTCCATGCCACCTCTAAGCATATATTGAATGCTCCAATCCAAAATTGGAGTCTTGTCCCTCTTTTAGGGATTTCTAGGTTTGGCATGCTACTTCTTGTTCCAAGGACTTTGGAGGCTTGGCTCAGTGATTGTCACCTTTGGATTTGATCCTCAGATGTGTCCAAGATGATGACAAGGCTTGGAAATTCGTGTGGCACAAGAAAAAAGTGCACAAAATCTGTCCTAAAGAAACAGCTACAACAAGCCTTCTTGTAAAGTCCATAACTTCCTGCTCGAGTGTGATAAATGGACGTTCTACAACTTTCTGGAAAGCTGAGATGACGTACTTCAACTTTGATGTTAAAGGTTTGTGAAGATAAGACTTGTAAAGTTGTCAAAATTGACCTTGAACTTGTGTGATCAAATCTGTCCTAAAAGCTGTCATGAAAATTCTGTTTTATCAATGCCTTTTGCAGAGACCATAACTTTCTGCTCGAGAATGATAAATGAGCTTTCTAGGACTTTCTGGAAAGGTGAGATGACGTACTTCAACTTTCATGCCCAGGGTTTTTCCTGAATCAACTTGGATCATGGATAAAAACATCCTTGAAGTTGGGACATTCTTGCTGGAAAAATATTAATGATGTCCTATGAAATGTCAGAACATTGGACATTAAGAATTCCCAACTTTGATCACTTATATCTTTTAATCCTTATGATATTTTGAGTTGATTCCTTCTACAATGTTGAAGTATCAAATACCCTCTTTAAAAGTAGCCCTTACGGAAAACCAATGGATGCTTGGGTCAATAGTTACAACCTTGAAAAGTTGTGCACTTGAACGTGATTTTAACTTAGAAAAAATTTCTAGGTTTCCTTCAATTTGATCAATTTTGCAATTCTGCATGATTTCTTGATTTAAATTTGATCAAATTAAATCATCCATCATATTTTCTTGAGTAATGGCTCGTGAAGCTCAAAGTTGACCAAAAGTCAAACTTTGACTTTCTGCGTCAGTTGACTTTGTATTAGATGAACTTGAGGCTTGATCCACTTGAAATGTTGCACTCTTGTGCTTAATTCTTGATGTGGGAGTCCTCTTGATCCTTTGTGGGTGTTTAAGAGGTTAGACAAGTTGAAGATCATGTCATTCCTTGATTGATCCTTTGCCTAAGGCTCAAAGAGGGCTTGAAACCTTAATTTTGATTGCAGTGAATGCTCAACAATTCCTTAAGGAGATTGACGAGGCAAAAAGGTACATCCATATTATGATGATGATTTGCACAATGATGGGAAATCTTAGTGGTCAAAATTTGGGGTATGACAAATGCCCCTATTTAATCTTCTTGGACCAGAAGGTGTGAATGGCAAAGGTATTCGGGCATTCGGAGTGCAAGAGGATTAAATATCAAAATACCCTAAATTTTGATGATGGTTATGAATGGTAGCTTACGCATTCATCTTCTTTAGCTAAGCGATGATGCTTAGAAAAGGTAAACTTCCCCTCGATCCTGGTCTTCAGCCAAGGAGCTGGTCTCAGTTTTCTTTTGAAATAAACCTCCCCTCGATCCTGGTTTCCTACCAAGGAACTGGTCTTAGTTTCTTTTGTCAACTTCCCCTCGATCCTGGTTTCCTACCAAGGAACTGGTCTTAGTTTCTGATTTGTGAACTTCCCCTCGATCCTGGTTTCCTGCCAAGGAACTGATCTTAGTTTCTGAAGTAAACTTCCCCTCGATCCTAGTTTCCTACCAAGGAACTGGTCTCAGTTTCTTTTGTCAATAAACTTTCTTGACAAGGAACGCTATTTGTAGCGGTGTTCCTTCAAACTTCTCGCCGAATTTTCCTAGGGAGGTGCCATTTGAGTGGAAAAAAGTTTTGATGTCAGACTTGCTGGGGAACCCATTCGTCTGAATTGTAGAGGTACATAAACTTCTCTGTTTGGAGACGCCGTTTGTCGATTCTACTGGGGAAAGCGAGTCTCTTGAGAGACTGTTTCCGCTTGGGGGTGTTACATCATACTTTTCCTGAGGTCTTTTCAGAGAAATGCCATACGATGTACCCCAATTTTGAGGGGCTTTCTCTGGGGATTTTACTTAATCCGGGAAAACGAATATATCATCTTCAATGGCGAAGAGTGATATTTGTTGAAATTTTTCTTGTTTCTCAGAGGTTCAAGTTATCAAAGTGGTCAAGGACCGTCTCTAATCCAAAGATAAACGGGAGAGAGATTACTTAGATGATTCACTTCCTGACGAGGAAAGATCTGACAACTCGATTGAGAGGACTTCTATCACTAGGGGACAAGACTAACTAGAGTGATAGTGATGCAATATGAATATAAATGCGAATCAATAATGCATGATGTATGTATGTATATGCTAACAAAACTGACGCAACATACAGACTAAAGGATGAACACGACTGGATACTCGGCTACAGTGGGGCATGTAGAAATATCGCTGGTTCAAGATAGCAATTCTGCCTTGCTTAAGAGAAACGGTCCCTGTTGGGAGCGACGCTGGTCGGGCTTAGGAGATGAGAACTCGGCCGAGGATGTCAGACGAAACATGGTCTCTGACACATTTGATCCTTCATTCAGGCATACTGGTCTAGAAGGAGTACTTTGATTCTGCACTTTGAGGTTCGAACACCTTTGGAGAAGCGACCAATGTTCTTCTGATGTTCAATAGTCAAAAGAAATTGCCATCTTTATTTTAAAAGCAGAAAAAGTTTGACAAGTAAATTCATTTTTGTTTTATTTCAAGAATCGTTGACCATGTTAAAATGTCGTTCTATAAAGCTAAAACAAGTAAGAATTACAAACAAAAGTAGAAGGGCTCAAATTTTATTGATAGGATGGAAATCAGCCGAACGCGTGATTCCATAGAGTATTTACAAAGTTAGAAAATGGTAATTTACAGGGAAAAAGGGCTACGTTGAAACATAACGACCACTATCCTTCTACCAACTTTGAATTCGGGACATCCTGAGCTTCTGTCGAAGATGACCTTGACTGGAGTCTCTGATGGATGGCATGACTACTGAGGAGCTGAACTGATCAGACGTAGTTACTTGCCATTAATCCCTAACTTTTGCCTGGATTGTACTTGGAGATTTCCAATCCACCGGGATGATTTTTTATCATGTCTCTAATTTTTGCCTGGATCGCCCTTTCGGGTTTCCAATCCACCGAGACGTGTTTTTTTTTTGTTTTAGTTTAGGCAAAGTATTTCTTGACTACGTCAACATTCGTGGGGTAGGCAAATTCTTCTCCATCCATGGTTGCGAGTCTCAAGGCGCCGCCTGAGAAAGCTTTCTTGACCACATAGGGGCCGTCATAATTCGGAGTCCATTTGCCCCGGGAATCAGTGAGAAAAGATTGTATCTTCTTAAGCACAAGGTCTCCTCTTCTGAAGACGCGAGGTCGAACCTTTTTGTCGAACGCCTTCTTCATTCTCTGCTGATAGAACTGACTGTGGCATTGTGCCGTTATTCGCTTTTCTTCGATTAGGTTCAGTTCATCGTGTCGACTTTGACACCATTCAGCTTCTGTAAGCTTAGCTTCCATCAATACCCGGATTGATGGGATCTCTACTTCTATGGGAAGCACTGCTTCCATGCCATATACTAGAGAGAAAGGGGTTGCCCCTGTTGAAGTGCAGACAGATGTGCAATAACCGTGAAGAGCAAAGGGTAGCATCTCGTGCCAGTCTTTGTAGGTTACAACCATCTTTTGAACAATCTTCTTGACGTTCTTGTTAGCCGCTTCTACCGCCCCATTCATCTTAGGTCGGTAGGGAGATGAGTTATGGTGTTCGATCTTGAACTCAGCGCACAACTCTTTCATCATCTTATTGTTCAAGTTAGATCTATTATCCGTAATGATCTGGCTTGGAACACCATAACGGCAGATGAGATTGTTTTTGATAAACTGGACCACCACTTGTCAGGTTACATTAGCGTATGACGCTGCTTCGACCCACTTGGTGAAATAGTCAATGGCTACCAGGATGAACCGATGTCTGTTCGAAGCCTTGGGCTCAATCATGTCAATCATGTCGATTCCCCATATGGAAAAAGGCCATGGGGAAGAGAGAACTTTGAGATGTGTTGGCGGAGACGTTTAGCTGCCCAAGCCAAAGCGCAACAAGTTTTCTCAAGCATCGTGTACTGAGTCTCGCAGTCGATGAACTTCTTGCTCATATAGTAAATGGCAGACTCTTTCCGTTTAGTTTTGTCTTGTTGGCCAAGTACACATCCCATTGAGTCCTCTAGAACTGTGAAGTAGATGATCAGTGGTCTTCCTTCCACTGGAGGTGATAGAATCGGCGGATTCAACAGGTATTCCTTGATACTGTCGAAGGCAGTTTGGCAGTCATCTATCCAAACGCAGTCCTGGTTCTTTTTTAGTAGTTTGAAAATCGGCGCACACGTGGCGGTCATAAGGAATATAAATGTGGAGATGTAGTTCAAACGTCCCAAGAATCCTCTGACTTGTTTTTTAGTTTTCGGAGAAGGCATTTCTTGAATGGCCTTGACCTTGTCAGGATCAACCTCAATTCCTTTCTGGCTGACAATGAACCCTAAGAGTTTCCCTAAACGGACACCAAAGGTGCACTTGTTAGGATTCAAGCGGAGTCTGTACTTTCTCAAATGCTCGAATAGTTTTGACAGATGGGTCACATGCTCCTCTTCTGTCTTAGATTTAGCAATCATATCACCGACACATACCTCGATTTCTTTGTGTATCATGTCATGAAACAGAGTAGTTATGGCCCTTTGATAGGTTGCCCAGGCATTCTTCAAACCGAACGGCATTACCTTGTAACAAAAGGTACCCCATGAGGTAATGAACGAAGTTTTCTCCATGTCTTTCGGCGCCATTTTAATCTGGTTATAGCTCGAGAATCCATCCATGAAGGAGAAAACTTTGAACTTTGCTGTACTGTCTACCAGCATGTCAATGTGTGGTAAAGGAAAGTCGTCCTTTGGACTAGCCTTGTTTAGATCTCTGTAATCAACACACATTCTGACCTTTCCGTCCTTTTTGGGAACAGGTACAATGTTGGCTAACCATTGAGGATATTCTGATGTAGCGAGGAAACCCGCATCGATCTGTTTCTGTACCTCCTCTTTGATTTTGATGGCCATGTCCGGGTGAGTCCGTCTCAACCTCTATTTTACTGACGGACATTCCGATTTCAACGGTAAGTGATGTTCCACGATGCTGGTATCCAACCTTGGCATATCCTGATAGGACCAAGCGAATACATCGGGGAATTCTTTGAGAAGTTTTATCAAACCCTCTCTGGCAATTGGACTGAGCAGTGCCTCAATCCTGATTTATTTTATCTCTTTTTCCGAACCCAAGTTTACCGTTTCCAACGGCTCTTGGTGAGGTTCAATGGACCTTTCCTCTTGTCTAAGTAATCGGGAGATCTCTTTTGGAATTTCTTTGTCATCTTCTTCTTCAGCCTCAAATACCGGGAATTCAAAGTCGGGAGAAGGCATCAGATCGTATGTTTCAATGGGGTTTAAAATAAGCAATCTGCATGACGTGATGATTTGTGTTTAGAAGAGATAGAGAGAATGCAAGAGTGAGTGCAGTGTATTTTTTTATTACTGCTTGTTTTTATTATTTGTTGTTTTTTAGGATCACCATTTTCTGAGAAAAGCAAAAAGAGAAAACAATAATTAATGCAGAAATTACAGAACGACATTATTTTATTAATGAACAAGTCGATTCTTGAAACTACAACCCTATAAAACAAAACTCTGTCGCTTTGGGCAAAGCGAAGAGGGAAATTTACAGAAAGCGAGCCCTATCAAAACATCTGTTTCACCTGGGCAGGGTGAAAGGTTAAAAACAGCAATTACTTTGACTTTTGAACAACTTTCGGAATATCAACAACAACCCATTGGCGGCGAACTCCTCGGTGAATCACAAAGTCTGGCACCTTCCTAGATTTGTCTTCAAAAATAACGCTGATTTCTGGTGGAGTAGGATCATTGGAATCTGTCTCCCAGGCAGAGTTGTCGTAGGAGGATTCCTCTATTGCATTTTGCATAGTATTTGTACTCTCAGGTAGATCTCCCCATCCAGTAGGCTGGATGTCTTCGAGCCTGATACGAGAGCTTTCTGGAGCAGTGTACTTGACCATATAGTCGTATTTTCCACTTGGTTGTCCCAAGGTGTCCCATACTTCTTTGGAACTGGAGGAGTCATCCCTCTCGATGAAGTTGAACTCGGGGAAAGTATAGTTGATGAACTCTAGTCCTGTAAACGTTGCAAATTCATCGTCGTGCTGGATATTTTCTGGATAACTTGTGTGTTGATCCCATGACATGGTGGGGACGCAGGTATCCTGTTCAACGATACTCAGCTGATTTTCATTGTTCGACTGACTTTCTTGCCCCAAGTCTCCTGGGCACGGCTGCCAGATAGGTAGGCCATCCATTGGGTCATAATAGTCGTGGTAGAAGTTGTCCTTCATCGGAGTGTCCTCCTCTAATGAGTTGGGTGGAGCACGACATCCTTCCGGATCACAATCTCCATATACCATTTCGACGTCTGACCTGGGTATAAACCTCGGACTCTATGTGGGAAAGCAAAACGGGGTCTGCGTTTCATCCATATAGATTGGAAGCTACCAGTGGTTCAACAAGTGCTGAAGTGTTTCCTGGACAAGGGCACAACCTTGATCGTTTTCGCAACCCGCTTTACAGCTTTGATAATCATGTGATACCAGGAATCCGAGATGGACCTGTTCTGCGTGTAACTCCACCAGGCTGGTATTTATCAAGCGAATATCGAAGATTTGAATCACATTGATCTGATAGGGATTCCTATCATGGTAGTCCTGGATCCATCCAAGATCCATCTGACGCTGGAGGGCCTCTTGTATGAAAGAGCATCCCTGTTTGTTTATCGAGCAAGTCAGACAAGAACTATAATCGTGCCGCGGCAGATTATGATACTGGCTTTGCCTTGAGTGCATTGCCACCAGGTTGACATTCATTGCACGGACGCCGTGGTTTTGAATGACGTTGGAATTCGTATAAACCATGTTAACTCCACGAGCTTGGTGCTCTTGGATCCATCCGAGATCCATCTGTTCCTGTAGAGCTGATTGCACCACAGAACATCCTCGATTGCTTTTAGAACAGATATCACACTGGTGATAGTTATGAGGTGGCACATGGCCATATCCATTCTTTCTACAATGCATCTTGACCAGATTGGTCCTTAACAAGAGTACATCATGAATTTGATAGACGTTGTTAGACTCTCCCTCTATCAGGTTGACTGTAGCTTTCTTGTGTTGAGGCAGCGGGTTTGTGAGAACATTGGGATTCGTATCTTTGAAAGATAAGAGCCCGCTCCTAACAAGCTTTTGCACATCAGATTTGAAATTGAGACAGTTTTCTATATTATGCCCTGGTCCTCCTTGATGATAAGGGCAAGTCTTATCTGCTTTGAACCAAAAATGTGGATTTTCCGATACTGTAAGAGGAGCCTTAGTCTGGGCATGCCCCTTGGCCAATAATAACGGAAATAGTTCTGCATATGATACGGGTATAGGATCAAATCCTGGTGGCCGCGTCGTACGGTTGTTATTGTATGGGGGACGAGCCTGCTGAAGAGGCTATTGAGTCCTTTGCTGATTAGGTTGGCTCTGTGCAACCTGAGGTTGATACGTAGAAACAAGCGTAGGATTGATAGCAGGAGTTACAGCTACTACTGGTTGATAACGTCGCCTTTGCTTTCCGAGAGAGATATTCCCAATATCTTGCTCATTTTTCTTAGGGAGAGCACTACCGTATCGTTTTGCACTACTTGATGATCCAGTGTCTTTAACTAAACGTCCTTCCCGGACGGCTTCCTCAAGACGAACCCCCATGCCCACCATCTCGGTGAAGTCAATGGGCGCACTAGAAACCATTATGTCGTAGTAAAATGAGCTCAAGGTCTTTAAGAAGATCTTTGTCATCTCTTTTTCCTCAAGAGGTGGAGAGATCTGAGCGGAAATTTCACGCCATCTCTGAGCGTACTCCTTAAAGGTTTCCTTGTCCTTTTGTGACATTAATCTGAGTTGATCTATGTCTGGTGCCATGTCCAAATTATATTTGTACCGTTGGACGAAGGCAGTACCAAGATCTCTGAAAGTGCTAATCGTAGCATGGTTTAAACCCATGTACCATTTTAATGCGGCACCGGTTAAACTATCCTGGAAGTAGTGAATCAGTAGATCTTGATTCTCTGTCTGAGCTGACATTCGCCGAGCGTACATCACCAAGTGACTCTGAGGGCAAGAGTTACCCTTGTACTTTTCAAAGTCGGGCACCTGGAATTTGTGCGGGACTTTCACATTGGGGACCAAGCAGAGGTCCGCGGCGTCCTTTCCAAATAGATCCTGACCGTGAATAGCTTGCAATTTCTTTTGCATTTCCATGAACTGTTCCTGGAACTCGTTCATTCTTTCGAACATGCTTTCGTTTCCATTAGAAGGTATCTGTGGAATCTGTCCTTCCGGGACAGTGTGTACCTCGGGTTGTGGTATAGTTATTACGGCCGAGACTCTCGGTGCCTCCCGAAGTTTGTAACCTTCAGGAGTTGCTGTCATGCCCCTGGCATCTTCGCTTTCCCAAAGTTTGTAACCTTCAGACCCAGCGGTTCCTGCAGTGATTTCCGGATCTTCAGTGATCGGCGGAACATATCCTTATGGGATATAGTTAACAGGCATGCCCCAGGGACGATCTTTCAGCATTCGATACCTAGGATCATACTTCTCCACTATGGGCATTGAGGTGATCTCTGAGATTACGGTTCTTTGTAGCTGAGCTTCTGCCATGGCTTGCATGTCGTTACGAAGCTTTCTCATATCCTCTCTTAGAGCGTCGATCTCTTCTCTCAACTCTCTGTTCTCTTCCTCGAGATCATCCATCTTTTGCTGACGATTGGCCCGAGTATTGTATGAATGAGACAGTTTGACTCTAGAACTGAGACACAAACGTGAGATTCGTAGGTAAGAAGAATACGTGACGTGAGAATGATGAATGCAATGATTAAATTAATTGTTTTTGTTTTTTGGCTTAATCAAAATAAACTTCGACAATTAGATTGCAAATATCAAACAGTGGGGAAACCCCGTTTTATTGAATTCAAAGGATTGCGAAAATAGAAATACAGTAGATTACAAGGCGCGGAAACAAAAACCTAAACTAAGGGGTCCCGAGTCCTCTCTGGGGAGAAACCGGTTGCTGATTCTGGTACCTTCCTTTTCTTGGACCGGGGCTCTTGGGCCGTTGTCGGGTTGTCATTCCTTTTCCAAGTGAAAGGAATGAGCAAATTCCTTTGGTCATCCTGATTATCCACATCATGTTGCTCCAAAATCTCAATCATAGCATCCTTATCCTTTAGCAGTCGCTGTATTTTGGTACACTCTACATTGAGGGTGCGGTACTTGTTCTTCCAAGACATCCTCTCCTGTTGAACTTTGTTAAGAGTAACCTGAAGTTTTTCCGTTTCAGTCATGAAGTACATGAAAGATTCCCTCGGCGGAAGAACTCCGTGACGAGGATAAGGCATCTTTAGACTAAGAGCTCTAGTTTGTAACCAGTGGAGATAAGGTTCCACCGAGACACAGTCTGATTTTCCTAGAGACTCTCGTCCTTTCTTATGAACATGTTTCCAAGCGTGCACTATTTCCATCTTTAGTGCCCTGTCATTTTCTCCTTCTTTGAAGAAAAGACCTTCCAGATGAGCATTACGCGGGACATGCCTCATCGGGTATCCAAATTGACGACGAACCAATACTGGATGGTAATTGATTCCTCCCTTAGTTCCTATGATTGGTACGTTGGGGAAGTTTTCACAACGGTCAATGATCCTGATCCCGTCATAAATCCTATTGCACCACTCTATGTCAGAGTTGGTAAGAGACATGATTTTCTGCGACCAGCGTAAGGCACTCTTATGGTCCCAAAAAGCAGCAGACTTAGGCAAATGGGAGATAAACCATTTGTATAGCAGGGGTACATAGCACGTGATCTCTCCTCCATTGTACAAATTCCCTAAGTGTACAAAATGATACGCGTCTGCAAGCAAAGTCGGTACAGGGTTTCCAATGAGAAAAACCTTAATGGCGTTGATATCGACGAAGTTATCAATGTTGGGAAACAGAAATAACCCGTAGGTGAGTAAAACAAAGATGCTTTCAAAAGCAATCATGTTCCCTATACTAGCAAAGTACAGAGCTTTCTTTGTTAAGAACTGGGCCGGCAAACCTTGTATGCCACCCTTAGTGGTCATGTGAGTCCTGACCTCTGACTCATCCAAGTAAATTGCTCTTGCAATGGTCTGATCCTTTGGAATTTCTTCCAGTCCAGAAAATGGAGCTTGATCAGTAATGTGTAGATCAGTCAGGTGAGAGTACTCCTCCAGCGTTGGTGCTAGCTGGTAATTTGGGAATGTGAAACAGTGATAGACCGGATCGTAAAACTGAACGAGTGTATCCATGATTCCTTCAATCACATGGATTCTTAACAGAGGTAGCAGACCTCCGTACTTGGCTCTGAAAGCCTCAGGGTTAGTGATCATCCTCGCTAACGTTCTCAAATCCTCAAGTTTTGGAACCTTGAAGGTGTACTGGTGAGTTCTCCTTCTACCGAAATCCATGAGCGCAATCTTTTTCTCTGACATTTGCAATCATTGTCTCAGTTTAATTTGAAAAAGAGAGACTAGAAGAGAAAATTTTTCTTTGTTTTAATGTTTTTTAGATGAATGCATGAATGCAGCACATAAAAACATAGAAAAAACATGGGGTCAAAGGGTCGTTGTCATGAAGTCAAGGCTCTACACATCCCCCAAAGGTTTATACTAGTGATTTTGGTACCTGTCTCTCAAAATCATTAGTTCTTGTCGAGAAAACACCAGCGGGCCGGGAACCGTGCTAGGTGATGTTTTTTCGAAGAACCTTCAGAAGAGGGTGGTATCGTGTGACAACCATTTCCGATAGTTTCCGCACCACTAAAAGAGGTTTTTCCTAGGTGTATACTCAATCTTTCCACATGCGGCATCACACGCATTCCCATTAGCAGAAAAATAAACACATATATCAATTAGGAAAAGCAGTATATATATTTGTCCTAATGTCCTAGACTTTTAAGAGCTATGAGTCCTATGTTCCTGACAGAAAATGGCTCCCCGGCGGAGTCGCCATTCTGTGGTTCCTTCCCAACTTAAAGGTTTTGACCTAAGATCCTAGTGAAGTCAACAAAAAGTCTTATCCCAGTAAAATCATAAGAAAGAAAGTTTTACGCCCCACGGTGGGTGCCACTTTTCTGTAGCGAGCGATTTTGGACGCGGTTCTTAAGCGCTGTCGCTCTTTGGGGTTTACTACAGGTCGATTCATTTTTTATCCTATTGTGAGCTGACTAAGGAAGGGAAATAGATGTCTCCAATTAACCCTGCTTGCATACTGAGTTTAAACAGCGGCCTGTTAGGTTACGGATGCTATATGGTAATGGGGCCTTTCTTTCTTCTTACTTTATTAAGGTGGAAAACTGAGACTATTCATGGGGAATTTGTCAGATTGGGTGGAGATAGGGGACTTTAGGTTTTTGGATTAGTGTGCTCGCTAAGATTTTTCTTTCAATCTTATGCCTACGTATTCCCGTTTACCAAAACAGGGAAATCAGAGCGATCGTAGTTCCTCCTATTCTATGGGAGGAAATGGGTGTTTTGGTGTCTTGTTCAAAGCCCAAGACGTGAAGCGAAAGGTGATCTATATCTTCTTCAAAGCCCAAGATGTGAAGCTGAAGGTGGTTTGTATCTTGTTCAAAGCCCAAGATATGAAGCTGAAGGGTTTATTTGTATCTTGTTCGAAGTCCAAGATGTGAAGCTAAAAGGTATTGTCTTTAGAGAGAATTTGTCATCTCTAAAGAGGGTCTGTTTGTCACAACTGTTTATAAAGGAGAATTACCTTAACCGAGATATGTGAATCCGGCAATGCCATAATTTCCTTTATAGGGGGGTTCCAACCTGAAGGAGAAGACTTTAACTCAGTGTAGAGCAATGCTATCTTTCCTTAGGAATTTTTCATGCTAAAAGAGAGACAGTGGCATGGATGTAAATAATCCAGAGGCTTGCCGCTTACAGCGATTAGATGAAGGGGAAGGAGTTGTTGATGTTTGTGTACTGTGAACGAGGCACAACTTTGATGATAAAAGGTTGATTGACTCAACCTGGGTTTTCTTATACAAAGCCTAAGAGGAGGCTATTGGCCCAACAAGAGGGAGTTTTTGTGGGTCTCGTACGAAGCCCGAGAGAGAGGATAAAAGGGTTGACTCAACATGAGAATCTTTTATACTCAACAAGAGAGTGTTTTTGTATCTCGTACGAAGCCCGAGATGGAGGCTAAAAGGGGTTGACTCAACAAGAGAGTCTTTTATACTCAATAAGAGAGTGTTTTAATATCTCGTACGAAGCCCGAGATGGGGGCTAAAGATGGTGACTCACCAAGAGAATCTTTTATACTCAACAAGAGAGTGATTTTGTATCTCGTACGAAGCTCGAGATGGAGGCTAAAAGGGAGACTGGCTCAACAAGAGAGCCTTTTATACTCAACAAGAGAGTGTTTTGGTATCTCGTACGAAGCCCGAGATGGAGGCTAAAAGTTTTGACTCAACAAGAGAGTCTTTGTATCTCGTACGAAGCCCGAGATGGAGGCTACAAGGTTTGACTCAACAAGAGAGTCTTTGTATCTCGTACGAAGCCCGAGATGGAGGCTAAAAGGTGATTGACTCAACAAGAGAGTTTTTTATACTCAACAAGAGAGTGTTTTTGTATCTCGTACGAAGCCCGATATGGAGGCTAAAGATTTTGACTCAACAAGAGAGTCTTTGTATCTCGTACGAAGCCCGAGATGGAGGCTAAAAGGTCACTGTTTCAGTTGAGTGACAGGTCCAGTATTTTGGTTCAACGAGAAAATCAGTTCTTATATGAGTAACACTGTACTCATGGATTTGATCTGAGAATCGGGATTGTTTTCTGTTCTTTAAGGAAACAGGGAATCCAAAGGGTATTTGAGACTGTCCAAGTCTGCGGGTGTTTCCTTACTTGAGAATGTCTTTGAGATTCAAGGAAATTAGACTGTCCAAGTCTAGAGTTTTATCTTTTGTACTATGCTTAAAGAAATAGTTGTAGTACGTTCACGGTAGAAAGATCTAGACTCTTTGAAAGACTGTTCTATTAAGATGACTAATTTCTGTTCCTATACCTCTAGGAGGTCGTCGAGACAATTTGTACGAAGTCCAAGAGGAGGCTGGAAACTTTTAAGAAGCCGAGGGACAATTTGTACGAAGCCCAAGAGGAGGTTATCATTCCCGGAGGAAGAAATCATTTATACGAAGCCTAAGAGGAGGCTATAAATACTTCTAAGAAGCCGACGGGTCCTTGTACAACGCCCAAGAGGAGGCGGGAATGCTTTTAAGAAGCCTGTGGGTCCCCAAACCCCGAGAAGTTCAAGACAGGCTATTCACAAAGAATAGATCAAGACAGGAAAGTTCAAGAATTTGGAAGAAACTCAAGGGATACAATTCACGGAGAAGAGATCATATCTGGGGAGTAGAGTTTCTTAACAATTCCTAAGGAGGATAGCCAAAGAGAAGACTGTATCTGGTGCTCCTATGGGGGATCTAGTATTGTCTATTTCTAAGAATGATCGAAACGGCTTTACCTAGTGCTAGACGTAGTTTCCGGGGAAACTCTAAATATCAATACTATTATTACACAGTCGATATGAGTTTATGAAAGAAGACTTACAGTGAAACAGTGTTAGATGTCAAACATGTTATATATTTGTATGAAATACTTGGAATTTTTCATTTCTTTCTAACGGTTAAATGTGAATTTATGCGGTAAATTGTGTTGTAATGTGTACATTGGAATATATGTGTGGAGCTTGTAATTTATGTGTTAATGTGCAGGTATAGGCATGAAAGGAAGAAAATTGTGAACACATGGAACCAATGCAAGTTTCCACTGAGTTTTTAGCTGCAACAGGGTGTTCGCAGTGCGAACAATCTGGCGAAGGCCCAGCGAAGGTTCGCACTGCGATGGACCAGCAAAGGCGCCAGCGAGCAGAGGAAGAGAGTTCCAGTTTGCTCGCTAGTTTATTCGTAGTGCGAATGAAGCTAGCGAAGGCTCACTGGTTGGTTCACAGTGCAATGGTGCTGGCGAAGGGAGACAGAGAGTTCCAGTTTGCTCGCTAGTTTATTCGCAGTGCGAATGAAGCTAGCGAATGATTCGCAGTGCGAATGAATGGGTTCGCAGTGCGAGCGCATGATTTCTGTTTGGGGCGGTTTAAGTCTCAGAGGCACTTAAAGTGCCATTTTTCCTCATTCGCAGTGCGAATGATCTGCTCGCAGTGCGAATCCATCAGATTTCAGAATTGTATAAATAGAATTTCACTTTATGTGTTAGGGATCTTTTGTTCATTTTGATCCAAAATCATAGTTTTCAATCTTTTTACCATTGGAGCTTGTATTTTCACTTGGAGAAGCTGATTTTGCATCCATTCTCGATTATTCGGCGTGGATGTTTACTCATCTCCTCTCTTTTCTTGTTATCCAATCTACCATGAGAAGTGGTAGCTAAACACTCAATGTTGAGGTTAGATGTAGTTGATTATGTTTTTATGTATTGCTTTTGATCTATTGTATATGAACAAAGTCTTTGATCAATATAGCTGATGTTGTTTTCTCTTAATGATCCATGTGTGATTTGTTTTACTCTAGACATAGATTCTACAAATCATGACCTAACAATTTCATCTCTTAAAAACCAAACTCTAGACATAGATTTGGGATTTGCTATTCGCATTGTATTGATCTTAATGATCGTTGCTTAGATTGTTAGCGTGAGACATCATCTAACGGTCTAAACAATGGTACTCACGACTTCGCTTTAGACATGAACTTAGTCGGGAGGATACGCGGTTATATTGGTCGGAAACCGAGTTCATATGCTTGATTAATCGTTTATACATGGAAAGGATTAGCGAAACCTAACCTTAACATGCTTTTATAAAACCTTTTACAAAATCTTTGTGACCAATTAATCTTTGCTACAAGTGAATGTTAAAAACAATTGAGAAACTTTTGAAACCGTTAACTTAGAATATTGCAACTATTGAAAGGCACGCATCAAATATCAAACAATCCCTGTGGATACGATTAAAAATAACCCCCACTATTACTCTACTAATAAAATGGCGCCGTTGCCGGGGATTGTTAAGTGATATTGCAAGCATTGCGATAGTTGAGCTATTTTAAGCTTGTTACCACTTTATCTTGAACTTGTTAATCTGTTTTGTTTAGTGTGCAGACTTAGTTTATGCGAGGGAAACTACCGACGGACCAACTTCTTTTCGATCCTGAGATTGAGAGAACCACTCGTAGAATCAACAGCAGGACTAGACGAAGGAGGCAGCTAGCAAGACAGAAGCGAGAACAAGAGGAAAGTATTTCTACACCACCACCAGTTCCACAGATACTTCTAGTGATGGAGGCAGATCCACCACCACCACCACCACCTGCTTCTAGGCCATGTACAAATAGTCTGAGACACAATGCTCAGTTCGCTCTCCATGCACATAATGGTCGTCATGCTGAGATGAAGACCGGAATTCTCCAACTGTTATATCAAAGTCCATTTACGGGTATGGATCATGAAGATCCTTTCACCCATTTGACAAAATTCTATGAAATAGCGGGAGCGACTGGTGCACCTGAAGCAGAAGAGAAGTCTCTGTTCAAGAGACTATTCCCGCATTCCCTCATTGGGAAGGCCAAGGAATGTTACCTTGATCAGTCAACTGCCATAATGACGGATTGGAATGCATTGGAAGAGAAATTTTTGGAGAGATTTTTCCCTCACACTCGGTTTATGGAAGCAAAGACCGCCATCGCGGTATTCACACAAGGAGCCAATGAATCTCTCAACGACGCTTGGGAGAGGTTCAAATCAATGTTACGAAAGTGCAAAGGCAATGGTTTTGATGAATTGTCACAAATTCATATATTTAGAAATGGGCTGCAACTTGTACACAAAACCTTGTTGGATGCCACCGCCGGTGGATCCTTGTTAAGCAAAACCGCAGCGGAAGTCACAGCTATCATTGATAAAATGGCCTTGAACGATCATCAAGGTAGTCACAACCGTGGACCTTCTCAACGAACTCCGGGAGTGTTGGAATTAGGAACAAGCGATGCTATCCTTGCGCAGAACAAATTGTTATCACAACAGGTTGAGTTGCTAACGAAGCAAATGTCTAAGCTGCCGCAACAATTCAAAGAGATGGAGGAATCTTCAAGTAAAAATGTGCAAGTGTTAGTGTGTAAATTATGTCGAGGTGACCATCCGACCGGTTATTGTCCTCCCGTTGTGGAGGAGGCAAACTATGCGGGAAATCAAGGATACCAACCCCGACCTCCGTATCAACAAGGCAACCAAGGTTACCAACAACGGGCTAACCAAAGTTATCAACAACAATGGAGACCGCAAGAAGTCGGACCATCAAACTGTCAACAATACCAAAATTACACTCAACCTCCGCAAGCTCCCGTTGGAAATACGAAGATGGAGGACACTCTTACACAATTTATGCAAATGGCAATTTCAAATCAAAAGAATACCGATGCGGCCATAAGGAATCTTGAAACACAAGTCGGGCAATTATCAAAACAATTGGCCGACCAACAAAAAGGGCCCTTTACGGCAAATACGCTTCCGAATCCTAAGGATTGTAAAGCAATTCTCACAAGAAGTGGAAGAGAGATTGACATGGGTGTAGGTAAAAAGAGAGTGGAGGAGGAGGTTGTAGTTGAAAAAGAAAAAGATAGGGAAGAGATTGAAGTAGAAAAAAATGTTGAGGGTGTGTTAGTTGAAAATAAAATAGAAAAAAATGAGAAAGAAAAAAATGAGGAAGAGAAAAAAATAGAGAGTGAAGAAAGAGTGAAGAGAGCTAGGAAGGGAAATGAGCCGATGAACAATATTCCGATTCAACATCTACCATATCCGCATGCTCCTACAAAGAAAGATAATGCGCGGCACTATTCTCGGTTTATGGATATCTTCAAGCAATTACAAATAAATATTCCATTTTCCGAGGCTTTGGAGCAGATGCCTAAATATGCAAAATTCATGAAAGATATCCTCACGAAGAAGAAAAGGTATACAGACCAGGAGACGATTATGGTGGATGCAAGCTGTAGTGCCATCATTCAACGGACTCTCTCGCGAAAAGAATGTGATCCGGGACGAGTTACATTGCCGGTTACGATAGGAAACATGTATGTGGGTAATGGGTTGATTGATTTGGGATCTAGCACCAACTTGATACCATTGTCGATTGTGAAATGGTTAGGGCACATGGAATTAAGGTCCACGTAAATGACGTTGCAACTCGCCGATAAATCCACTACCCGTCCTCACGGTGTAGCGGAAGACGTGTTGGTCAAAGTGGACAAATTTTTGTTTCCAATTGATTTTGTTGTCATTGAAATGGAAGAGGATGAAGATGCACCTTTGATTCTTGGAAGGCCTTTCATGAAAACTGCCCGAATGGCAATTGACATGGACGATGGTCTCATGAAAGTGAGAGTCCAAGATGAAGAGGTGTGTTTCAATCTTTATGATGCCATGAAGCACAAGAAAGATAAAGGTGATTGTTTTCGAATCGATGCAACGGAGAAAGCAAGTTTTGAAGTTACAAAGCAAATTCATGTCATTGATCCTTTACAAAGAGCTATGGATGATTCCTTGGAAGTATTCTCGGTTGAAGAAGAGCAAGCTCTTGAAGAGTGTTTGTTAGAGCTTGAAGCTTTGGAAGAATTGCAACCTTGGGAGTATGAAGAGGAAATTCTTAAAAAAGTGGTTAATGATGAACCATCCAAACTTGTACTGAAAGTGTTACCTTCCACCTTGAAGTATGCTTTTCTCGATGACGGTGGTAATAAACCGGTTATCATAAGTAGTATTTTGTCTGAAAACGGGGAGAGCCGCTTAATTCAGGTGTTGAAAAAAAATCAGGATGCAATGGGATGGACGTTGTCCGATCTCAAAGGCATAAGCCCGTCATAATGCATGCACCGTATATTTATGGAGGAAGACTTTAAACCGGTTGCTCAACCGCAACGCCGCTTAAATCCTATCATGAAAGAAGTGGTTAGAAAAGAAGTGGTGAAAATGTTAGACGCCGAAATGATTTATCCCATTTCTGATAGCCCGTGGATTAGTCCGGTGCATGTGGTACCGAAAAAATGCAGATTAACGGTGGTCCGAAACGAGAAAAATGAGCTCATTCCAACAAAAACCGTTACCGGGTGGAGAATGTGCATCGACTACCGTAGGTTGAACAAAGCTACGAGAAAAGATCATTTTCCTCTACCTTTTATGGATCAAATGCTCGAAAGGCTTTCCGGTCAACAATTTTACTGTTTTTTGGATGGATATTCGGGTTACAACCAAATTATTGTGAAGCCGGATGATCATGAAAAAACTGCTTTCACATGTCCTTTCGGAATATTCGCTTATAGGAGGATGTCGTTTGGATTATGTAATGCACCAGCGACTTTTCAACGGTGTATGCAAGCTATCTTCTCGGATTTGATCGAAAAGACTATCGAAGTCTTTATGGATGACTTCTCCGTTTTTGGACAATCATTTGATCTTTGCTTGAAAAATTTGGATACGGTGTTGGAACGGTGTGTGGAAACTAATTTGGTGCTTAATTGGGAAAAATGCAACTTTATGGTGAACGAGGGAATTGTGCTCGGTCACAAAGTGTCTTCAAAAGGCCTTGAAGTTGATAAAGCCAAAGTGGATGTTATTGAGAAATTACCACCGCTGATGAATGTCAAAGGTATAAGGAGCTTTCTTGGGCACGCCGGGTTTTACCGTAGATTCATCAAGGACTTCGCAAAGGTCGCGAAACCATTGAGCAACTTACTTGTCCAAGGTAAGGTTTTTGACTTTGACGAGTCTTGTCTTTTCGCGTTTAATTTTTTGTAAAAAAGTTTAACTACCTCACCGATAATCGTTGCACCTAACTGGAAATTAGATTTTGAATTAATGTGCGATGCAAGCGATTATGCGGTTGGGGCTGTTTTGGGTCAAAGGAAAACGAAGGTTTTCCACGCTATACATTATGCGAGCAAAGTTTTAAACGAGGCTCAAATTAACTATGCAACAACTAGGAAAGAGTTGCTTGCTATAGTGTATGTGTTGGAGAAATTTCGTGCCTATTTGATTGGTTCACGAGTCATCGTTTACACGGAACACACGGCTATAAGGTATCTGCTCACCAAACCAGATTCTAAGCAAAGGCTTATTCGGTGGATCCTTTTGTTACAGGAATTTGATCTTGAAATTCGTGATAAAAAGGGATCCGAGAATTTGGTGGCGGATCACTTATCCCGCCTGGTCAACGTTGACGTGACCAAGAATGAATTTGAGGTAAAAGAGGAGTTCCCGGATGAAAAATTGTTTAGAGTGCAGGTTAGACCGTGGTTCACCGACATGGCTAACCACAAAGCCGCCGGATTGATACCGGACGGTCTAACACACCACCAAAAAAGAAAATTTGTGTCTGACGCCAAGTCTTTCATTTAGGATGAACCTTATTTATTTAAACTTGGTGTCGACAACCTCTTAAGAAGGTGTGTCTCATTGGAGGAAGCCACGAAAATTCTGTGGCACTGTCATAACTCTCCGTATGGAGGACACTTTAATGGGTTGAGAACGGCCACTAAAGTCCTTCAATCGGGCTTTTATTGGCCGTCCTTATTCAAAGATGCGCATGCGCATGCCCTTAGTTGTGACAAGTGCCAGAGAAGCGGCAGAATTTCACGGCGGCACGAGATGCCTTTACAGAATATGTTGGAAATCGAAGTTTTTTACTGTTGGGGAATCCACTTTGTCGGTCCATTCCCATCTTCCTTTTCCAATGAATATATTTTGGTCGTCGTTGATTATGTGTCTAAGTGGGTGGAGGCGATAGCTTGTGCTAAAGCCGACGGAAAAACAGTAGTGAAATTTTTGAAGAAAAACATTTTTGCACGTTTTGGTACTCCTAGAGTGTTAATAAGTGACGGAGGATCTCACTTCTGTAACACTCAGCTTGACAAAACTTTGGAACAGTATGGTGTGAAGCACAAGGTTGCCACACCATATCATCCGCAAGCTAATGGTCAAGCGGAGGTATCCAATCGTGAGATAAAACGTATTTTAGAGAAAACTGTTTCGGCCTCGAGAAAAGATTGGGCCAACAAATTGGATGACACGTTGTGGGCGTATCGGACCGCTTTTAAGGCTCCGATCGATCTCACACCGTTTAAAATGGTGTCTGGTAAGAATTGCCACCTGCCGGTGGAGTTGGAGCACAAGGCGTTTTGGGCCTTAAAATTTTTAAATTTTGATCCCACTCTAAGCGACGAAAAAAGAAAAGTGCAATTACAGGAATTGGATGAATTACGCCTTCAGGCGTACGATTCCAATAAACTATACAAAGAGCGTGTAAAGTCTTACCATGACAAAAAAAATCATCAAGCAATTTGAGGTAGGACAGCTGGTACTGCTATTCAATTCTCGGTTAAAATTGTTCCCGGGAAAGTTAAGGTCTAAATGGTCAGGTCCGTTTCGGATTCGTGAAATAAAGCCTTATGGAGCAATCGTAATAAAAGATACAACAACCAAAGAGAATTGCACTGTCAATGGCCAGAGGCTGAAAGTGTACCTTGGAGGAGATTTCGAGCGGAATCCCTCCATTCTTCCCTTCCGCGATTCGTGAGATTGCGGTGGACCGTCGAGCTTAGCCGATGTTAAACAAGCGCTTGTTGGGAGGCACCCCAACATTGTAAGTATTTTTGCTTTAATTTGTTGTTTTTAGTCATTTTCGCATTTTGAGCATTTGACATTGTGGCAGCAAGACAGACCTGAAATTTTGAAAAAACTGTCTTGTTCGCTGGCCATTCGCACTGCGAATCTGGGCGAGCATTCGCTGGCCATTCGCACTGCGAATCTGGGGCGAGCATTCATTGGCCATTCGCACTGCGAATGTCAGCGAACCAGTCTTGGTGGTTTTGCTGCCACATCAGTAAAAATGAAGGTTTTTATGGGTGGTCCAGTACGTAGGCCCAAGACCCATGTGAAGTCTGATTGACCTGGGGGGACCAAACCCTAGTCCTTTTCCTCTCACTTTCAACCAAAAGCAAAAGAAAAAAAAAAGGAAAACCCTCTCAAATTCTCTTTCCCTCTCACGTGCAATTTTCTGTCTATTTCTCTCAAGTTTTTTTTTACTCAACAGCTATTTCCAAACAAGGTTTGATTTTCTTTTCTCTGTTCTTTCTTATTAATTGTAACTTTGTTGGTGAATTCTGCATGTGAAATTCGTAGAAAAGTTGGATTATAATTCTGTGTTAGGTTTTTCAATGCATGTTGAATTTTCTGATGATGTTTGAGAGTACATGACATGTAGAAGCATGCTAGGTTGTGAAATCTGGGTCTGCATAATTTTTTTCAAAATTTTCGAGCATTCGCTGGCTTGTTCGCACTGCGAACCTGGGGCGAGCGTTCGCCAGGCTTCGCAGTGCGAGTGTTCTAGCGAGCAGCCCAGATTTTTGTTTTTTTTTATAGTTCATTCTGATGCATGTGTGTCCTTTTTTCTAATCATCTGTCTTGGTGTTTTTGTGTGGATTTGTTTGTCATTTGTGCAGATGGGTCCTAAAACCATGATCAGGAAAAGAAAAGTATCCACATCAAGACAAGCACCGGTTCGCTTTGATGAGACTAGGTTCAAAGGACTTAGACAAGCTCAGAGGTATGAGGTGTTGGAAACAAGGACAATCCTTGCGGAGAAGAGGTTTGTTCTGAATGAGCACGGGAGTTATCGTGCCATTGCTGCCCTGTTAACTGCAAAAAAGTGGGATACACTGATAACTCCTGTTGATTCATATAATGTGGAAATGGTTCGAGAGTTCTACGCCAACGCCCTTCCTGATGAGGGGGTTCTGTTTACTTGGACTACGGTTGTTTGCGGAACAACGGTAAGGTTTGACAGAAAGACTATTAACCGAGTTCTTGGAGACCCCCTTCCACTGCGTGCTAGCCAAGAGGATAAGTATCATGAGACGCTGAGTGATTATCGTGATATTGCCACTATGACTCGTGATCTCCTACGCCCTAGTAAAGAGGTGAAGTATAACCATTCAGGGGTAGCAGTGAGATATCACCGTGAGGATATGGTGCCTTTGGCTCAACTTGTATTACTCTTGGTTATCACAAATATTATGCCGAAGTCACATTCCTCTACAGTTACAATTCCTCTAGCGCACCTTGTGCACAGCATCCTTACAAACGTAGAAATTGATGTCGCGAGGATAATAGCAGATGAGATAAGGTTCATTGTCGAGAGTGGATTAGGAGGGAATGCTTCGAGGAAGATTGCCCCTCTTACTTTCCCTTGTTTTATTATGACCTTATGTGCTGATGCTGGAGTGACTTTGCCTTCGCGTCGTCAAGTTACTGTGACGTCGGCTATCGATGATCGATATGTCGACAAATTTTGCAAACCGAAGGGTGTTAGAGCTGAATCTTCTGGGGCTGGCACTGGTGCTGAGGCCGGTACAAGCCAGGGTGCTGCTTCTAGATCTCACAACTTCTATCCATATCAGCAGGAGATCTGCTAATATAATTGGGATTGGATGGCTTCCCAGCAGCGTGCCATGACTGATATTCATGATTCTTTACAGGTTCTCCAATTGCAGATCCGTGACCCTTCTACGCAGCACACTATGATGTCGAGGGAGCAGTTCCTCGCGCATGCTGGATGGCCTGAGGCCAGGCCTGTTTTCGGAGGGGGAGAGGATGTAGTTGAGCCTGCTGCTGATGATGCTGAGGAGGGGGGAGATGGCGATGATATTGTGATTTCTGATGATGATGATGATGATGGGTAGAGGACGGATGTACTTGGGACTGAGCCTGAGGATGAGGATGAGCCAGGGACAGACGTGCTCGAGACTGAGTCCGACGAGGACTGATTTTTTGGATCTTAGACTTGTACACTTCCTTTGGTCATCAAAGTGAAGTTTCTTGTATTTTGTTTTTTCAGCTTTTACTAGTCTATTATTGATGTACTCATACTCGTGTGGTACTTTTTGGATTATGTAGGTGTTTTATACACCAGGCACTTTATGATTATTATTAGTAATGATTATGGTTTGCAGTAAAAAATTTTGTTTCGCTTTACTAATAAATTGTTGGTTTTTAATTAGAGTATTAAGTGTTGAGTTCTTCAGTTTATGAATGCTCAACACTTAAGTGTGTTTTTTGTTGTTAAGTGTTATTAAGAGTTGAATTCTTCAGTTGACGAATGTTCAACTCTTAACCTGTGCATATGTGTTATTTTGATGTTCCTTCTTTTATGATGGAATTTGGGAACTAGGTTGGAGACTCTTGATTTTAAAGGTAGATTCCTCCAAGATGTGAGGGCTATGATAGTACCGTAAGCATTGTGTTGCGACAAGGTATATCGTTACCTAGTTCGAGAATTTTGTATGTTTTAGAACTTTGTGTCTTGGTGCGATTGAAAATGTTGTTTCATGTTACAACTTCCTTTGAATGCATGTGTCATTTTAGAACCAAAAACCATTAAAGTGAGAAGCCTCCAAGGTATTACTATATGCTAAGGATTGTGATGAATGTTGTCTTTACTTTTAATTCATGCCTTATCTTGTGACCATGTGATTTTGTGGAAGTAGGAGAAGTGATCAAGGCACTTTTTGAAAGTGAGCACAACCATGTCCATATATTAATTCACCCGTGAGTAGTGAGCATTTGGTAGCCCCTTTGAGCCTAAACAGTTTAGAACTGAATTGAATGATGAACTTGTTTTATGTACATAATTTGCAAGTTTGGTTCATCATTGAATTTGGTGAGTTTCTAGCATTTTATTCTTGAACCTTTAAAAATTGTATACTTTGATTTCCTTGCCTTAAAAAGCAAGGAGCATTCACTTTAGGTTGAGTTGAAAATGAGTTGGGGAGAATAAAAAGAAGAGGGGTGCATTACTCCAAAGTTTGAAAAAAAACAAAATTTTCAAGCAAGCATGTAAAGAAAAGAGTGTGAATATGTTGTACGAATGAGAAAATGCTTGCTTGAATGAAAAAAAAATATAGAATCCATAATTGTGCACGGTAGTTTGTGAATGTGGAATGAAAAATTGGTGAAATGAAGTGTGTTGTGTGAATATGTGTATAGTGAATGTTCTTTTGCGTTGGCAATTTCGTTTCAAAGACCGTTAGAAATGTCCCTTTTTGTTCACCTAACCAAGCTACATTCTTGAAGTCCTTAGTGATCTTGTACTTCCATGATTTCTTTTGTGTTCATTGAGATATGATATGAATTGCTTAGTATTGCATCATTTGTCATTTGAGTGTAATTGTCCAGTGCTTGTATGCACGTGTGCCTTCAATCCTTTTTCGAAGAGGAGTGTAGAATGACATGTGTATAATGGGTTAGTTGTTTCTTGAAACATTATTTGAAAGTGTTTAAGAGGAAGTTCTTTTACATTATAGTTCTTGAATTATGTAATTGTGCGTTGTTGTGATCGTTGTTTAATTGAGCCGTTTTTCGCGTCTTGGTTGAATTGAGTGCTCGAGCAAATCCTCGTGAGAGGCATACTTTGCTTGAGGACAAACAAAGAGTTAGTTGGGGAGAGTTTGTTAGATGTCAAACATGTTATATATTTGTATGAAATACTTGGCATTTTTCATTTCTTTCTAACGGTTAATTGTGAATTTATGCGGTAAATTGTGTTGTAATGCGTACATTGGAATATATGTGTGGAGCTTGTAATTTGTGTGTTAATGTGCAGGTCTAGGCATGAAAGGAGGAAAATTGTGAACACATGGAACCAATGCAAGTTTCCACTGAGTTTTTAGCTGCAACAGGGTGTTCGCAGTGCGAACAATCTGGCGAAGGCCCAGCGAAGGTTCGCACCGTGATGGACCAGCGAAGGCGCCAGCGAGCAGAGGCAGAGAGTTCCAGTTTGCTCGCTAGTTTATTCGCAGTGCGAATGAAGCTAGCGAAGGCTCGCTGGTTGGTTCGCAGTGCAATGGTGCTGGCGAAGGGAGACAGAGAGTTCCAGTTTGCTCGCTAGTTTATTCGCAGTGCGAATGAAGCTAGCGAATGATTCGCAGTGCGAATGAATGGGTTCGCAGTGCGAGCGCACGATTTCTGTTTGGGGCGGTTTAAGTCTCAGAGGCACTTAAAGTGCCATTTTTCCTCATTCGCAGTGCGAATCCATCAGATTTCAGAATTGTATAAATAGAATTTCACTTTATGTGTTAGGGATCTTTTGTTCATTTTGATCCAAAATCATAGTTTTCAGTCTTTTTACCATTGGAGCTTGTATTTTCACTTGGAGAAGCTGATTTTGCATCCATTCTCGATTATTCGGCGTGGATGTTTACTCATCTCCTCTCTTTTCTTGTTATCCAATCTACCATGAGAAGTGGTAGCTAAACACTCAATGTTGAGGTTAGATGTAGTTGATTTTGTTTTTATGTATTGCTTTTGATCTATTGTATATGAACAAAGTCTTTGATCAATATAGATGATGTTGTTTTCTCTTAATGATCCATGTGTGATTTGTTTTACTCTAGACATAGATTCTACAAATCATGACCTAACAATTTCATCTCTTAAAAACCAAACTCTAGACATAGATTTGGGATTTGCTATTCACATTGTATTGATCTTAATGATCATTGCTTAGATTGTTAGCGTGAGACATCATCTAACGGTCTAAACAATGGTACTCACGACTTCGCTTTAGACATGAACTTAGTCGGGAGGATACGCGGTTATATTGGTCGGAAACCGAGTTCATATGCTTGATTAATCGTTTATACATGGAAAGGATTAGCGAAACCTAACCTTAACATGCTTTTATAAAACCTTTTACAAAATCTTTGTGACCAATTAATCTTTGCTACAAGTGAATGTTAAAAACAATTGAGAAACTTTTGAAACCGTTAACTTAGAATATCACAACTATTGAAAGGCACGCATCAAATATCAAACAATCCCTGTGGATACGATTAAAAACAACCCCCATTATTACTCTACTAACAAACAGCCCCACAATACAGTTATATGTATATGAAAGAGGTAAATGAAAGCATATAAACACTTACTCGGTTGTAGAGCTTCCATGCTGTTTGGTTAGTTGTTCAACAAAGAAAGATTGAAAACAATTGTATATTTCAAAATCAAAGGAGAAAGTGCTTTTGAAAGGAACGTTGGGGCTTACAGCTCAAGGAGAGGCCCAGGGTTTTAGTAGTGATTACACTGTGATATGAGTTTGTACAGTGGGACTTATACGAGTGACTGAGGCCCAAAAAGTTTTCTGTATAAGGGGAATGGGTCTTACACTCTCTCAAGAGGCCCAAAAAAATTGATTTAGAGAAAAGAAGCGGGTCTTACTACTCGAGGGTAGGCCCAGATGATTTTGTTTAAAAAATGGCGATCGCGTCGAGGTTTTAGAATGTACAGAGGGACTTATACAATAAGTGAGGCCCCAAAATGGGTTATGTAAAAAAGGGGGTTGGGACTTACACTCTATTAGAGGCCCAAGTGAGTTTTAAGAAAAGAAATGGGTCTTACTACTCGAGGGTAGACCCAATGGTTAATTTTGAAAAGGGCGACGATCGCGCCGAGGTTTTGGAAACTCCGTGGGACTTATACAAGTGATTAAGGCCCAAAATTTTGGTATTTACAAAGGAATTGGGTCTTACACTCTATTAGAGGCCCAAAGGTTTAAAAATGAAAAGAAATGGGACTTATAGCTCAAGGAGAAGCCCAATGGTCTTTTTGTTAAAAGGCGACGATCGCGCCGAACTTTGTAAATGTACAGAGCGACTTATATAATATCTGAGGCCCAAAATATTTATTTACAAAGGGGGTGGGACTTACACTCTATTAGAGGCCCAAAGTGTATTTTAGGAAAAGAAATGGGGCTTACAACACGAGGGGAGGCCCAAATGATTTTTAGTTTGAAAATAGCGATCGCGCCGAGATTTTTCGTATCGGGACTTATACAATAACTGAGGCCCAAAATATTTTTGTACAAAAAGGGTTGGGTCTTACACTCTATTAGAGGCCCAAGGTGTTTGAAAAAGATTTATTAGGGTGAAAATCAAAGAAACCCCAATTTCATTTTTTAAAGGCATTTTTCAAAGAAAAATCAAGTAAAAAAATGATAACAATATCAAATAAAATCATTAATCATGTTATAAACAATGATTAAGGTTTATGAAAAAGTATTTTATCCACATGAATATTTAAAATCATTTTAGTTTTAAAAATCAAGAAAAATAAATCATTTTAAAATCATTTAAAACAATTTAAAACAATATTTTTGAATATATTAAAAATATATCAAATAATAATATTTTTTGTGATTTTTTGGTGGATTAAAATATTATGGAGTATGAATAAGAAGTGTGTAAAACAGAATTGGAAAATGATGATTTTTGCTATGTAAAAGAATTGGTTGAGTTTTGAAGATAAACTAAGAAAAAGAGGAAAGATGTCACAACATCACATTCGACATCTTTCATGAGTTTTGAAGATAAGAGAAAAAGGGAAGATGTCACAACATCACATTCGACATCTTAAAAAACCAGAACTGCACCTTGGTTTTCAACATCTTTGCTATCAAACTTCAAACATTCATAACTCTCTCAATTTTTAACGAAATTGAAATCTGTAAGAACCTATCTTGACTGATTTTTCACAAAGAATCCAATGGTATTACTCATGCACACTGAAACTTAATGTACAGAACACACAAAGCAAAAAACCAGAACTGGATGTTGATTTTAAACATCTTTGCTTATCAAACTTTCAACACTCATAACTCTCTCAATTTTTAACGAAATTAAAATCCGTAAGAACCTATCTTGACCAATTTTTCACAAGGAATCCAATGGTATCACTCATACATACTGAAACTTAATGTACAACACACACAAGGCAAAAAACCAGATCTGCACCTTAAGTTTAAAACAACATAAACTCCACATATAAACATGTTAAAGTGCAAACAGTAGGAGGATCATATCATACACATTAAGGACTACATTTTTGCTTCAAGAATTGTTCAATATGATGCATGTATGTGGACAACAAAGGAAAGCATGATTCAAGGAATTCAAGTTGTGAATTTTACCTCTTTTTTGGAGATTTTGTGCAACCTACCAAGTGCTTTGTTCCAGAAATGATTTGATGCATTAGACACCCTCAAATGACCTCTTAGAAGCTTTTAGGATGGTTGGAATCAGCTGGAAACCTCTGGAGCAAGTTTCAGCACTTTCTTACAAAATGGGCAAAGTGGCCAAAATGTCAACTCTCTCAAATGGTGTTCCAGATGTGTGGCACCATTTGGGACAGTTCAAGGATGATATTTGGAGTGTGTTTGAGGTTTTATCTAGTTTGGAAAGTGACTGAATCAAGACATGGCTTGAAAAATGCAAAAAAGTCCAATTTTGAGGTTTTGAGAGGTGACTTTGTGATTTTGGTGTTACAGGTCACTTGTGATAGTTTGGATCACCTACGTATGATGTTTATGAGGTGTTAGGATCATGAGCTGTGATGGAAATGCTCTCTAACTCAAAAACTCAGAATTTCCTTACTAAAGAAGGCATTTTGGAGTGAAAGAAGTGATTTTGAGGAAAGCATCTGTTTGATGGCTTTGGTGTACTCAAACTGAGCATAAATGAGCTCTATTTATAGTAGAACAAGTTTGTTTTGGCAGCAATAGTGAATGGTGGCTGCAGCAGAGGTTTCTTCAATGTTGGTCAATGAAAATCCAAGTCTCCTCCAGCCATTGACTAGAGGTTAGAGCACAGAGCTTTGGTTCCCTACTTGTTGGAGGAATCTTGACTGAATTCAGTTGTAAATGTGTCAGTCCATGCCACCTCTAAGCATCTATTGAATGCTCCAATCCAAAATTGGAGTCTTGTCCCTCTTTTAGGGATTTCTAGGTTTGGCATGCTACTTCTTGTTCCAAGGACTTTGGAGGCTTGGCTCAGTGATTGTCCCCTTTGGATTTGATCCTCAGATGTGTCCAAGATGATGACAAGGCTTGGAAATTCGTGTGGCACAAGAAAAAAGTGCACAAAATCTGTCCTAAAAAAACAGTTGCAGCAAGCCTTCTTGTAAAGTCCATAACTTCCTGCTCGAGTGTGATAAATGGACGTTCTACAACTTTCTGGAAAGCTGAGATGACGTACTTCAACTTTGATGTTCAAGGTTTGTGAAGATAAGACTTGTAAAGTTGTCAAAATTGACCTTGAACTTGTGTGATCAAATCTGCCCTAAAAGCTGTCATGAAAATTCTGTTTTATCAATGCCTTTTGCAGAGACCATAACTTTCTGCTCGAGAATGATAAATGAGCTTTCTAGGACTTTCTGGAAAGGTGAGATGATGTACTTCAACTTTCATGCCTAGGGTTTTTCCTTAATCAACTTGGACCATGGAGAAAATCATCCTTGAAGTTGGGACATTCTTGCTGGAAAAATATTAATGATGTCCTATGAAATGTCAGAACATTGGACATTAAGAATTCCCAACTTTGATCACTTATATCTTTTAATCTTTATGATATTTTGAGTTGATTCCTTCTACAATGTTGAAGTATCAAATACCCTCTTTAAAAGTAGCCCTTACGCAAAACCAATGGATACTTGGGTCAATAGTTACAACCTTGAAAAGTTGTACACTTGAACATGATTTTAACTTAGAAAAAATTTCTAAGTTTCCTTCAATTTGATCAATTTTGCAATTCTGTATGATTTCTTGATTTAAATTTGATTAAATTAAATCATCCATCATATTTTCTTGAGTAATGGCTCGTGAAGCTCAAAGTTGACCAAAAGTCAAACTTTGACTTTCTGCGTCAGTTGACTTTGTATTAGATGAACTTGAGGCTTGATCCACTTGAAATGTTGCACTCTTGTGCTTAATTCTTGATGTGGGAGTCCTCGTTATCCTTTGTGGGTGTTTAAGAGGTTAGACAAGTTGAAGATCATGTCATTCCTTGATTGATCCTTTGCCTAAGGCTCAAAGAGGGCTTGAAACCCTAACTTTGATTGCAGTGAATGCTCAACAATTCCTTTAGGAGATTGACGAGGCAAAAAGGTACATCCATATTGTGATGATGATTTGCACAATGATGGGAAATCTTAGTGGTCAAAATTTGGGGTATGACAGATGCCCCTATTTAATCTTCTTGGACCAGAATGTGTGAATGGCGAAGGTATTCGGGCATTCGGGGTGCAAGAGGATTAAATATCAGAATACCCGAAATTTTGATGATGGTTATGAATGGTAGCTTACGCATTCATCTTCTTTAGCTAAGCGATGATGCTTAGAAAAGGTAAACTTCCCCTCGATCCTGGTCTTCAGCCAAGGAGCTGGTCTCAGTTTTCTTTTGAAAAAAACCTCCCCTCGATCCTGGTTTCCTACCAAGGAACTGGTCTTAGTTTCTTTTGTCAACTTCCCCTCGATCCTGGTTTCCTACCAAGGAACCGGTCTTAGTTTCTGATTTGTGAACTTCCCCTCGATCCTAGTTTCCTGCCAAGGAACTGGTCTTAGTTTCTGATGTAAACTTCCCCTCGATCCTGGTTTCCTACCAAGGAACTGGTCTCAGTTTCTTTTGTCAATAAACTTTCTTGACAAGGAACGCTGTTTGTAGCGGTTTTCCTTCAAACTTCTCACCGAATTTTCCTATGGATATGCCATTTGAGTGGAAAAAAGTTTTGATGTCAGACTTGCTGCGGAACCCATTCGTCTGAATTGTAGAGGTACACAAACTTCTCTATTTGGAGACGCCATTTGTCGATTCTACTGGGGAAAGCGAGTCTCTTGAGAGACTGTTTCCGCTTAGGGATGTTACATCATACTTTTCCTGAGGTCTTTTAAGAGAAATGTCATACGATGTACCCTAATTTTGAGGGGCTTTCTCTGGGGATTTTTCTTAATCCGGGAAAGCGAATATATCATCTTCAATGGCGAAGAGTGATATTTCTTGAAAGTTTTCTTGTTTCTCAGAGGTTCAAGTTATCAAAGTGGTCAAGGACCGTCTCTAATCCAGAGATAAACGGGAGAAAGATTACTTAGATGATTCACTTTCTGACGAGGAAAGATCTGACAACTCGATTGAGAGGCCTTCTATCACTAGGGGACAAGACCGACTAGAGTGATAGTGATGCAATATGAATATGAATGCGAATCAATAATGCATGATGTATGTATGTATATGCTCAACAATTCCTTGAGGATATTGATGAGGCAAAAAGGTACAACCATATTGTGATGATGATTTGCACAATGATGGGAAATCTTAGTGGTCAAAATTTGGGGTATGACAACCATTATCGGTGATTTTTGTTTTAACACTTCAATTGAATTTGAGTTGCAGGAGGGAGCCGACATTCCGTTTTGGCTTGTGGATTGGTCTAATTATGGTGTTTTTGCTGATGTATTTCCTTTACTGTATCATGCTAGTATTAGCAAATTAAGTTCTGTCAAGGAAATGGGATATTGGTTGGAAGGAGTCTGGTTTTGGAACTGTTGCGGACTGCCTGATGCGGTTTTGGCCGACAACAGTAGCGGTTGGCTTGATTTGTCCATTCTGCTGCAGTGTGTCAAGGCTAACCGGTCTGGTGGTGTGGATCCTATCAAGTGGAAAGGTGGAGATAATTCCCATTTTTCTGTTAAAGCTGTTTACAAGTTGATGATGGTTGACTCAATTATAAATTTTATCGAGGATGAGCAACAGTGCACTTTCAAAAATATGTGGAGTTTGAAAATTCCTTCTAAAATCAAAGTTTTCGGGTGGAGGGTTTTTTGGAATCGGTTGCCGACTAAGGAAGCATTAAGGTGTAGAGGAATTATCATTAATTCTTTGTGTGGAGTGTGCAATGTGGATGACGAAGATTTGATTCATCTTTTCTTCCGGTGTTCTTATGCGAAAAAAGGTTTGGTGCATAATTGGTTCTTAGTGTAGGATTTTCGAGTGTTATGGTGGATCTGTTCATAGATTTTTTTCGAACTGGTGTGGGAGAGGCAGAAATATATCAGCTAGAGGGGCTATTTGGTTATCGGTGATTTGGTCGATATGGAAGGATAAAAATAACTGTGTTTTTAATTCATTTCCTTGTAATATTGATAATATCTGCTGGAATGTGAAGATTAATGTTTGGAAATGGGGATGTTCTGGCGAGATTCCCTACTCTAACCCCTCTTTTTTAGAGTTTTGTTCGAACACTTTTTAGTTGGGTAAGAGGGGTTGGTGGTGAATTTTTCCGTGTATGGGTGGAATACCCCTTGTATTCTCTTTTTTATCGGTATATCATTTGCTTTAAAAAAAATAGTTGTAAGCATCAATTTCAAATTGATAATCAAGAGATGTTGAGACATTTTCATGAGATTCCATTAGAAAAATCAAAAGAGTAATCAATAGATGTTGAGACATTTCCATGAGATTCCAATAAAAAAACCTGCAAGATAATATATTACTCAATTTTATAAGCAATAAGATCATCAAAAGAAATAAAAATTAATAAAGCTTATACATATTTGTGTAAAAAAAACTAATACATATTTTATTTCCTTATGCAACGTTATTATTGTTCAAAAATTGTGCTCGACATACCTCCCAAAATTATAAGAACATTCTCAAATATCATATACAATGCATTTTTAAAAGATTACCATTTACTACGATTCTTTTATGAAAAACAAATTAATGTATGACTTGATTTCATTCAAATAAAACAAAAACTATAAGAAGAAAAAACGTACAAATTATATTTCATTATGCATATCTCTTGGTCTCCATCATTTTCTCCAATTTCAAATGCATTCTGCGACCCTTATATATGCATTAAAACCAAATCACTAACCATATCAATTGAGAGAGGAAAAATTACAATCAAGTCTCTAACACTTAAGTTTGTAATTATTTTATTTCGATTGAAGTTTCTAACTCATTTAATAAAAAATCCAAGAAGTAATGGTCTACAAAACCCTATAAAAAACGTTTATCAAGCACACTACAGCTGAAATAACATCTTGGAAACATTGTAGTGAGAAAACAGAAGTTATACCATTGGATCCATATCTTAGTAATCAGCCGATGCAGATTTGGTTTGTGCTCTTTGACACTTAGTGTTTCTAGAGTCTGAAGAGATATTAACATTTACATTTTATACAAAAATTTGCAGAAATTGAAACCAATATGAAAAGAACAAAATCACAAAAAAATTTAGAAAACAAATATATAAATTTCACCACTAATCAAGTGTAGCAGTATCAATTATATACACATATATAAAATATAAATTTTCATAAATTAAAATCAATGTACAAAGAATAAAATCACGTATAATTCTACTAAAACACAGAAAAAGTAAATTTAACAAAAAAAAAGTGTCCCCACTAATCGAAGGTTGCATTATCAATTGATCAAAGCAAGTACTGAGAAATGGAAAGAGGATTGCGGAGAGGATTTAGATGAGAAAGACTAGAGATGGACAATGGAAAGAAATTTTGAATCTTGATATACAAATTTTGTAAGGTTTCTCAAAAAAATAAATGAAGGTATATGTAGAGTGTTCTTCATTACAAAAGATCCTTCAATCTTGTAAGTACCAATTTTGTTTTCCCAAATACGACTGATTAAGAATGGAACAAACAATGATGTGAAATATGGATGGATTTGGAAGATCGTATATAGACTTTCCCATCAACTCCGTATACCTATCCTGAAGCCAAGATAGGCAAAAGTGAGCACCCATGTTAAACTTAAACTCATCTCTTACATGCGCCTCAGTACCCCCAATACATATGTTGTAGTAATACATGCAAGCTCCTGGTTAATGAGTGGAGCGATGAAGAAACATCCTGGAAGAGGGAGATTGAACAGGGAGAAGACATCCTCTAAAGTAATCTTTATCTCACCAAATGGAAGATGAAAGGAGGATGTCTCTTTATGCCATCGATCAACAAAAGTTGTCAATAGGGGAATGTTGAGCATGGTCAACGAATATTCCACCAATAAAAGGAGGCCTCCATCATCGACAATCTCCTTGACCACCAGAGCAGGCTCGACCCTGTGCAGGAGCAGCAGGCTCTACTGCACAGGGCCCCAAAATTTTAAAAAGTTCATTTTTTTTTTTCATTAATATTAATAAAGATAAAAAAATATTATAAAAACTAAATAAATAAATAAAAAATGCTATGATAAAAATGTAATACATTAAACTAGTAAGAGACCCGTGTGTTCGCATGGGTGTTAGTAGTTTTGTTTAAGATGGTTGATTAAAAATAAAAATATGTATAAAGAATAAATTGGACATAAACTCTCATACATCTCCCAAAATCACCAACATCAGAAATCCAATATGTCTAATAACTAAAAATATATACAAATGTCAATAATAACTATAAATTTAAGTCATAAAATTCGTAGGAGATGGTGAGACTTACATATATCACTTTTATTGTTTCTTTAGAATACAATAATAAATTGTTATAAAATCACTATGTAATTAAATTATTTATTAAAGATGAACATGATTGAAACCGTAATGATGACAAAGTATTCATAGTTCCATCTCAAACTATCGCATTCCTTCACACTCGATTTGCATTAACCAAAATCGTGATGTCGCATAGAAATTAAAGTTAAAGCATTATCTCACTCAACTGAAAGCTATATTTTGAAATAAACAATACATTGTGAAGACACAAATCCTATATAGATATAGCTTACTGCATTCTTCTATAAATTTATTATTAGACACAAATCGAAGAAACTTACTTCTCGGTTTATTGGTCCTTACCAGATATCCGCGAGAGTGGGTGCTGTGGCTTATAGGGTGGCGTTGCCGCCGAATCTGTCGAATTTGCACGATGTGTTTCATGTTCCACAGCTTCGGAAGTATGTTCCGGATCCGTCGTATGTGATTCCGATGGATGAGGTTGAGGTAAGGGAAAACCTTACAGTTGAGGCATTACCAGTTAGGGTTTTGGATCGCGAGGTGAAGAGATTGAGAGGCAAGGATATTGCACTTGTGAAAGTGGCGTGGGGCGGCGCTGCTGAGGGCAATTTGACTTGGGAGTTGGAGAGTCGGATGCGGGAGTCGTATCCAGATTTGTTCGTCTCAGGTATATTTTCGAGGACGAAAATTTCTAAGTGGGGGAGAGTTGTAACGACCCAGTTTTCGTGTGCGTTTTATTTAATCGAGTCGTTTGATTATTATATTATTATTTTATTTTATTTTCGACTTTTATCTGAAAATATGTTATCTTTCAATGTTGTGGTATTTTATCGGGTTTTGGGTTCGTTTGTGAGATATTTGAGTGTGGGGGTATTTTGGTCATTTTAGGATATTTTGGATTAAGTAAGAAAAATAGAAAATAGTAGAGAGAAAAAGAGAAAGAAAGAAAAGGAAAAGAAAGAAAAAGGAGAGAAAAGAGAAGAAGAAGAGAAATAGTGGAAAACTTGGAAAAATCAAAGAAAAATCAACTTCTAGTATCGATTTAATCGGGTAAGGGTGCGAAATTCAATTATTGTATACTTGTATATGATTATGTATGTATATTTGTGATGTTTGTTGGATTGAAATGGAAATATTTTAGTAAACCCATTTTTGGTAAAATTGAGTAGAAATTGATTAAATGTGTAGAAATTTATGTGTTAAGTGTTCATTCTTGTTGATACATGATAGATACTTGTTATTGGACATTGTATTGGCAATTTTCTGGTGTGTAGGTGAGATTTGGGGGAATTTTGGGTTGAACCCGTATGAAAATTATGCAGAAGAATTTTTCTGAGATTTCCAGGTCATACGCGTATGGGGCATGTTCATACGCGTATGAACCTTGGCAATACGTGTATGGTGGGTAGGCCATAGGGCCATTACGCGTATGGGTTGCTTGTTTTCTCGGTCATCTGCCCATTTGCGTATGATACGCGTAGCTTTTTAGGTCAATACGCGTACGGGCTTGGGCATTACGTGTACGGACATTTCAACGTGAACTTTGGGAAAAAATGAGTCTCTGCTCATACGCGTATGGCTCATGGTGATACGCGTATGGACAGGACTTTTGCAAAATGTGACTTTTCAAAATATCGTTTTTCGTTTTCGTTCGTAACTTTTGATCCGTTTGTCCGATTTTTACATTCTTGGTATCGTTGTGTAGCTATTGAGCTGTACTTTCTTATTATGATGATTTTGGAATTGTTAGCCGATTTAATTATGTTGGAAAATCGGGAATAGTGTCGATTGTCGACTTTTGTCATTATACTTGTACGAAATTGATATATATTGTGCAAGGTGCTGTTGTATGATGTAAATGTATGTGTTTAGATGATGTTGTGATGATTTGTGGCCGTATGGAAATTAAATGCATTGTTTTGGGCATAAGTGCAAAGTGTGATTTTATCGATGAAATGAATGTGTTTATGTGTGCATATTGAATGTCATGGGTCCTTGTATGCCAAGCATCATGATATGCATTGTGGAACATCCTGAGTGACGGTTTGGATTCCAGAGGGAATTTGCTATAACTTTGTGTGCCCATGTGGGGTGTGAGCGATGATTATAGACGATCGTGTGCCCATGTGGGGTGTGAACGATCGGGTCGTGTGCCCGTGTGGGGTGTGAGCGATCCATAAACACCGTGTGCCCGTGTGGGGTGTGAGCAGTGGGGAACATCGTAGGCCCGACGGGGAGTTACAGTGATGTAACGAGCGATGGTTCCAGCAGAGTTCCTGAGTGAACTAGTGATGAGAAACAATGGAAGTCGGTACCGCATGTGCATATGCATAGAGTCGTTGTGTCGGTCTCTTGCATTGCATAAATCATTTATGGTTGTTTATGTGTGGAATTGTGGATAAATTGATATATGGATATGTGTTGGTGATGGAAATATGTATTGTGTCTTGTAATGCCTTGTGTTTTGAATTATAGAGAGTTGTGGTGAGAACCGTATATATGTGTATTTTTGTGTTATATATAATTATATGCAATTATATTATGGTTGTTTTTCTCACCCTTCTGCTGTTTTATAATGCTCTATGAGGCATTGCAGATTAGAGTTGCTGGAGGTATTTTTGTGAAGCTTTGCGTCTTCATTCTTTTGTCGGTCGGCTCTGATATGTGACACCGGGTAGTTAGGGAGGCCGTTTGTGATAATTGTATATTATGTATATGTATATCTTTTGGCTTGTGCATGTACAACTTGATGAATGACAAACTTTTGTGATATATATATGTATGTTATTCAGTTTTAGATTTTCCGCTTTTATTCTAAAATCTGAAATGTGGGTGTAAGGAACTGAGTTCCTCTGTTGATTGCTACCCCAATGTTGCATATCTTTATGAGCAGGTGTTGTATGAATTGTTTTCAAATTGATGTGACCCTCCCGGTCTATGCCATGATAATTTAAATATACTCTGACGAAATTTTGAATTTTCTTTTACTGCTATTTATTAATTGGGGGTATGGATCGGGGGTGTTACATTAAGTGGTATCAGAGCCAGTTTGTGTCAGTCCGTGTCAGTTGTGTCAGTCCTTGTTGGTCGTTGTGGTTGGATGAGCTGTTTGTTTAACCATAGTTTCTGTTATTGGAAATGAACAGAATATGGCTGGTAGGAATGATGCTGCTTTGGCTGCGGCTATGCAAGCTATGGCTCGTGCTGTGCAGGGTGCACCTAATGCTGCGGGTAATGATGAGTTCAGGAATAACAAACCGCCTGTCTTCAAAGGAAGATATGATCTGGATGGTGCACAGATTTGGCTGAAAGAGATTGAAAGGATTTTCCGAGTGATGGATTGTGATGAAGATCAGAAGGTGAGACTGGGTACTCACATGTTTTTGGAAGAAGCTGATGATTGGTGGGTTAGTACTCGACGTGTGTTGGAAGCTGCAGAAGAGGAAGAAATTACTTGGGAAGTTTTTAGCCGGGAGTTCTTGAGGAGGTATTTTCCTGAAGATGTGAGGGGAAAGAAGGAAATTGAGTTTTTGGAACTGAAGCAAGGTAATATGTCTGTAGTTGATTATACTGCTAAGTTTGTGGAACTTGTGCAGTTTTATCCTCATTATGCGGAAGCAACTGCTGAATTCTCTAAGTGTGTGAAGTATGAGAATGGCTTGCGTCCTGAGATAAAGCAGGCGATTGGATATCAGAGGATTCGGAGGTTTTCTGATTTGGTAGATTGTTGTAGGATTTATAAAGAGGACAGTAAGGCTCGTTCTACTCATTACAAGAGTATGAGCGAGAGGAAAGGGAAGCAACAGTTCCGTGGTGGTCCGTATGTGACACCAGCTGATAAAGGTAAACAGAGAGGGAATTTTGAGAAAAGGTCAGGTGGAGGAGGAATGTCTGGTCCTATGAGGTGTTATAAATGTGGTGAGTTGGGGCATCGTCAGTTTGAGTGCAGGAAAGATTTGAGGAAGTGTACTAATTGTGGGGGTGTAGGATATGTTGCAGCGGATTGTGCCAGGAAGAATGTGGTGAAATGTTACAACTGTGGGGAACCTGGTCACATTAGTACTAAGTGTCCGAAACCGAAACAAGCTCCAGCTGGTGGAAAAGTGTTTGCATTGTCGGGGACTCAGACTTCGAGTGCAGATCGTCTGATTCGAGGTACTTGTTTTATTAATAGTACTCCTTTGATTGCTATTATTGATACTAGAGCGATTCATTCGTTTATTTCGTCTGAGTGCGCGAAGCGTTTGAATCTTGTGTTGTCTGTGATGGATGGTGGAATGGTTATTGATACTCCAGCAATGGGGTTAGTAACTACTTCCTTGGTTTGTCTAAGATGTCCTTTGACCATTTATGGTAAAGACTTTGAGATGGATTTAGTGTGTTTGCCGTTGGAAGGATTAGATGTGGTTTTGGGTATGAATTGGTTGCAATTCAATAGGGTTCATATTGATTGTGATCATAAGCTGGTAAGGTTTCCTTCTCTTAAGGAAGACAAAGACTCGAGTTTCTTATCTACCAAAGAGTTGAAGAAACTTTTGGCGGAGGAAGCTCAGTTGTTTGGATTGTTTGCATCTTTAACTGTGGATAGTCAAGTTTCACTTGAGGTGTTTCCTGTTGTGTGCGAATTTTCGGAAGTGTTTCCTGAGGATATTTCGGACTTGCCGCCGGAGAGAGAGGTGGAGTTTTCTATAGATCTAGTTCCTGGTACTAGACCTGTTTCTATGGCACCTTATCGTATGTCGGCATCGGAGTTGGTGGAGTTAAAGAAACAGTTGAATGAGTTGTTGGAAAAGAGGTTCGTGAGGCCAAGTGTTTCTCCTTGGGGTGCTCCAGTTTTATTGGTGAAAAAGAAGGATGGGAGTATGAGGTTATGTATTGATTATCGCCAGTTGAATAAGGTGACGATCAAGAATAAGTATCCTCTTCCAAGGATTGATGATCTGATGGATCAGTTGGTTGGTGCGTGTGTGTTCAGTAAGATTGACTTGAGGTCGGGGTATCATCAGATAAGGGTGAAGGAGGAAGACATTCAGAAAACGGCTTTTAGGACACGATACGGTCATTATGAATATTCTGTGATGCCGTTCGGGGTTTCTAATGCTCCAGGTGTGTTTATGGAATACATGAATGGTATTTTTCACGAGCATCTGGATCATTTTGTGGTGGTGTTTATTGATGATATCTTAATTTATTCTAAGTCTCGAGAGGAGCATGCATAACATTTGCGTATTATTTTGTAGGTTTTGAAGGAGAGGAAGCTTTTTGCTAAATTGTCCAAGTGTGAATTCTGGTTATCGGAAGTGAGTTTTCTTGGACACGTAATTTCAGGTAATGGTATTGCTGTGGATCCATCTAAAGTAGAAGCAGTTCTACAATGGGAGGCTCCGAGATCTGTTACTGAAATTCGAAGCTTTTTGGGTTTGGCTGGTTATTATTGCAGGTTTATTGAAGGTTTTTCGAAGCTAGCACTTCCTTTGACCCAGTTGACTTGTAAAAGGCAAGCATTCATTTGGGATATTCGGTGTGAAGAGAGTTTTACTGAGCTGAAGAGAAGATTGACGACAGCTCCGATCTTGATTTTACTGAATCCTAATGAACCATTCGTGGTTTATTGTGGTGCTTCTTTGATTGGTCTAGGTGGTGTTCTGATGCAGGAAGGTAAGGTGGTGGCTTATGCTTCAAGGCAGTTAAGAGTTCATGAGAAGAATTATCCTACTCATGATCTTGAGTTAGCGGCTGTGGTTTTTGTGTTGAAGATTTGGAGGCATTATCTCTACGGTGCAAGGTTTGAAGTCTTTAGTGATCATAAAAGTTTGAAATATTTGTTTGATCAGAAAGAGCTAAATATGAGGCAACGTAGATGGTTAGAATTCTTGAAGGACTACGACTTTGGCTTGAATTACCATCCTGGTAAAGCTAATGTGGTGGCTGATGCATTGAGCCGGAAATCGTTACATATGTCCTCTTTAATGGTTAAGGAGTGGGAACTTTTGGAATCGTTTAGAGACTTGAGTTTGGTTTGTCAAGTGACGTCGGATAGCGTTAGGCTTGGTAAGCTAACGATTACTAATGATTTTCTGATGACGGTTAGTGAGAAGCAAAAGCTGGATGTGAAATTTGTGGATTTGATGTTGGTTGGAGGAAAAGATGTGAATAGTGATTTTCAAGTGGATATTAATGGTGTTTTGAGATTCCGAGGTAGAATTTGTATTCCAGATGATGCGGAGTTGAAAAGGATGATTTTGGAGGAAGGACACCGGAGTAATTTGAGTATACATCCGGGAGCGAATAAGATGTACCAAGATTTGAAGAAGATTTTCTGGTGGTCTGGATTGAAAAGAGATGTGGCTCAGTTTGTTTATGCATGCTTGACTTGTCAGAAATCGAAGGTGGAACATCTGAGGCCTAGTGGTTTGTTGCAACCGTTGGATATTCCTGAATGGAAGTGGGATAGTATTTCCATGGATTTTGTGACAGGGTTACCGAATACTCAGCGAGGGCATAATGCTATTTGGGTGGTTGTTGATAGACTGACTAAATCGGCTCATTTTATTCCGATTGACATTAGTTTTTCTTTGGAGCGGTTAGCTGAGATTTACATCAGTGTGATTGTGAAGTTGCATGGAGTTCCATTGAGTATTGTTTCTGATCGAAATCCTAGATTTACATCGAGATTTTGGGAAGGTTTACAGAAGGCTTTGGGTTCTAGATTGAGATTGAGTTCGGCTTATCATCCATAGACGGATGGTCAGACGGAGAGGACGATTCAGTCTTTGGAGGATTTGTTGAGAGCGTGTGTTTTTGGAACAAGGTGGTGCGTGGGATAGTTATCTTGCCTTGATTGAGTTTACGTATAATAACAGTTTCCATTCTAGTATTGGAATGGCACCTTTTGAAGCACTGTATGGGCGAAGGTGTCGGACACCGTTGTGTTGGCACGAATCTGGTGAGAGAACGGTGGTTGGACCAGAATTGGTGCAACAGACGACAGAGAAAGTGAAGTTTATTCGTGAGAAGATGAAAGCTTCTCAGAGTAGACAAAAGAGTTATCATGATCGGAGACGGAAGGATCTTGAGTTTCAAGAGAGCGATCATGTATTTCTGAGGGTTACGCCGGTAACAGGTGTGGGTCGTGCATTGAAATCGAAGAAACTTACTTCTCGGTTTATTGGTCCTTACCAGATATCCGCGAGAGTGGGTGTTGTGGCTTATAGGGTGGCGTTGCCGCCGAATCTGTCGAATTTGCACGATGTGTTTCATGTTTCACAGCTTCGGAAGTATGTTCCGGATCCGTCGCATGTGATTCCAATGGATGAGGTTGAGGTAAGGGAGAACCTTACAGTTGAGGCATTACCAGTTAGGGTTTTGGATCGCGAGGTGAAGAGATTGAGAGGCAAGGATATTGCACTTGTGAAAGTGGCGTGGGGCGGCGCTGCTGAGGGAAATTTGACTTGGGAGTTGGAGAGTCGGATGCGGGAGTCGTATCCAGATTTGTTCGTCTCAGGTATATTTTCGAGGACGAAAATTTCTAAGTGGGGGAGAGTTGTAACGACCCAGTTTTCGTGTGCGTTTTATTTAATCGAGTCGTTTGATTATTATATTATTATTTTATTTTATTTTTGACTTTTATCTGAAAATATGTTATCTTTCAATGTTGTGGTATTTTATCGGGTTTTGGGTTCGTTTGTGAGATATTTGAGTGTGGGGGTATTTTGGTCATTTTAGGATATTTTTTATTAAGTAAGAAAAAGAGAAAATAGTAGAGAGAAAAAGAGAAAGAAAGAAAAGGAAAAGAAAGAAAAAGGAGAGAAAAGAGAAGAAGAAGAGAAATAGTGGAAAACTTGGAAAAATCAAAGAAAAATCAACTTCTAGTATCGATTTAATCGGGTAAGGGTGCGAAATTCAATTATTGTATACTTGTATATGATTATGTATGTATATTTGTGATGTTTGTTGGATTGAAATGGAAATATTTTAGTAAACCCATTTTTGGTAAAATTGAGTAGAAATTGATTAAATGTGTAGAAATTTATGTGTTAAGTGTTCATTCTTGTTGATACATGATAGATACTTGTTATTGGACATTGTATTGGCAATTTTCTGGTGTGTAGGTGAGATTTGGGGGAATTTTGGGTTGAACCCGTATGAAAATTATGCAGAAGAATTTTTCTGAGATTTCCAGGTCATACGCGTATGGGGCATGTTCATACGCGTATGAACCTTGGCAATACGCGTATGGTGGGCGAGCCATAGGGCCAATACGCGTATGGGTTGCTTGTTTTCTCGGCCATCTGCCCATTTATGTATGATACGCGTAGCTTTTTAGGTCAATACGCGTACGGGCTTGGGCATTACGCGTACGGACATTTCAACATGAACTTTGGGAAAAAATGAGTCTCTGCTCATACGCGTATGGCTCATGGTGATACGCGTATGGACAGGACTTTTGCAAAATGTGACTTTTCAAAATATCGTTTTTCGTTTTCGTTCGTAACTTTTGATCCGTTTGTCCGATTTTTACATTCTTGGTATCGTTGTGTAGCTATTGAGCTGTACTTTCTTATTATGATAATTTTAGAATTGTTAGCCGATTTAATTATGTCGGAAAATCGGGAATAGTGTCGGTTGTCGACTTTTGTCGTTATACTTGTACGAAATTGATATATATTGTGCAAGGTGCTGTTGTATGATGTAAATGTATGTGTTTAGATGATGTTGTGATGATTTGTGGCCGTATGGAAATTAAATGCATTGTTTTGGGCATAAGTGCAAAGTGTGATTTTATCGATGAAATGAATGTGTTTATGTGTGCATATTGAATGTCATGGGTCCTTGTATGCCAAGCATCATGATATGCATTGTGGAACGTCCTGAGTGACGGTTTGGATTCCAGAGGGAATTCGCTATAACTTCGTGTGCCCATGTGGGGTGTGAGCGATGATTATAGACGATCGTGTGCCCATATGGGGTGTGAGCGATCGGGTCGTGTGCCCGTGTGGGGTGTGAGCGATCCATAAACACCGTGTGCCCGTGTGGGGTGTGAGCGGTGGGGAACATCGTAGGCCCGACGGGGAGTTACAGTGATGTAACGAGCGATGGTTCCAACAGAGTTCCTGAGTGAACTAGTGATGAGAAACAATGGAAGTCGGTACCGCATGTGCTTATGCATAGAGTCGTTGTGTCGGTCTCTTGCATTGCATAAATCATTTATGGTTGTTTATGTGTGGATTTGTGGATAAATTGATATATGGATATGTGTTGGTGATGGAAATATGTATTGTGTCTTGTAATGCCTTGTGTTTTGAATTATAGCGAGTTGTGGTGAGAACCGTATATATGTGTATTTTTGTGTTATATATAATTATATGCAATTATATTATGGTTGTTTTTCTCACCCTTCTGCTGTTTTATAATGCTCTATGGGGCATTGCAGATTAAAGTTGCTGGAGGTATTTTTGTGAAGCTTTGCGTCTTCATTCTTTTGTCGGTCGGCTCTGATATGTGACACCGGGTAGTTAGGGAGGCCGTTTGTGATAATTGTATATTATGTATATGTATATCTTTTGGCTTGTGCATGTACAACTTGATGAATGACAAACTTTTGTGATATTTATATATATATATATATATATGTTATTCAGTTTTAGATTTTCCGCTTTTATTCTAAAATCTGAAATGTGGGTGTAAGGAACTGAGTTCCTCTGTTGATTGCTACCCCACTGTTGCATATCTTTATGAGCAGGTGTTGTATGAATTATTTTCAAATTGATGTGACCCTCCCGGTCTATGCCATGATAATTTAAATATACTCTGACAAAATTTCGAATTTTTTTTTACTGTTATTTATTAATTGGGGGTATGGATCGGGGGTGTTACAGTTACTCCAGCTAAAAGGTGCTTCATCTTCATCTTCTGAATCGAATAACCGCATCCTGGCTTGTCTTCTTCGCAATGCCCTTCTTCTTGCCCTTCTTAATCGTCTCCTGGCTTGTCTTCTTCGCAATGCAGCCGCTTCTTGGGCTTCCGCAGCTTCCTCGGCCTGGAAGAGTACTTCCTGTTGAACATGGTGTATTTGTTGGACCTGGGGAACCTGTTGGACATGTTGTGGTTGTTGATCATCTGACTCAGGTTCAACCGGGATAGCATAATTTGAATTCATTTCGTTTTTTCCCTATCCTCAGGTGATGGTTGTGTGATAATATGAAGAGAAAGTAGGATTTTATAATGGGTTATTTGATTCTTGATATTCTATTTACATTGGAAATCTACAACTTTTTAGTGGGATGTCATAATTGTTTGGTTAATTCAAAAGCCAATGTTGTTTATTGAGTTTTGATGGTCAAGCCTATCAATGACGTTTCAATAAACTGTAATTGAAAACTAAAGGTCAAATTAATGATTAACATTGGTAATTAAAACATATTAAAACCACAGTAATTAGAACATTCACATAGTAAAGTCATGAATAGGTAACAGAATACCAAACAACATGACAACTAATCATATAATACGAAGGGAGTAAAAAAGAAGGGAGAGAATTACTGAAGTCAAAAGTGTGAAAATAAATGATGGAGCCATACCAAAATAAAGAAGAAGTGACCCGTCGGGTGTCAATTTTAGGTGTTAATTTAGGATATTAGACACACAAACACATAATCAAAAAAAAAGAGTAGATAGGGACCTGAGTTTGCAAAGCGTTGTGAAGTTCTTCTTATCATGTGGTGTAATATCTTTTGCGCACAACTGTCTACAAAAATCCCATAGCATGAAAACAACATAGTTCTACAAAACAGAATAAAAACACTGATGACAGACATTATTGAAGCAGCATGACATTATGACATGAAGATACCTCTAAATTAGTGTCGGGAAATGTTTGGAGGATTAGTCGAAGAGGCTCAGAAAGAGTCGGTTAGATGGGTGCGACTGGCTCAGAAAAGACATTTGTTGGCAAAAGATAGTCAAACTACGACAATCGAAGAATATGGCAGATGTAAGAGCTGAGTTGTTATCATCATTGCCAGTGAAATCAATATAGTTATACAAAACACAACAAAAACACGGATCACAGACATTATTCAAGCAGCATGACATAATAAAATGAAGATAGTTACCGCTAAAACAACGTCGTGAAAAAGTTGAAGGATTAGTCGTAGTGGCTCAAAAAGCATAAGCTGGATGAGTGAGATCGGCTCAGAATCACATTTGTTGCCAAAAAATAGTCAAACTACTACCATAGAAGAATATGGCAGCTGTAAGAGCTGAGTTGTTATCATCATTGTCAGTGAAATCAATATAGTTATACAAAACACAAGAAAAACACGGATCAGGGACCTTCAATTGAAGCAGCATGACATAATAACATGAAGATAGTTACCGCTAAAACTGCGTCGTGAAAAACTTGAAGGATTAGTCGTAGTGGCTCAGAAAGCATAAACTGGATGAGCGAGACTGGCTCAGAATCACATTTGTTGGCAAAAAATAGTCAAACTACTACCATAGAAAAATATGGCAGCCGTAAGAGCTGAGTTGTTATCATCATTGCCAGTGAGAATGGAAAGGTACTAAAGTGGCACAACTATTTTGAAGCGTGTAAAACAACCTGTTCGCCCGAAAACACTTTAGTTTGAACAAAACACAACACAAACAGTGGTCAGCAGACATTAATAAAGTAGCATCACAATAAAACATGAATATGCTTACCTCTAAATGTGGCTCAACAAAGGATAATTAGAACATTTACATAGTAAAGTCATGAATAGGTAACAGAAAACCAAACAACATGACAACTTATCATATAATACGAAGCTAGTAAAAAATAAGGGAGAGAATGACTGGAGGCAAAAGTGTGAAAATAAATGATGGAGCCATACCAAAATAAAGAAGAAGTGACCCACCGGGTGTCAATTTTAGGTGTTACTTTTGGATATTAAACACAAACACATAATCAAGCGAAAACATGAGATAGGCAACTGACTTTGCAAAGCTCTGTGAAATTCTTCTGATCATGTGGTGTAATATCTTTTGTGCACAACTGTAAAAAAAATCCCTTTCTGTGAAAAGAACATAGTTCTACAAAAGAAAAAAAAACTCTGATGACAGACATTATTGAAGCAGCATGAGATTATGACATGAAGATAGTTACCTCTAAAACTGCGTCGGAAATTTTTTGAAGGAATACTCGAAGAGGCTCAGAAAGAGTCTGTTAGATGGGTGTGACTGGCTCAGAAAAGACATTTGTTGGCAAAAGATAGTCAAACTATGACAATCGAAGAATACGGCAGATGTAAAAGCTGAGTTGTTATCATCATTGCCAGTGAAATCAATATAGTTATACAAAACACAACAAAAACACGGATCACAGACATTATTCAAGCAGCATGACATAATAAAATGAAGATAGTTACCGCTAAAACTGCGTTGTGAAAAAGTTGAAGGATTAGTCGTAGTGGCTCAGAAAGCATAAGCTGGATGAGTGAGATCGGCTCAGATTCACATTTGTTGCCAAAAAATAGTCAAACTACTACCATAGAAGAATATGGCAGCTGTAAGAGTTGAGTTGTTATCATCATTGTCAGTTAAATCAATATAGTTATACAAAACACAACAAAAACACGGATCAGGGACCTTCAATTGAAGCAGCATGACATAATAACATGAAGATAGTTACCGCTAAAACTGCGTCGTGAAAAACTTGAAGGATTAGTTGTAGTGGCTCAGAAAGCATAAGCTGGATGAGCGAGACTGGCTCAAAATCACATTTGTTGGCAAAAAATAGTCAAACTACTACCATAGAAAAATATGGCAGCCGTAAGAGCTGAGTTGTTATCATCATTGCCAGTGAGAATGGAAAAGTACTAAAGTGGCACAACTATTTTGAAGCATGTAAAACAACCTGTTCGCCTGAAAACACTTTAGTTTGAACAAAACACAACACAAACAGTGGTCAGCAGACATTAATAAAGCAGCATCACAATAAAACATGAATATGCCTACCTCTAAATGTGGCTCAACAAAGGATAATTAGAACATTCACATAGTAAAGTCATGAATAGGTAACAGAAAACCAAACAACATGACAACTAATCATATAATACGAAGCCAGTAAAAAATAAGGGAGAGAATGACTGGAGGCAAAAGTGTGAAAATAAATGATGGAGCCATACCAAAATAAAGAAGAAGTGACCCACTGGGTCTCAATTTTAGGTGTTACTTTTGGATACTAAACACAAACACATAATTAAGCGAAAACATGAGATAGACAACTGACTTTGCAAAGCTCTGTGAAATTCTTTTGATCATGTGGTGTAATATCTTCTCTGCACAACTGTAAAAAAAATCCCTTTCCGTGAAAAGAACATAGTTCTACAAAAGAAAAAAAAACTCTGATGACAAACATTATTGAAGCAGCATGAGATTATGACATGAAGATAGTTACCTCTAAAACTGCGTCGGAAATTTTTTGAAGGATTACTTGAAGAGGCTCAGAAAGAGTCTGTTAGATGGGTGCGGCTGACTCAGAAAAGACATTTGTTGGCAAAAGATAGTCAAACTACTACCATCGAAGAATATGGCAGCCGTAAGAGCTGAGTTGTTATCATCATTGCCAGTGAGAACAATATAGTTCTACAAAACACAACCCAAACACTGATCACAGACATTATTGAAGCAGCATGACATTATAACATGAAGATAGTTACCTCTAAATTAGCGTCGGAAATGTTTTGGAGGATTAGTCGAAGAGGGTCAGAAACAGTCTGTTAGATGGGTGCGACTGGCTCAGAAAACACAGTTGTTGGCAAAAAATAGTCATACTACTACCATAGAAGAATATGGCAGCCGTAAGAGCTGAGTTGTTGTCATCATTTCCAGTGAGAATGGAAAGGTACTAAAGTGGCACAAATTTTTTGAACCGTGTAAAATAACCTGTTCGCCTGAAAATAATTTAGTTCGAACAAAACACAACACAAACAGTGGTCAGCAGACATTAATAAAGCATCATCACATTAAAACATGAATATAGTTACCTCTAAATGTGGCTCAACAAAGGGTAATTATAACATTCACATAGTAAAGTCATGAATAGGTAACAGAAAACCAAACAACATGACAACTAATCATATACTACGAAGCCAGTAAAAAATAAGGGAGAGAATGACTGGAGGCAAAAGTGTGAAAATAAATGATGGAGCCATACCAAAATAAAGAAGAAGTGACCCATTGGGTCTCAATTTTAGGTGTTACTTATGGATATTAAACACACAAACACATAATCAAGAGAAAACATGAGATAGGCAACTGACTTTGCAAAGCTCTGTGAAATTCTTCGGATCATGTGGTGTAATATCTTTTGTGCACAACTGTAGAAAAAAATCCCTTTGCGTGAAAAGAACATAGTTCTACAAAAGTAAATGACCTACATTATTGAAGCAGCATGACATTATGACATGAAGATAGTTACCTCTAAAACTGCGTCGTGAAAAACTTGAAGGATTAGTCGTAGTGGCATAAGCTGGATGAGCGACAGTGGCTCAGAAACACATATGTTGGCAAAAATTAGTCAAACTACTACCATAGAATAATATGGCAGCCGTAAGAGCTGAGTTGTTATCATCATTGCCAGTGAGAATGGAAAGGTACTAAAGTGGCACAAATATTTTGAACCGTGTCAAACAACCTGTTCGCCTGAAAACAATTTTGTTTGAACAAAACACAACACAAACAGTGGTCAGCAGACATTAATAAAGCAACATCACATTAAAACATGAATATGCTCACCTCTAAATGTGATTCAGGATCAATCATTCACTCTACCAGTAATGGCGCAGATTATTGTGTTTTAGTCACCATATATGATGAAAGGTCAACTTATCAATGTTACAGTTGAGAGGCTCCTCGGCAGAAAAAGTTTCACCCTTTCCAGCTTTCATAGTGTCGATGTTGATGATAACCAAATTTTCACCGTTTCCAACCTATACATGTTATAGTGCTTGGTTAAACAAAAGTTTGAAAAAGCCATAACATTTCTGAATAAGTAATTACATTCACAAAACACATTTTAACAGAAAGAGCAGAGGACAATGGAATCAATGTGAGGAAAAAGATAAGTATTACCTCATAGCAATATGTCTTAGTCTACGGCGAGCAAGTTGGGCAAGTTCAGCAATAGGCGATAGACAAAAACACAATCACAAAAACGTACAGATCCTTTTTCAAATGTAAAACCACAAGTTGCGCAAGTTCATACATCCACCTAATATAGATATACAATCATGATGAAGCAGCAATCTTAGAAGCAACAACAGGACAAACTATACAACCCAACAATGTAGATGTTGAAGGCTAAATGTTGGACTTGCTGCTGTTTTATACAGATTCAGCAGCCCTTTTAGGTTAAGCGGACCAACGTAACGGTAACACAGTTCAAATGTTTTCGATAATTAAAAAAAGTCTTCCTCACATGTTGCTCCAAACGCTTCCGAGCATGTCCTGCAACCTACATGCAGTAAAATAGAATCAAAGCAAAAGCACAAAATCTAACAAATATATGATAGACAAGAATCGAAAACAAACCAGAACAAAATCAAAATAAAAATCCAAACAATATAGATATGAACCACAACAACAACAAAATTAAAATCAAAACCCAAAATTTTACCCAAACAAAATCAAAATCCAGAACCCACAAATACATTTGAATTGACCTTAAAAAACTTTCGTGTTGCTCCAAACGCTTCCGAGCATGTTCCGTAACCTACATGCAGTAAAATAGAATCAAAGCAAAAGCACAAAACTAAACAAAAATATGAGAGACAATAATCCAAAACAAAGCAGAACAAAATCAAAATACAAATCCAAACAAAACCGATATGAACCACAACAACAACAAAATCAAAATCCAAATCCAAAATTTTACCCAAACACCATCAAAATCCAGAACCATCGCAGCAATGGATGCGTCAAATATGATAGTCACGAAGAAATACATGTGACAGCGGATGAAATGTAATGGACGCATGAGAGAGGAACGGGACGAGAGATGGAGATGGAGTACCGATTGAATTTTTCATTTAGGGTTTTGGGAGGAGCGATGCAAAAAGAACGGAGAGATAACTGAGAGACGAGCAAGAGGAGAGAAAGGAAGGCGTGAAGGAAAGAGAAGGGGAGAGAAAGAGAGAGAGAGAGAGAGAGAGAGAGAGAGAGAGAGAGAGAGAGAGGAAGAAGAAAAAAGAGGAGAATAGTGTGAGGGGAAAATTTCAAATTACATGTGCCATGTGGACAAAACTGAAAATGTGATTGGCTGTGCACTCTCTATTATATAAATTACTGAAAAGACAAATGGTTGTGTAAATGTAAAAACCAACAAAGGGTAAATTAGGGAGTGTATTAGTATGTTCCAATCTTAGTTAGGAAGTTGAAAAACTAAATAAATAAATAAAAATGCTATGATAAAAATGTAATACATTAAAAACAATAAGATTGACCAAAGTCAAAATAATTTTAATTGATTTTTTTTTTATAAATAATTATATTTTTGATGTGTCATTTTTAATTATCATAATTGTATTTTTTTTTATAGATTTTAGTCAATTTTTAAATTAGAACTGGACCTCCAGTTTGATTGGGCCGACCCTACACCAGAGGCATCTAGACATCTATAAACTTCTTCAGCTTCGCCCCGTGGGTGGGCATCTTCAGTGGTAGGCGATCTTTAGCAAATAACGTAAAACACACACACACACACACACACACGCACACACGCACACACGCGCGTGCACACACACACACGCACACACACACACCTCTCCCTACAATAATCTCAATGCCAGTGAGCACAGTATGGTCACTATAGGCCTTCTAGGAAACTCTCCATCAATGTGTATTGACGGCTCTGTTGAACCCAAAGCATTCGCCTCCGTATCAGCGAATGAGTAACCTTTATATCAGTCGTAGTAGTCTCCATATCAACCAGAGCAGTTGCTATTGTATCAACCTGAGGAGCCGTCTCTGTATCAGCTTGAGGAGTCGCCTCTGTATTAGCCAAAGCCTCTGTCTCAATAGTCTGGGTCACCTCTGTCTTAACCACCACCTTCATATCATCCTGACCCTCTACCTCCGGAGTTTATGTCTCAACATCCTCAACAATCGCATCGTCGGGCTCATCAGCAAGATCTATGCACCATCTATCAGCTCTACCTCATCTCTGCTCAGCCATCCTCCTCTTGTGAGAACCGGTCATAACTACTCTCCCGCGCAGATATGAAAATTCTCGACGTTGTCTACCCTCGCACGAGATCTCTCTGCAGCTCTGTCAATTTGCCTAGAAGCAACCGTGTTGTCATTTCCTCAGGTCCCACTCATACTTGACACCCAAATTGCAATGCTTTTATTATATTATCCTTATATACTAAAAATATATTTGGACGATAATGTATAATTCCCTGTTACTAGATTCTGTAACAATATATTTGGGCCTTATGTAGTCTAAACTTTTGGCCCAAATCTTTTGAAGTTTCACTTGCAACTCAATTTTTAATCCTAGCTTGCGTCCAAATCAGAGATATTTTACAGTAAAGAAGTTGGACCCGAATTTAAAAATAAAAATAAAAAGTAAACAAAACATCAAATTAAAGAAAATGACAAGAGAAAATGATTTTCAGCTTTAAGGTCTTAAAGCCATGCGAACTTTTTCTTGACAAGTGATTTCTCACCAAATCGAAATTGTGAAGCCATGTGACACAAGACTTATTGTCAATAATAAACAATTCTTTGGTGCTTTGTGAGACTAGCATCATCCATGTTCTTCCAAGAATCAAAATCTTTATCGAGAAACCGTGTGGGGCCTTCTGTTGGTCGTTTTTTTGCTGTTTGTACAGACAATGATGAGAATTCTATTATATTATTTATTATTATTAACTGGTGCCAAAATGGTAAAGAAAAAAAATTCGAACTCTTGATTCTTGTGTGTATGATGGATTACTTTATCTATAGGAGCATAGGAATCAAACTTCACCTGAATTTTCATTTGCTTTTCCCCCCACTTTTACCAAACTAGAAATCAAATACAAACTTGGTTGATGAGATGAATTAAAAACGTTTTTATTAATGATTTTTTATGGATAATTTTAACACAAATTTAAGATGCTACCAAAATGTATTTATTTACTATTAATCTTTTTAAAATCATGTTAAAATCGGTTTATAGAAATGAGTTAAAGTCAATTCAAAATTTTACGGTAATGTCAAAGTTTCGTTCAAGATCCGTTGAGTAATCTATCATCAAGTTTTTGTTATTCATTCTTCTATTGTTTATATCTAGACATCAAATCCAATAATGTTGTACATGTATTAGTGTATTAAGAATCTTATATAACTTGAATATATATTTATAATTCAGTGTAATTTTCATCTTAAAAATCAATTTTGTCAGATTGAATTAGACTCAACTATAATTTTAAAAAATTGTGCTTCTTATATTCAGTGATATCAAGGTTGTTAGAATCGAGTTTTTACCTTAATTCGTTTTGACTAAGTAAAATTGAAACTAAAATCGAAACGTAAAATCGTAGACTTTACCTCATGTTAAAATAATATTAATATAAATTTAAATAATAAAAATAATCAAATTTAAATAATAAATTTTAACTAAACGAATAAGACACTAAAACAAATTTGTCTAAAATATACACAATAAATCAAATAAACTTTTATTAAGTTGGTATATTAAAATAATAAACATAGCAAAAAATTGTAACAATCACTTCGATCACAAACCATAATAGCATTCAAAGATAAAAAATAGCAAAACTAGAAACGCCGTAACAAACATAGTAACAAACCAATGTTACGTACAATCACATAATAACATAGTGACATAACATTTCTCTGTTTTTTATTTGTGATGACTCACTTTTTAGATACTTATCAATCAAAGAATAAAACTCACAGAATATTACCATTGAAGTTTCGGTCCGACGTCGTACAAGTGAAGTGACGTTAAGGTTTAAAAGTTTTTAATTTTCATTGCTCTAGTAAATGAAAAGTCTAATGTCTGATGAAAAAAGAAGTTATTTAAAGTGAATAAAATAATAAAGTGTGAGAAGTTTTATTGGGCTGTGTTTTTAAAAATTTCAAGATAAAAAGGTAAAATTAAGTCAGAGTAAAATTCAAAGATTTTACATGATTTTACAGATTTCAGAGAGATTTAAACCGTGTAAAATCGTTCCAGTATACGATTTTACTTTAAAACGATTTTACCTGCGATTTAACACCAAATGCCGACCTGAAAACGTAAAATCTAAGAGTTTAGGTTTTAAATCACGATTTTAACCACCTTGAGTGATATGCTGTAAATGCCACAATAGATGAAACAACACAAAAATTTTAAATAATGCGCTGCAGTTACAGTTAATTATTGGAGGGAAATTCTACTATTTGAATTTGAAAAGAGGACAAGTGGCGAATATCCAGAAGTTGAAGACATGCAAAGTACCAAGTGGCGTGTTCTAGGAGTAAATCGTCAAATGGTGGTTATTTTAGAGTATTATAAATAGGTTAGTTCTAGAGTTAGAATGTGTGAAAAAATCGTGTTGTACAAGTAACTCTGAAATCACTCAAAGTATCCAGCGTGTAGAGAAAAGAGTGAGGCGAGAATGTACGTGATTGTAATCACCATTATCTTTCATTGCAATGTAATTTACTTTGAAGTTTCTACCTTAGATCCTTTACTTTGAAATCCTTTAATTCAGTCTTTTACTTACCAGTATTTCATATTACGAAGCTTTTACTTTGCAGTTTTTACATTAAGAAGTCTTTACCTTCAAGCATTTACATTTCTGCAGTTTATTTAAGACTTTATGCATTTTCTTTACCAGTTAAGCTTCAGTCTTTTATTGAATTTGCTTTTACATTGTTTTCTCTAAATTCCTTGTTCGACTTAAACATTTTCCTGCCTTTTATCACTTTTTATTTACATTTCAAAACATCCTTTTTGTTTGCCAGCATGGTCGAAAGGTTTGTTTTATGCATTTGTGAAACATTTTAAATACACTTATAGCACATGTCCTAGGATCAATCTGATCGATCCTGTAAGTTACTAGAACTTTATTATTTTAGAAGATCAGCGGTTGTTTACCAATTTCCAAGGTAAACACTCTCTTTCTCTCTCTCTCTCTCTCTCTCTCTCTCTCTCTCTCTCTCTCTCTCTCTCTCTCTCTCTCTCTCTCTCTTATATGCTTCTATAGCATTAGTCTCATTGATACCCCCGACTCTCACGGACTCCCCAACTGTGGTATTCGAATTTTTTTGGTTCGATCTGAGGATAAGTGTTTTTAATATGCTCTGTGGTTGCAGTTTTGTCTGATCTTCCACATTAGAAAAGAAGGATAATGTTGTGAAAGAGTTGGTAAGCTACAGTAAAAAATTCCGTTGTGCAGTTTGTACTAGAAAAAATTGATGGAAGAGTTTTCTTAACTTGTGAAAAGTTCAAGTCAAAGATGTATTGATACAATCAAGATTACACAAGGTGTAAGATTATATTGGTGGCTGAAGAGCTTCCTGCCAACATGGAAGTTGCACCATAAAGTTTCAACCTGGTTTCGACATGTGAAAATTCTTGAAGTGCCTTAACTTCAAGTGAAGTAAACTCTTGTTTAGGTGGAGTATGATAGTTTTTTAATACTATGATTGCCAGTGAAGATAATGTGAAATTCATGGAGTGGTTTAGTTTCAAGTGAAATTTATTCTTCATGATAAAGTATATGATCGTTGGTGATGACAATATGAAATTCTTGAAGTGGTTTATCTCCAAGTGAAATATATTTTTCATGAGATAATATGATAGTTTTTAAAACTATAACTATCGGTGAAGACAATGTGAAATTTTTTGAAGTGGTGTAGCATCAATGAAAGTTAATTAATGTATTATTTTCAATCAATGTGGAGATGGTTGGAGTTGGTTGAAAATATACATGTCCCACATCGCTTAGTTTTGTGAATGAAGAGAGTTAGTTCTTAGTTCCAAGATGGATCTGAGTTAGTTGAGGGTATATTATATGTTATGAGTTTTTTTGATTCGATCTGAAAGAGTCGGGAGTATCAATGAAACTAACCCAAAATCTTAAGGTGTTAGATAAATGAGTTATCTCTCTTATAAATTCAATATTCCACCTATTTATAGACGATGTGAGACTATAACTACTCACACTTGCACCTAACATTCTTCCCTTAAATATGAATCCCCCACAACCTATAATCTCAAATTCATAATATTATTCTGAAGGATAATTTCCCTATATTGCAAGCAATTTGTGCAAATCAAACTAGACATCTTATGGTAGCTTCACACAAAATAACCTTTATACCGTTTGATCAACTCTACTAGTTGATTCTCATTCTTCTCAACCTCATTTAGCAATCCACTAATGTTAGTCATCCTAGGCCCTTCATTAGTATTCATATTAGCCTCATGCAGTAGATTTTGTGCTTCAAAAATTGACAATTTCTTATAAATAGGTGACTCGACTACTTAACTTATGAGATCGCTCAAATCTTCTTAAAACTTTTTGTTTCCATTAACATCCACTTTTGTTGTTTGAAAACACAACATCTAACACACATGGATTCTCATCTAATAGATTTCTCAAATCTAGAGATAGATTGAATAATACATTAACTAATTTGATTAAGAACAAATTTTTTCAAAAGATTAAAATAAATCAACATAGATTATTCGCAGGAACTAAAAATAAAAAATTACAGAAATTAAAAACAAAATAAATATATTTGAGAAACTAAAAATATATCAAAGTTTGAATTTAATCTAATGTTAAATTTTGTTAACTCGTTCACAGATTTTGTGTTGACGACTTCTTGAGATTCCAAAGATCACCAAAACAAGATATGATTGGTGATGGAATTGACGACCCACCTAAAATTGGGAATAAATATACAGATCGGCTATAAGGTATTTAATTATTTAATAATTTGTGTCCCTAATCTCAATTAATTTGATCTAATGGAGTCCACACGGTTTAAACAAAGTTGGCATCCATGAATGATTCTCTAGGATTCCTCTCCCGACAGTTATTAACCGTTTAGGACCCTACTTTTTACTTTGTAATAAAAAATAAAATACATTAGTAACAAATTATAATTTTTTATAAAAATTACACTATGAAAAAATATAAAAATATTCAATAGTTAAAGATTGAATTTGGGATCAATAAATTATAAATGGAAAATTCTTAGATAAAGAAATAGTTTTACACACCGTCAATCATAATTTTTTTTATTGATTAAAAAATAAAAATAAATTTATCTCTCAACTTTATAATTACAACTATCCATGAATCTAATTAAAAAAATACTAAATTTTAAATAAATTTAAATTTTTTTCTATTCTTATTAGATGTTTTTAAGAATATGAATTTAGGTATGTTTTTATGCAAATATTTTTCCTTATAATTAATATTACAATATATTTTAAATAGATTAAATTATAGTTTTGATCGATTAATTTTATTCGAGTCACAAAATTAATCTTCTTATTTTAAATTTCAAATACTTTTGATCTCCTTCTCAATTTTTTTTATTAAAACTCGATGGCATATTCATTTTTCATTTATATTTTTAACTATAAAATTCCACAATAAATTTATATTTGATTATTTATGTGTTTCATAAAAAAATTGTCATTAAAAAATAAAAACATTTTTAATTTTAAATATAAAAATATGAAAGAGATATCAAAATTATTTTAATTAAAAATAAGAAGATCAATTCATGAATCGTGACAAAAAAAAAATTGAGTCTTTTAAAAAATATAGTAAACAAAACAAACTTTTTGAGAAATGTGATAAATAAAAATGAACAGAGTAATAGTCATTTCAATAAGTTTGATTTTATTACAATATATCGGTTACATAATTAAATATATCAATACTTTAAATAATTATAAGACTTCATAATTGGAAGCTTTTGGACCCACCATGTCTCACATATTTAAGACTCTCCTGTAGTATTTTTCTCTTCTTTTTATAGTATTACTAACGGAATATCCGTGTCTTCGCATGGATACCTTTCGATAACGCATATTTATTTATATTTAAAAATATATATAATTAATAAAAATCAATAAATATAAAAAATATAATTTATATTAAAAAAATATAGAATCAATAGTCACGGACACCGGTTAGTAAAGCGTATTTATTTTTAAAAAATACAAATAAAAAAGAAGATAAAATTATTTTACCAAAAGTTTTTTATTTTAAAAAAAATTTACATATTTTATTTATATTTGGAGCATAAATATAATTTTTTCATATACACAAATATTTGGATCAACCGTATATTTTCCAGTGTCTAAATATTAATTTTGTTTTGATATTTTTTATAAAAATATTTAAAAAATGATTTAGTTTTATAAATATCAAATAATAACATAGTAATTATGAATATTATTTTAGTTGTATAAATAAATATTAGTAACATAAATAAATACATTTTGTCCGTTTTTAGATTCATACATTATTTTAAATATATTTAATTTAATTTTCTTTAATTATACAAAAATAAAATAACATGTGCGTTTGCACAGAACCTGGTCTGGATATCCGTGCGAACACACGAGTACTGATAAGTTACGCGTATTTGTTTCCATATATTTAAAAAATGATCGATAATTTTTTATTTTTTAATACTTAAATTAATAGTTTAAGTTTTTCCGTTTCATATTAATGAATTTTAAAATTTATTAATGTTCTATTAAATAAGTTATTATTTATTTTATTTTTAAATAAATAATATATTTACTAATTATCTTATTACAATCTCCCATATATTTTTTTAAATACTTTTACAAAAATGTTCCATAAATTTATATCTTTTAATATTTAAATTAGCATCCTGTTTCATATAAAAATATATGTTTGGTTTGCACCATTTATAAAAAATATTTGAACCAGTAGTATATGTTTTTCTCATATTTACATTAATATTAACACACATTTAATAAATTATTATTTAATAATATAAATTTCGATAAGGCAGCACATGTTTTTTTATATTTGGATTAGTAATATATATTTTCCCTGTATATACATTGGTGAAACATTTTTCCAATCATTACTTAATTATATAAATTTCAATAACTAATGCCTCTTTTTCTCTTATTTTGATTACTAGTACATTTTTTTCCGAATTTACACCAATGACACACGTTTATTCAAGTATTATTTTAATTATATAAATTTCAATAAATGACACATATTTTTATCGTATTTTGATAAATAATATATTTTTACTCGTATACAAAGATTATTTTTGTTTAGGCATTATTTATAAAAATATTTTTATAATATTTATTTTAATTTATAAGATATTTTATTAATAGAATGTATTATCTTATAAATACGTTTAAATATCTAAAAAATATAATTTTTTCGTAATGTTTTTTGTATTTGCATCATTGAAACTACTATACCACCGAAGTTAATTTTTTTAAAACTATTAAAGAGAATGTTAAATGCAATTAACATCATTTCTATTCAATTTAAACCCGTGGATACACACGAGGTATGTTTTTGGGTGGGATATAATTTTGGACACTCATTTGTTTACCGATTGTAACAAAAAATAGAAAGTTGAAAAAAATTAAGAATAATATTAAATTTAAGTTGAAATAGTAATACATGTAGAATATGAAATGTAAATAGTTATATTATAAATAATATGGTTAAAAATAAAAACTATTGAAACTCGTATTAGATAAATAAGTCGTTTTAGTTTTTTTTACAAAGACAATTAATTTATAAGAGTTAATACAATTTTAAAATATCTACTTAATCTTTTTAAAGCTAGGTCCCTTAATTTTTTCACATATTTGAAAAAAAAATGGTCGATAAATTTATATTATTCAAAATTTGAATTAGCAGTAAAGTTGTCCTCGTTTATAACAATAATATTTTTTTGTGTATATAAAAATATTTGAATCAAAGATATATTTTTTTCTCGTATATAAATATTATTTTTGTTTTGACAATATTTATAAAATTATTTAAATCAATATTAAAGTTTTTCTTGTATATAAAAATATTTGAATCAACAATATATTTTTTTTCAGTATACAAATATTATTTTTGTTTTAATAATATTTCTAAAAATATTTAAGTCAATAATAAACTTATTTTCGTATATACAAATATTTGAATCGACAATGTATATTTTTCATATATAAATATTATTTTTGTTTTGACAATATTTATAAAAATATTTGAATCAATAGTACATTTATTCTCATATATAATTTTTTCTAATCAACAATATATTTTATCTCATATATAAATATTATTTTTATTTTGATAAAATAAAAAATAATATTTGAATCAATAGTAATCTTACTTGCCACCAGTAGACCTGACATAGTGATCTTAGAATTATTGAAAAATGTACATTCCTATAAATATAATTATTCCCGTATTATCATCAATATCATGCATTATTTTAATTATATAAACCTCAATTAATGACACTTATTTTTATTATATTTGACCGTATCATATGTGTTATTCTCATATTCATATCCATGATACACATTTATTGAATCAATCATTATTAAATATATCAAAATTTACAAACTATTGAAATAAAATTATAATTTAAAGAATCGTCGTCATTTAAAGAATGAATGATACACATTTATTAGATAAGTGAAACATTTTACAACAACTTATAACTAAAACATATTTTTCTTATATTTATATCAGTAATATATTTGTTCTCGTATTTAAATCAATGTCACATATTTATTCACATAATTTAAAAATAGAATTTTATCCAAGAAATAGTTTGATACGCGCATTTGTGCATATACATTAAAAAATGATCGATAAATTTTCATTTTTCAATATTTGAATTAACTTGTTAATTTTGTCCGTTTCATATTAATAAATTTTAAAATATATTAATATTGTATTAAATAAGCTATTATTTAGTTTTTTAACAAATAAATAAGTTATTTTATAATGGATAATATAATTTTAAAATATCTACTAATTCTCTTATTATAAAATCTCTTAATATTTTTCAGATACTTTCAAAAATATGTTTTAGCGTCGTTTATACAAATATGCAGATCAATAGTAAACTTCTCCCCAAATATAAATATAATGGTATTCATATAAAAAACAAATACTAAATTTGATAATAAAATATTTAGTTTATTAATATTAGAAATATTTATGAAAAATAGAAATATTCATGAGACAAAGTATCTTATTCAATGTGCCAAATATTTAATAAAATAAATAATAGTTTTTTCTAAAAGTGTTTTACTGTGACAAAAAGAATTACTTAAAATTACTGAATCAAAATTTTGAAATATTAATGAAATAATATTTTATTAAAAAAAATAACATTTCAATATTTGTTTTTAAAAGAATAACAAATTATACACCCCTTTTGAAAATTATACATCACTTTTTCAAAAAGAAAAATGTTATAAAATATATATTACTTTATAATTTTAATGCAATATTAATAATTTTTATCTAATATATAATCTATTACTTATTAGTCTTTCTCTTTTAAATATTTTAATTTCTTTAGGTAATTATTTAGCAAACATTAAAAAATGTAATGTTATAGAGCACAAAGAGAAATGAAATTGTAGGCTACAACTTCACACGCGCAATGCATGTCAATCCTCTACAGTAAAGGATGTCATAATTTTTTCATATTTTATTGCTACTTGTTGGAGATAAGATATTAGATTTAGTTTAATAGTGTAGCTGTTGCAAATGTTTAGATTTAAAATATTGTAGGTTGAAATTTGGTAGTATATTGGTTCCATTAGACAGGACTGCATTAGACATAAAGTAAGTTCAGCTATTACTGACTCGAAAACCAAGTAATCCATAATAAATTGAAGTACATGGGCGGGAAATAGATTGGTAATTTGGATAATCAAATAAATAAAATTGACTGTACATGACAATGCACACAAATACTAATAATAATATATAATCATGCCAACCTACTATACTACCATAGACTATACACAGAGTTATGATAATATACATAGATCTGCACTACTGCAATGCTCTCTACGTTTCTTTTTAAGTGTTACATTTTAATTTTTTACGCATACCAAAAAACTAATTAATATTCTTACTTTTCATATAATAATTATTATTTTACCTATACTATCTTTAATTATTTATTACATTTATTTTACTTTTTTTCTCTCTGTAATAATTATTTATGGATAATTTTGAGACAAATGCATTTAATACTACTTTACATTTTGTAAGTGACAATTAAAAAAAAACAACAAATTATTCTAAAAATAACACTTATAAAAGAACGGAAGGAGTACTTCTAACTTTTCAATAGGGATAATAATTGCATATGTATATTTCTTTATTATACAAGTTATATTATTATGTTATTTTCTTTTTCATCATCATAGCACGTATATGTACAAGTGAATACATTGAATTTCAACTAATATTTAATCATGAAAAATTAAACAACAAAATCATTACATCTTTCTATTCATTTTTTAGAAAGACAAATTGTTTATTTCCATTTTATCTTCTTTAAAAGCAAAAAGTTGATGTATTTGCTTTGAAATTTTTATACCACTTCAACATCATTATCTTCTAGTATTTATATAAGTTTCATGGGTCATATAATAATAAAGGTATAGTAACAAATAAGATCATACTAAAATAAATTTGAATATTTTTTCTTCTCCTATTCTTTCTTTCTATTTTTCTTCACCCTCGTCTTCTTCTTTTCTTCTTTTTAATACTTTTATTTTAAGTTTTTATATAGAAGATATTAGTTTTTCTTTTGAGTTTATTTATAGTACCGAACCTGTCCACTAACTTGCAATCCAAATGAGCCGCAATCCGTTGAATCCATAAAAACAATGAATGCATTGAAATGAAATGAATTAAAATTTTTGATTAAATTGGACATACTTTTATGAAAAAATCCTTTATTAAGCATAGTAGCATACTGATATGAATTTTACAATTATGCAAAACTTTAAAATGTTGGTTCCTATTTTTCAGAACGGGTTTTGATATACTTTCTCCTCTTTTTTATCCTGTGTTGTATGTTTAAAATAAATAAAAATAAAGAAAATAAATCCGGACAGTTGAATTGGTCACATGGTTGTAATTTAGTTGACAGTGTGAGTGCGTCATTCTTATGATTACAGTGAATCATTATCCTGGATTCATGTAAACAAAGCAGTCAAAAAGTGAACATAGCCCCCTCAGTTGTTACATCCATCAATACGGCTAAAAGTTGCAACAGGAGCGGCTGCTACATTATGAAAAAGTCATTATGATTTTCTTATATAAAATATATAGTTATAGAGACGAAATTGTAAGAGAAGGACAACAACTACAATAACATTAGCTATACCTAATATACATCTCAGGCCCTCATATTCAAATAGCTCAAAACAAAAAATAATACAAACTCACCAAAAACACAGGTCCAAAAACACTAAATAAGATTTATAATAAATGTAAAATTAAATTATATAGGCAGTGAAACAAACTCACCGATGATAGTAATCATATCCAACTTACTGGAAGTGTGTTTGGAACCAAGTTGTAATGGTCAATCTCACCCAAAAGCACATTTCACTGTTAATTTAAAAGATGCAAACTGGAATGACAACTTTACTCGCATTCACGTTGCAGAACCCAACTTTAACATAAACTATATCACTTGGAACTCGGAAGAGTAAAACTCATAACTAACATATGAGATTGAAATGAAACCCTATAAACAATAAATCTCATAACTTTATTTCAAAATATTTAAATCTCAAATACCAGATTGAAACGAAAACACTAGATAAACAATACGACATAACAAAAGGTGAATAATTAAAACAATAAATTGAGAAATGAAACATGTGATTTGAATCGGTGATTATGAAAGATAAAAAAAATCAAAATTGTAGAATATTATATGAGTACAAAAAAGCTTACCTCGTATCTGCTTTTTCTTCTTCTTAATTTGAAATCGATACCACAACCCACAAACAGATCTCAATGTTCTTCTTCTCTTGAAATAAAAAATGGGTTAGGAATGTTTAAAATGTATTTAATATGTTATAAATTGAATATAAAATTAATACTAATTGTAATAATGTGTATTTTAAATGTATTGATGCCTAAATAAAAATCTGTAAAACGAAAAAAAACTATTGTGATGTGAGTCTTATTTAAAACAGTAAATTCAAAACTTTACTTCAATGGCAGAAGAAAATTTTCTGGAAAAAAATCAATTTTCCTGTTACAAGTAGGAAACAGAATAATAAATTTTAAACATACAAATCAGATTAAGAAGAAATAGTGGAACCAAAAACTTGAAGGAACACATTCTTTGAAAAAATATCACAAGTTCCTGTCAACAATGAAGGTTAAAACAGATTGGACAAGTATATGTGAAAACATATCAAACATGTATGTCCCAAGACTAAGGCCAAGATACTCCAAAACCAGAAACACATCATCCTCATTGTCAATCAGTTATACATCATTCTTAGTGTTAATAATTTTTAGCAATTTGTAAGTTACAACAAACAATATAAAAATGAAATAGAAAAAATCGAAGGGCCAAGGAAAGAAGAAATTTATTTTCTCCATATCTGCTTTTCTCTAGAAAAGTTTTTCTCCATAACTGCTTTTTAACATATCTGCTTTCCTCCATATCTGTAGAACATAAAACACACAACAAAACATCATGTCAGATCTATATCACAAAACAAAACACCAACAATGATAAACATTACGAAGAAGAATATAAAACGCACAACAAAGCACCGTCAACGATAAACCAGAAAATCATAAATGGCGATAAACACAAAAAAAAATAAAAAATCAATAAACTATTACCTACAACTTAACGAAGAAGATGAATAGTAAAATGGAACACTATAAATTTTAAAAAAACAATTCTAAATTTCTTAAAAATGGAACACTAAAATCATACATCGTGTTGAAGAAACCCTAAATCTCAGAAACATAAATTGTAGATCACAAATTTCTACTTATCTTGTTGAAGTTGTTTGATAACATTTTCCTTCTTCATATCGTCAGATCTAAGTACAACCTGAAAAAAGAAAAGAGAAAAGTATGTTAAAAGGGTGAAAATGAGAAAAAAAAGAATTAGGGAAAGGTTGGACATGAATCAGTAAGAGAGTTATCAGAAAGTAAAAGAATTAGAAAAAGGTGAAGAGAGAGAAAGAGAGAGAGAGAGAGAGAGAGAGAGAGTGTAAGGAAATGTGTCTATTAGGAAAAAGAGAGAGACAGAGAGTTATGAGAAACAATGGTTTTGCAAAGCAATGGTTTTGGGAGACAATGGTTTTACCTTAGAAGCTGCTATATGGCAGACCATAAGAGATGTTAAAATAATGACATGGTCGTATTACAATGAAGAGGGGTTTATTTGTCTTTTCCAGGACACATGATGTTTTTATATGGTAGATTTTCAATTTTAAAAGATGTATTAATTATTTTTTTGAAAAATATTTCTAACTAAATGGAAAGAAATAAAAGTCCAGTCTAATGAAAGTGGCTAGACTTCCCCACAATATTGTAAATTGAAATTAAAATGTTAGATAAGAGAAATGTACACATTTAACCGAATTTTATTAATTTATATCTTTCAAAAATAATAAATATTTGTTATTTCCTAATGTTAACTAGTTAGCATTACCCTAATATATTTTATGATATATTTTGCATCAAATTTGTTTACAATTGTGTTCATAAATTTATAAAAAGATGAATTAAAACTAATTTAAAATAAATCAAAATTAATTGTTAGAAATATTGGTAAAGTTGAATGGATTTAGGACTGAATCGTGAATGATATTACTTTTCTTAAAAGTATTTCAAGCACTCTCTTATATGTCTTAGAGTCGGAACACAAGAATACCCAGGATAATTCAGCCATATATCGAATTTGCGCAAGATCGACGGAAACTCGATTTGTAGCAAAGACTGTTTCAAATTTATACAAGAGGATTTTCAGTTTGTGGTATTATTTTCTGAATTCCAGAATGGAGTATTTATAGGCCATGTATGTGTTGTTTCACAAGATTGCGACCCTTAATGAAACAACACCTTTTAACCAAAAGTTGCATTGTTTCCAAGCATTGCCTGTGTTCATTCCGTAGCAACACTTTGCGAAGTGTAACTTCTCTTCGAATTCAAAATTTAAACGCATGCATCGACCATAACGAGAGCAATAATGGGTTCGGCCGAATGTTGGCCGCCAGAGCTTTACCGGCGCCGCCTCATAACACCGCGAGTAGCCCGATTGCTCGGATGCATTGTGCCTAAGTGCTCAAGTATCGCCTACAAGCCGCCACTAGCGTCTCTACGCCCACGTCCTCAGACCCAGTCCCGGAGCCGAAGTCGGTGTTGCTGGTGGTGACACCGGCGAGGGGGCGTATGGAGGAAACAAATGGCATAATGTTTGGGACCATCACTCTTGTCCATGTGGCACTTTATCCCCTTTTGTCCTTTTGTTGAGTTAATGTTCATAACTCTTTATAAAGGCTTTTAAAGTGAGTGAAACTTTCTATATGAGACTATTTCTCAATCATTTATTAACATTTACTCACTTCCACTTTTCTTGTCATTTTGGAACACACCCATGGATATTTATTTTTCATAAATTACAACATTAACACCATATTAGATTTTTCAAATAAACCAATCTAACAGGCTCGGATGAAATTTTATTCTTTAAATTACATGATATTTTCAGTTAAGATAATACAAACTACAAAATAAACATCCTAATTTCTATATTACAACAGTTAATAATTTTTTTTTATATTAGGTTCTGAATTTGGTGATGACGTATAATTTAAAATAAAATAACGTTAAATGTGTTCTTTAAATAATGTATTTATACTTATATAGAAATTTCTATGAGTCCACATTCTATGAAATCATCTTATGATCCTATACTCGAATACAAGATGAGAATGAAAGTGGAAGTGTATTTGAGTTTGTCATTAAAATCGTTGAAGGTTTGCGGGTATGTGATATTTCAATTTGTAGAGTGCCTTAGGGTTTATTAATTTTCTTCTGATGGGGATGAAGAGAGAAAATATGATAAATCGTTTTGATGCTTTCTACAAATAGGGATCATGACTCATATAAATACTACCTTATGGTTATTACTTAGTTTTCAATATTCTAATTTGGTCCCTCATGAAATTAGAATATTGACTTGTGGTATCTACGTAATAATTTTTCATGACATATATGTCCTTAGTTATAGACTTAATATCAATTAGATCACTTTAATTTTTGCTAATTAAATAATGGCCCTCACATGTAATATTACATTTGTGACCCAAAATTCTAACAATTCCCACTGGTCACGTATGTAACTTTACACACGTGTTAGACTTTATGAGCTTTAAATTTGTCATTATATATATTTCAAGCATATCCAAATAATCTCGTCCATTAGTCATGTTAGTACATAAAACCAAAGTGATTTTTGTTATATGAATCATAACTAAATCCATCAATGATTACTAATAGTGACATAACTAAATGACATATAAATGTGTAGCATGAAAATCACAAGAATATGGCATATACATGTCGATTTTCAATTGGCCCTACTTTAATTTTGAGAGATTATTCAATAACCTTATTGTACAAAGTATTAATAGTTGAATATCAAACTTTATAAACCAGATAAAATAATCAAAACTACAGTATGCATACATAACACCAAACATAGAAAACAAAATTTATAATGACTAACACCTACTAAACTAAAGATCCCTCAAATCGCAAACCACCCATGTGAGCAGTATGCTCATGAAAGACCTTGAGTGGAAGACCTTTTGAAAGATGATCTGCTACCATGGAGTTTGTCCCTAAGTGTTCTATGGAAATCAATCTACTTTGTACCATTTCTTTAACAACTGGGTACCTGATGTCAATATGTTTTGACTTGGTCGAGCTCCTATTATTGTTGGAATATAGGACGATTGATTTATTGTCAAAATATAACTTAAGTGGTCTTTCAACTCCTTCCACAACTCGCATCCTAGTGACAAGGTTCCTCAACCAAATCCAATGGTTAGATGCCTTAAAACATGCTATAAATTCTGCTGCTATGGTGGATGAAGCAATAAGAGTTTTCTTGGCACTGCGCCAAGAAACTGTACCACCACCAACATGTAGATATAGCCTGAAGTGGATCTCTTACTATCTTCGCATCTACAAAATTAGAGTCAAAATATCCAGTGATCTACAGTCTGTCTGAATTTCTAAATGTGAGCATATAATTGTTTGTTCTCTTTAAATACCTCATAACCCTTTGGGGTGTTTTCTAATGATCCATTCCTAGATTTCTAAAATATCTTCCTAACATTCCATCTATGAACGCAATATCCGGGCGCGTATAGACTTGGGTATACATCAGACTCCTTAGAGCTAACACATAAGGAATCTTTTGTATTTCTTGCATTTATAAATTTCCTTTTGGTAACTGACTAAGACTAAATTTGTCTCCCTTAGCAACTGAAGTATCCCCTGGTTTACATTCCTACATGCCAAACCTTTTAAGTACTTTTTCGATATAGGTCCTTCTTGGTAATCTTAAAATACCTTGAGATCAGTCTCAATGTATCTAAATTCCTTATACAAAGGAGATGTCACCAAGATCTTTCATTTCAAATTTTCTTGATAGAAATTTGTTACTTTCATGAATCATGCATATATCATTAATGGCAAGCAATATGTCATCAAAATCCAAGACCAGGAAAATGTACTTGCTCCAACTGAATTGGTGATACACAGAATCCTCAATAACATTCACCTCAAAACCAAAATAGATAATTACATCATGAAACTTGTGGTAGCACTAACGAGACACATGCTTTAGTCCATAAATGAATTTTGTCAATTTGTAAAGCATATTCTTTGAGTCTCCTGACACAAAGTTTTCCAGTTGCACCATATAGATTGTTTCATCAAGGTTTCCATGGAGAAATTTTGTCTTTACATCCATTTGATAGAGTTACAGATCATAATGTTAAACAAAATACATGATTGTCCTAAAAGACTTTTTCGATGAAAGAGGAGATAAAGTATCTTTAAAGCCAATCCCTTACTTTTGGTTATAACCTTTAGCCACGAGACGAGCATTATACCTCTCTATATTACTGATAAAATCCTGTTTGGTCTTAAAAATCCATGTGTAACCAATGAGTTTCACACATTCTGGTAACAATTAATTATACAATGTTTTATGGAGGTTCCATATTTGCTTCATTTAAAGCAAATGTATGAATTTGTTCTAGAATTGTTACCGATTCTTCCTCTAAAACAAAGTCTCTAACCTCCCCCTCCTGAAACTCAACATCCTCAAAGAATGTGGTTGTTCCCGTCTCAATAATTGAGTTAAAGTTGGGATCATAAAATTTGTATCCCCTATATATTTCAGAATAACCAATAAAGTAGTTGTTCATTATTCGAGAGTCCAATTTATTTTCATTTGGCCTACAAGGCCTTTCCTCAAATGGACATTCCCATACATGAAAATGTTTCATACTTGGCTTTTTCCCAATTCAAAGCTCATAAGGTGTTTTGGCAGCTACCTTGGTTGGTACTCTATTTAGAATGTAAGCTGCAGTCTTTAGTGTCTCTCCTCAAAGTGACTCTGGCAAGATAGAATGACAAATCATACTCATTAGCATTTCCTTAAGAGCTCAGTTTCATCTTTCAGTTACACCATTCATGCTAGGTAACCCTGGAATGGTGTACTATGGGTAGATTTCACATTCCTCTAGGTATTTGGAAAAAGGCCTCGGATGTTGTTCATCTGAACCGTCATATTAACTGTGATATTCACCGCCACATGACACTTTTACTTTTTTTTATTGAGTTAATTCTCAATTTCAACCTTAAATTATTTGAACATATCCAATGATTGAGATTTTTCATGTATAAGAAATAAGTATGCATATTTAGAGTAATCATCTATGAATGATATAAAATATTGTTAACCATTCTAAGAAGGCGTGGGAAATGGTCCACAAATATCTGTATGTGTCAATTCTAAGACATTTATGGCTCTCTATGCACCAAATTTCTTTAGTTTGGTATGTTTACCTTTAACGCACTCAACATAAACATCAAAGTTTATGAAGTCAATTGAATATAAAATTCCATATGACACTATTCACTCAACTCTATTTTCAGAGATGCCACCTAAGCGTTTGTGCCATAATTATTATGAATCATTATTATCAATTTTTCGCTTAATACGACATGATTCCACATTTAAGAATTCTCTATAGGTAGCTATTGTGCCCAACAAATATACATTATCATGATTTATAAGTGAACCAGTTCTAAAAATATCTAAATTCAAAGACAACTCAAATTTATTGTTTCTAAATCATAAATAACCTGATTTGTCCCAATAAGAAACCAAAATTAAATTCTGTCTAAATGATAGTACCACAAGAGTGTCTTTCAGATCTAAATAAAATCTAGTACACATTAATAATCTAAAATGTCCTACAATTTCCACCTCCACCGACTTGCCATCTCCAACTTAGATGTATCTTTCAACATCATTTGGCTTCCGGTAGTTCAGGAAACCCTTCATTGAAACATTGATGTTAGTAGTTGCATCAGAGTCTAACCACCAAGTGTTTCTAGGCACTGAAGCTAAATTGGCCTCAGAACATATCAAAGCCTTTACACCTTCATTCTTGGATTCATTAGTTTTCTTTCTTTTTCCCTTGTCTTTAGACGTGCCAACAAAATGAGTGTTTTCTGTCTTATCTTGCTTCAATCTTTCCTCTTCTTGCACAAAATATGAAATGAGAGACAATTTCTCTTTTTGACAGTTATAAGATATCTTAAACTGGCCGAAGTGTGAAGGAAGAGAAAGTAATACTAAATGAATGAGTAAGTCTTCTGACAACTTAAGCTTTAGTGCCTTAAGTTTTGAAACAATGTTTGACATGCCCATAATACATTCCTTTATATTTTCTTTGCCTTGATACTTCATATAAATCAAGTTTTGAAGAAGATTACTTGTTTCCACCTTATCTCATTTTGCAAAGCCCTTTTCAATCCCAACAATAAAATCTTTGGTATTTGTTATCTCTTCCAAGATAGTACCCCTAAAGACCTCAGGAATGTCGCACCTAATGACCATGAGACTCTTGCATTTTAAGTGATCCCACATCTCATAATATTTCCTTTGTTCAGAGGTACTAGATTCTATAGGAGAAGGTGGTTGCTCCTTCCTTATTGTAAGGTTAAAATCCATGCAGCCAATAACAATTTATATGTTCTCCTTCCAGTCCTTGAAATTCCCCCCCATTAAGGACCATAACCGAATTCAAATTAGTAGATATCAAAGTAACTATAGTTGAAAATAGAACAAAATAAACACTATAAATATACTTGCATAAAAGAAAAACTGAATCATTAATATGTTCAAATAATGGCATAACCTATCTCAAGATACCTACTGCACCAATAATATCGAGTCTTTTGACACTAATCTTAACTGGTTGTGGTACTCTTGTTGTAATGGCCAAACATTGATAGTAAAATATGTCAAATAATAAACTCCTTTTTAGATTGATTTATCATTCACATGTAAAACCTTATAATTTATACATGTTTACCATCACAGGTGTGTATGAAATCCGGACAAACATTACTGTCATTTGGGTAAATTTATACTCGCATAGATAACATACACACAAAAGAAACACATTTAACCTTTCTTATAAGCAATCACACAAAAAGAGGTCATTTTGCAGACATTTTATTTAATTGGCTCACTAAATTATAAAAATTTGTATAAAATTATAAATCGTAGCCAAAACTTGAACAAAATTGTACCAAAGTTAATGGATGAAACAACTAAGGGGCACAACCATGCAAACCAATACAACATGCCTGTGTTCCAATTCATGTCTTCTTTGTTGTGAAAAGCACAACAAAATACATACAATTATGAATTTTACAACAAAAGTCAAAATCCCATAAAAGAAAAAAGAAACCCAAAAAAACGACATTAAAATAGTCTGGTTGACGGTCTGGGAGTCACAAGCCATGACAGTTTTCACCCGCTAAGGACCAACTGGGACTGTCTATCAACCGACGATGACAATCATCTTCCAGAAAGGGGTACCGTCAATCATCAATGACGGTCGTCGACAGGGATGGGATACCCGTCAACCATCGCTGACGATTGTTAGCAAAAATCACTCCTGTCAGTATACTAGTGTGGCGGTCAATCTGTCACCAAGGTTGATGGCCATTAGCCGCTCTAAGATTGCGATAGCTCCGAAAAAAATTCAAAAAAATTGTTAATTTTGATTCAGCATCCAACATGAATTTCATGAAGAATACATCAAATAACCAAAAACATGATTTACTGATAAAAAGATTAATTTTTACTCAAATTGAAAGATCAAAGTAAATCCCAATTTTAGAACCCTCATTTCAAAGATACCAAAAATCAAATTGAATCAAGCATGAGTGGCTCTAATACCACTTGTTAGATTTGTTCTTTACATCTATATCTCTATCCATATAGAAATCATGAACAAAATCCCTATGAGTCTATGTCCCATGAACTCATATCCTATGAACCCATACCCGAATACAAGATGAGAATGAAAGTGAAAGCGTACCTAAATTTTCCATGAGAATCGTTGAAGGTTTGCTGGTATGTTCTGATTTGTAGAGTGTCTTAGGATTTTTTTTATTCTCTTCTGATGAGGATGAAGAGAGAAAATCTGATAAAATGTTTTAGTCGTTTTTTACAAATGGAGACCATAACCTATATAAATAACTCTTTTAAAGTTATTATTTATTTTTCAATATTCTAATTTGATCCTTCATCAAATTAGAATATTAACTTATAATATCTATATAATAATCTTTTATAACATATATGTTTTCAATCATAAATTTAATATTAATTAAACCACTTTAATTTTGCCAATTAAATAATAGGCTTAACACTTGAAATATTACATCTGTAACAAATTTTTTAAACTAATAGTGTTTATAATGTAAGCAAAAATATTTAATGATTGATTATATGAAATTAGAACATCAATACTTACTTGTTGAAGTCATGATTCGAAATCCCGAAAGGATGAATGACTGAATCTTCCTCCGTATCTCACACTCTCGTTCATAACTCTCAATGGGGAAAGTTGTGGAGTCGTCAGTTGAATTTCTGATTCTTATTGTGATTACAGAGGGGACCTAGCCATATAATATATATAACCCTAGTCCCTACCCATTATGGGCCCAAGGTTAAAGCCCACACTTTTACCCACACCTATCAGGTTTCAGATACCCAGCCTTTAGTTAAAAGAGATTACTTAACTAATAACAGGGCTTATATTTGCACCCCCATCAGAATCACGATTAACCCGTTTTTCACAAACTAAACAACAATTGATTGTAGCCCATAAAAAGTTAGATAAATCTAACATTCTCCCACTTGGGCAAAATCAATTGTATGATTTTTATTTTAAAATACATTTTGAAAACGACTCTCGGGTTAATGACTAATTCCTTAAAATGCGGATGCATTTTAAGAAAATGCATGATTCCAAGTGCAGTATCTGAATATGACTTCATCCAATAAAAGTCAAGCGGTATTGAATCACGGCGATTATTATATCCTTCATTGACATAAAATCTTTCGTGGTTACAAATACTACGTACTCCGTCAACTAGTCATCAGTGTGGAGTGTGGCAAGAAAATAACATGCTAATGTGATCCAAAAGCCAACTGCTATTTTCTTTGTCAGTCCTTAACAATTTCTCTCAAATGCATTAAAGCCAAAGAAATTGTATGATTTTACACACCATAATGCCTCAGCTCCAATATGGCGTCAACCACCAGCATAGTGGTCCTGACAACACCGAGCTTAAAATCATACCTCAGCTCCAATGTGGCATCGACCACCGGTATAGTGGTCCCGAAGACACCGAGCTCAAAATTATAACCATGCCTCAAACTCCAAACTAGTGTCGACCATAGGCACGACGGTCCCAATGACACTGAGTCCCAATTTTAACAATTGACATATAAATAAACAATGACAAATAATAATAATAATAATAATAATAATAATAATAATATTATTATTATTAATTATAATATCAATTGCTTAAAATAGAAAATACTTGACAATCTAACACTTAAAGTGTCCAAAATAAAATATAACATAATAAGAAAATGACATAAAGAACAAACTCCCACTAACCAAGTACATCAAAAGAACTCACAATGCCCATGCTCTCAACATGGTTTTTGAACATAATGGGCCTAAGTCCCTTAGTTAGGGAATCAGCTAGCATGAAATCAGTACCAATGTACTCAACAATGATGTCATTTTTCTTTACAAGATCTCTGACTGTCAAATACTTCAATTCCAAATGCTTAGAACCGCTAGAAGTTTTATTATTCTTGGAGTAGAACACAGCTGCACTATTATCACAGTAAAGCTTTAGTGGCTTTGCAATGGAATCAACAATATGAAGTCCAGTCACTAAATTTCTTAACCAAACAGCATGAGTGGCAGCAGCATAACAAGCAACAAACTCTGCATGCATAGTGAAGAGGCGACAAGAGTTTGCTTTTTACTCTTCCATGATATCGCACCTCCAGCCAACATAAGAATGTAACCAGAAGTAGATTTTCTATCATCAACACACCCAGCAAGATCAGAGTCAGTATACCTAACTATTTCCAAGTTGTCAACTCTCCTAAAAACACGCATATACTCTTTAGTTCTTTGCAAATATCTCATCACTTTCTTAGCAGCAATCCAATGATCCTTCCCAGGATTAGACTGGTATCGTCCCAAGACACCAACTATGAAAGAAATGTCAGGCCTAGTGCATACTTGAGCATACATTAGGATGCCCAGTGCACTGTCAAAGGGTTTTCCCTTCATCTCTGCCCGCACAATCTCATTTTTAGGACATTGATCTTTACTTAATTTGTCCCCTTTAGTAATTGGAGCATCTCATGGCTTACAATTCTGCATATTAAACCTCTCCAGAACTCTATCAATATAAACCCTCTGCAACAAGCCAAGTACACCACATGATTTATCTCTGTGTATTTCAATTCCCAACACAAAGGATGCTTCACCAAGATCTTTCATATCAAAGAACTTGGTTAGCATAAGTTTGGTCTCATGAAGTAGACCAAGATCACTACTCGCAAGCAAAATATCATCAACATATAGCACAAGAAAGATGAATTTGCTCCCACTGATCTTAAGATAGATGCATTGATCAACTTTATTTTCTTCAAAACCCAATGAAGTTACCACCTCATCAAATTTCAAGTACCATTATCTAGAAGCCTGTTTCAAACCATAAATAGATTTTCTTAATTTACAAACCAAATGCTCATCACCACTTTTCACAAAACCCTCAGGCTGCTGCATGTACACCTCCTCATTAAGATCACCATTCAGAAAAGTAGTCTTAACATCCATCTGATGCAATTCCAAGTCAAAGTGTGCTACAAGGGCCATAACGATTCTAAAAGAATCTTTAGTGGAAACAGGAGAAAAAGTTTCATTAAAATCAATCCCCTCCTTTTGTGTGAAACTTTTAGCCACAAGTCTTGCTTTAAACCTCTCAATTTTACCTTTCGAGTCCTTTTTTGTTTTGAATATCCACTTGCATCCAATCGCCCTACAGTTTTTCGGTAACTCCACTAGTTCCCAAACATCATTATTTACCATGGATTTCATTTCATCATGCATTGCATCTGTCCACATGCTAGATTAAGAACAAGTAATAGCTTCTAGATAATTTTTAGTATCAATAACAATACCAACATCATAAGCATCCTCACTGAGATAAACTACAAAATCATCAGGGATAGCAGGCCGTTTTTGTCTTACTGACCTTTTAACATGAATTTGCTCAACTGGCTCATCAGGTTGTGCAACCTCGATTATAATAGGAGGATCCAATACATTTTCAACAATTGGTTCAATCACATCTTCAACTGGATGTTCAACCACATTCTCATTTGGAGCAAAACCTCCATGAGCAGTGGATGATCTAGCATTATCAAAATTAGGCAGTGACAAAGTGACAACATCAGGCATAACAGAATCAATATTATCAGATGCAATGACATTCTCAGCAACATCAAGCTCAAGGAATTTTGCATGCATGGACTCCACAATTTTATTACCTCCACCACGACAAAAGAATCTGTATCCTTTAGACCTATCCGAATATCCAATGAAAAAACAGCGACTTGTTTTTGGGTCAAGCTTTGTCTCAATAGATTTATATATTTTAACCTCTGCAGGACAACCCCAGACACGGAGATGGTTCAAACTGGGTTTTCTACCTGTCCAAAGCTCAAAAGGTGTTTTTGGAACTGATTTACTAGGAACTCTATTAAGTATATAGAGGGTTGTTTTCAAAGCTCACCCCATAAAAATTCTGGTAAATTACTCATACTCATCATGCTTCTCATCATATCCTTAAGGGTGCGGTTTCGCTTTTCGGCTACACCATTTTTTTTGGGAGTACCAGGCATGGTGTATTGTGGAACAATTCCACAATATTGCAAGTATTTTGCAAAAGGCCCCATGTGTTGCCCAGTAGAATCATATCTACCATAATACTCTCCACCACGGTCAGAACGTAGCACCTTTATCAATTTTCCTAGTTGTTTTTCAACCTCGGTTTTAAAGATTTTAAACTTTTCAAGTGCTTCTGATTTTTCCTTAATCAATTAGAGATAGCCATACCGGGAAAAATCATCAATGAAAGTGATAAAAGATTTATTACCACAAATGGTGGGAGAAAGGGGTCTGCTAATGTCTATATGCATAATTTCCAAAAGTTCTGAACTTCTTGTTGAACCTTTCTTATTGGTCTTGGTAAACTTTCCTCTAATGCAATCCACACAAGTCCCTAAATCATTGAAATCTAAGGAAGGTAAAATATCATCTCTAATTAACCTTTCAACTTTTTCTTTAGAGATATGTCCTAAACGCTTGTGCCACAACAAAAAAATATTTTTCTCTAGTTTTAGACCTTTTGGCAATGGAGCTTTCAACATTCAAGGATAAGGAAATCACATCACAATCCAAAGATAACTTATATAAACCATCCAACAAGATACCATTACCAACAACTTGAGAATTCAACATCAAATTTATTTTTCCATCATAAAAGGTAAATTGAAATCCAAACTTATCTAAACAAGATACTGAAATCAAATTCCTCCTAAAAGAAGGTACATAAAATGTATCTTTCAAAACAAGTTCAAAGCTAGTTCCTAAAACTAAGCTAACATCTCCCACTAGCTCCACAATGACTTCAAGATCATTTCCTACCCTAAGTTTGCTTTCCCTCAAGTTTGGTCTCCGCTGGTTTCTGAACCCCTGTAAGGACACAACAATATGGGTTGTATAACCACTATCAAGCCACCAAGAATTAATGTGAACATCAACCAAGTTAGACTCAAAACAGACGAAAGCTAAATGATTACCTCCAGTTTTATTCTTGTTTTCTAACCAAGCTTTAAAAGCATGACAATCCGTTTTCTTATGTCCCTTTTCCTTATACCAAAAGCACCAAAAGGTTTTCTTAAAAGCAACAGGCTTGGGACCACCAATATTATGGTGTTGACCATTACCAGGTTTCCTATCAGGATATCTATGAGAAGCACTATGAGTGTTTTTCTTATTTTTCCAAGAATTCTTACCAGAATGGGGTTTAGCATGTAAAGTTAGGAGGGCTAGATCACTTCTTTCCTTCTTGAGTTTCTCTTCTTCAGCTACACACTTGGTAATGAGGTTATTGATAGTCCACTTATCACCAAATGTATTATAGGCAGTTTTGATTTGAGTGAACTCAGCAGGTAGGCATTTTAAGGCATGAGACACAATAAAAATTCTCATTTAGGTCAATGTCATGGGATTTCAGTTTGGTTTGGACATGAACCATCTTAAGAATGAACTCCCTGACACCCTCATTGTTATCATATTTCATGTCCGTGAGTTGTTTCATTAAACATCTAGATTCAGCATTATCAGATACCTGAAACCTCTCTCCAATAGCAGTAAGATATTCTTTAGCATTCTCTTTCTCAGGAAATCCACTTATCAGATGTTCAGAAATTGTCCTCTTCATAGCACACAAGCTAAGCCGGTCACTCCTCTCCCACTTAGCTAATTTTTCTTTCTCTTCAGGTGTACTCTGATCATTGATCACAGGTTTGGTTTCACGCAATGCCATGTCAAGGTCAGCAATCCCTAATGAAAACTCTAAGTCTTTCTTCCATTTCTTAAAATTAGACCCATTCAGGATCTCAACAGAAGCAGAACAGTTGTTCATAGAGAATGTAACTGTTGAAACAAAACAGGAATGTATTAGGACAAATAATAAAGGCAAGATATAGCTTTAATGAACATAAGCTATCACGAAGAGGCCAACATTACAACACAATCCCCTTTGGGTGGAATGCGCAAAACCCAGGTTACAACCAAGGTCAGAACCTCGAATGAGTTACTCAATGAGCATATATTAGGTTCGAGAATCTATCTTCTTTGGGTAGATAAATTCTCTAAACCAAAACACCTCCAATAACTTCATTTATAAATTTCAAGAATAAGCTACTCAGTGAGCATATATTGAGTTCAGAAATTTATCTCCTTTGGGTAAATAAATCTCTTGGACCCAAGCATCTCCAATAGCTATATCCTAAATCAACCATAATCTCTACATACAATCATCCACCTTTGGGAAGACAATCATAGTAATGACTTAAAATCATTCCTCAAACTACAAAGAGACTTTTATAAATTAAATGAGTGATCTCACTTTGATGGTAATTACACACAATAATTTATAGAATTTCTTACATAGGAATCAAATTTCTCTTGCCAAAAATTATGAACTAATCACGAATTTTAACAATATAGCATTTCCAATAAATTTTGTCTTCAACAGTATCAATCTCGATATTACAGAAATATTTGACAAAACAAATGTATCACAAATTTATATATGTAAATTAATATTTATTAAATATCCAAATTTTTATTAATAGTTTAATATATAATTTTATATGGGAATAACTAATTTAGTTGATAATAATATAGTACAGGAAATGTTACATCTAATATATATAATTATTCAGTTGTGAGATTTGGGTCGAACTCATGCTGTGTCGAAGGAGAGCTTTCATGTGTTTCGACAGGAGGCAAGCATGCAGTCGAAGCTTGCTCACATGCTGATGCCTGATTGTTACAAATTGTAGTCGAAGTCTGCTCTAGTTTGTAGTGTCAAAATTTATTTTCTGTCGAATTGGGCCTTGTGTTAAGGATCCAATTGTTTAGGTTTCTTGGGCTGCAAGTTACCTAGTTAGTCTATAAATAGGCTAGTACACTCAGTTTGTTGAGTGTGGAAAATTGTGATATTCACTTGTAATCATTTGTGACTTTAATGAGAAAGTGAATAGTAAACAGAATTTTATTTGCCCAATCATTGTTGTTCTATTCTTCTTCTTCTTGTTTTCTTTTATGTTAAACCCTAACCCTTGTTTTGGTTCTTGATTATCAAGAAACCGTTTTATACTTTGCTTAAAGACATCGTTTTTCACAATAAATTGGTGCGGTGAGCGTGGAGAAGATGGCTTCAACAAAGTATAAGATTGAAAAGTTCACCGGAGTGAACGATTTCGGTCTGTGGCGCTTGAAGATGAAAGCTCTACTGGTACAACAGGGATGTTTGGAAGCGTTGAAGGGACTGACAGCCATGGATGCTGCATTGACGGAAAGAGAAAAGACGGCAATGATCGAGAAAGCACACAACGCAATATTGTTGAGCCTTGGTGATAAGGTTCTTCGGCAGGTATCAAAGGAGACGACGACATCGGGGTTATGGGTGAAGCTTGAAAGCTTGTACATGACCAAATCGTTGGTAAAATCTTTTGTACCTGAAGCAAGCTCTGTATTCATTCAAGATGAGCGAAGACAAAGCTTTGACTGAGCAGTTGGATATGTTCAGCAAGCTGATTCTTGATCTTGAAAACATTGATGTGAAGATCGATGACGAAGATCAAGCACTGTTGCTGTTATGTGCTTTGCCCAGATCGCATGCTCACTTCAAAGAAACTCTCTTGTATGGAAGAGAGTCCCTGACCTTTGAAGAAGTTCAAGAAGCTTTGTATTCGAAGGATTTGAATGAAAGAAAGGGGCATAAACCTTTATCAGTTGGCGAAGGGTTGTCCGTGAAAGGAAGATCGTCAAAGAAAGATGGTAGGTATGACAAGAAGAAAGGAAAGGCTCAGCAGAAGTCTTATGGTGGTGATATGTCTAGTATCAAATGTTATCATTGTAAGAAGGAGGGTCACACAAGAAAGGTGTACCCTGAGCGCCTGAAGAATCATGGAGGTAAGGACAATGGGAATGCAACTATTGTGCAAGATGGTTATGAATCATCTGATGTCCTTGTGGTGTCGAGCAGCAACTCTTGCGAAGAGTGGATTATGGATTCTGGATGTACTTGGCATATGACTCCAAACAAGAATGTGTTTGAAGAATTGTGTGATCAAGATGGTGGATCAGTGCTGCTAGGGAACAATAAAGCTTGCAAGATTGCAGGTATTGGATCTGTTAGATTCAAGCTCCATGATGAGTCAATAAAGCTATTGACTGGGGTTAGGTATGTACCCGACCTTAAGAGGAATTTAATTTCTCTTGGTGAATTCGAAAATAAAAGACATGTCTTCAAAGGAGAGCAAGGTATTCTGAAAGTCATGAAGGGGTCGAAGGAAGTCTTGAGAGGCATGAAGAAACAAGGCTTGTATACCCTTGAGGCTGAGGTTGTAAGTGGTTCGACAAATGTTATATCCACGAAACTTGTGTCGAAGACAGAATTATGGCACATGAGATTGGGCCATATCAGCGAAAAAGACCTGGTTGAATTGGGGAAGCAGAACCTGCTAGGAGGTGACAAAGTCGAAAAACTGGAGTTTTGTGAATCTTGTGTATTTGGTAAATCCTGTAGGGAGAAGTTTAACAAAGGCAAGCAAAGAACACATGGATCCCTTGATTACATTCATGCTGATCTTTGGGGGTCTGCAAGGAACCCTTCACACTCAGGTGCAAGGTATTTTCTATCCATCATTGATGACTATTCCAGAAAGCTATGGGTATTCATTCAGAAGACGAAGGATGAAACTTTTGAGAATTTCAAAAGTTGGAAGGTTCTGGTCGAAACTCAAACTGGAAGAAAGGTTAAAAGGTTGAGAACCGACAATGGCATTGAGTTCTGCAATGAAGCGTTCGACAGTTACTGTGTTGAGTCTGGGATTGCAAGGCATAAGATTGTAGCAGGTACTCCTAAAAAAATGGCTTAGCTGAGAGATTCAATCGAACAATCCTTGAAAGGGTTAGATTCATGTTGGTTAGTGCTGGATAGAAGAAGGTGTTTTGGGCAGAGGCTGTTTCGACAACAACTTATCTGATAAATAGATGTCCCTCGACTGCATTGGGAATGAAGACACATGAAGAAGTTTGGTCAGGTCATCCACCAGATCTCGATAAACTGAGAGTATTTGGCTATTTAGCCTATGCTCACATTAGGCAAGACAAGGTCGAACCTAGAGCTCTGAGATGCATGTTCCTTGGATATCCTGAGGGAGTCAATGGTTATAGGCTGTGGTGCCTAGAACCAGGTCACGGAAGATGTATCACAAGTCGTGATGTAGTTTTCAATGAGGTCGAAATGGCTTTCAAGAAAACTGGTGATGTTGGTCGAAGTGCAGAAATCTCTGAAGAGGAGCTGGAACAGGTAGAGATGCCTGTTGAGGTGGAGCATAGTAATGCTGAAGTGCATAGCCCAGATGAAGTCGAAGAAGAAGAGCAAGATGTTGATGAGGTTGAAGAAACTGTCGATGACTACCTACTGGCAAGAGATAGGGCGAGAAGAGTCATCAAGCCACCTCAGAGACTTGGTTATGCAGATCTTATAGCTTTTGCCTTAATCTCTGCAAGTGAGGTACTTGACGAAGAACCTAGAGATTACAAGGAAGCTATAAGGAGTCGAAACAAGACTGAATGGCGAAAAGCCATGGATGACGAGATGAAATCTCTTCATGATAATAACACTTGGGAGCTGATTGAGAAACCTGCAGGAGCCAGGTTAGTTAGTTGTAAGTGGATTTTCAAGGTCAAGGAAGGAATCGAAGGAGTGATGTCGAAGCACTTTAAGGCGAGGCTGGTTGCTAGGGGGTTCACTCAGAAAGAAGGAGTCGACTTCAATGATGTGGTCTCACCTGTTGTAAAGCATAGATCCATTCGAATGCTGTTGGCCATGGTGGCAAAGTTCGACTTAGAAATTGAGTAAATGGATGTGAAGACAACATATCTGTATGGTGATCTAGATGAAACGATCCTGATGCGTCAACCTGAAGGGTATGCAGCAAAGGGTAAAGAAGATTATGTGTGCAAGCTGAATAGGTCTTTGTATGACCTAGAACAATCTCCTCGACAGTGGAACAGGAGATTCGACAAGTTCATGGCACACATTGGTTTCACTAGAAGTTAGTTCGATCACTGTGTTTACTTTAGATTTTGACTTGGAAACTCACTTGTTATGTTGCTGCTGTATGTGGATGATATCCTCATAGCTAGCAACAGTGTTGAGGGTGTAACAAAGGTGAAGGCTGAACTCAGTAAGGAGTTCGAAATGAAGGATCTGGGAGCTGTAGCCAGGATTCTTGGGATTGACATCCGGGGAGATAGAAAGCAGTCGAAGTTGTGCTTATCTCAAGAGACATACCTACAGAAGCTTCTCGACAAGTTTGGTATGTCAAATTCGAAGCCTGTTGTGACACCTACAAATCCTCAGTTTAAGCTTAGTACTACTCAAAGTCCAAGTACTAAATCTGAAACAAACTATATGAATAGCATTCCATATGCTAGTGTAGTGGGTTCTTTGATGTATGCTATGGTTTGTACGAGGCCAGACATAACATATGGAATGAGCCTTGTGAGCAGGTATATGGCCAATCCTGGAAAGGCGTACTGGCAAGCTGTAAAGTGAATTCTCAGGTACATAAATGGGTCTCTGAAAAGAGTCTTGATTTATGGTGGAGCCTGTGGTGGTGATAGCATAGTCGAAATCGAAGGATTTGTTGACTCTGATTATGCAGGTTGTATGGATTCCTGAAAGTCTATTTCTGGATATGTGTTCACAATGTTTGGCACAACAATTAGTTGGAAAGCGACGCTTCAGAAGGTTGTTGCCTTATCAACCACTGAAGCTGAATATATTGCCCTCACTAAAGTTGTGAAGGAAGCATTGTGGCTTGAAGGTTTTGCAAAGGAGCTGAAACTTCAAGGTCGAAGTATCACTGTTAAATGATTAAGTCAAAGTGCAATACACCTGTCGAAGAATTGAGCCTATCATGAGCGAACTAAGCCCATTGATGTGAGGATGCACTTCGTCAGAGAGATAATCGAGCGTGGTGAAGTCCAGGTGCTGAAGGTTTCGACTGAAGACAATGCTACTGATATGATCACCAAGACGTTGCCAAGTTGCAAGTTCTTTCACTGTATGCAGTTGATAAAGCTGCATGATGAAAGCTAGTTGATTCCCTTGTTGCTGAGTTAGATCCAAGGTGGAGATTTGTGAGATTTGGATCGAACTCATGCTGTGTTGAAGGAGAGCTTTCGTGTGTTTCGACAGGAGGTAAGCATGCAGTCGAAGCTTGCTCACATGCTAATGCCTGATTGTTACAAATTGTAGTCGGAGTCTGTTCTAGTTTGTAGTGTCGAAATTTATTTTCTGTCGAATTGAGTCTTGTGTTAAGGATCCAATTGTTTAGGTTTCTTGGACTGCAAGTTACCTAGTTAGTCTATAAATAGGCTAGTACACTCAGTTTGTTGAGTGTGGCAAATTGTGATATTCACTTGTAATCATTTGTGACTTTAATGAGAAAGTGAATAGTAAACAAAATTTTATTTGCCCAATCATTATTATTCGAATTTTTTTTTAATATAACTTGTTTTTTCAAAAAAAAAAAAACTATAAAAACTAATTTTTCAAAAAATTTTCAAAAATGGTTTTTCACAACATCAGTAAAGTAAATGTTAGATTCAATATATATTAATAATTCAATTATATTACCTTGCCCTGAATGTTAGATTCAATTGGTAATTCAATGATATGTAGTCTTAATATATATATATATATATATATATATATATATATATATATATATATATATATATATATTGAGGTCAGTACACTATAAATCCAGTATGTAGTCTTAATATGGTCACTACAATATTAATCCAACATAATAATTTAATTATATATATTGACGTGAAACTGTTATTAGTTTAAAAAAAACTACCTATTAATTTGCGAAAGGAAAAAACAATAAAACCGGTACTGTGCGAGTCCTGTTCAAGTACATACTAGGTACCAAATAATATGCACACAAAATGGTTTAAAGTTGTTGAAATAACAATTAAAAAAAATTGAAACCTAAGAAAAGCAACTAATTTGTAATTCACTTCGATCTACCGTATGTCGTACCGTAACATAGTAATATCAATGAAAGCTAATATCAATAACTTCCATGTTAAAAACTTATATCAATGACATCCATATCAAAATTTTTGAATGCACACCATGATATTTTATATCGTGAACATAAATTAAATTAAAGTTGATCAGTGCCATAAAAATTAATTGTTTAAACGTGGATTAAAATGATTGAAATCCTCAATTAAAAAATTAATTATAATGATTATTAGGATTAGATCAAGATAATTAGAACCCTTAATCAATAATAATTGAGTCCTAATTCATATAATCTAAGCTCTGATACCAAATGTAAGCGGAAATATTTAATGATTGATTATATGAAATTAGAACATCAATACTTACTTGTTGAAGTCATGATTCGAAATCCCGAAAGGATGAATGACTGAATCTTTCTCCGTATCTCACACTCCTGTTCACAACTCTCAATGGGACAAGTTGTAGAGCCGTCAGTTGAATTTCTAATTCTTATTGTAATTACAGAAGGGACCTAGCCATATAATATATATAACCCTAATCCCTACCCATTATGGATCCAGGGTTAAAACCCACACTTTTACCCACATCTTTACTCACATCAATAAGGTTTCAGATACCCAGCCTTTAGTTAAAAGAGATCACTTAACTAATAACAGTGCTTATATTTGCACCCTCATCAGAATCACGATTAACCCGTTTTTCACAAACTAAACAATTGTAGCCCATAAAAAGTTAGATAAATCTTACCAATAATACCTCAAATTTGTAACAAGTGGTGGCCCCAAAGTCATATTTTCTTTATAATTTTCATTTGGATGCATATTGGGATGTTTAGTAGGTTTGTCAAGGGATCAAACTTATCACCTATCCTCAATACCACTAGAATAATGCACTATTTATTTCCAACCGGATTTGTTAACTTGATTAGCCATGACTAATAAATAATGTAGGGCCTGTGACGTGAATTGGTATCGCACCCATAGATATTGTTTTTTTTTTTTTTTTAAATTTTGGTATCCGACCTTGCAACCGACTAATTCAAGAGAGATCAATCTCACCGTCTACTAGCGGAGGCCCCGTTTAAAACCGGAGTAAAACTCTGTATGGACTGACCCACACAAGGGTTAATTGCACTTAGTAGGATTCGAACTAGGGGTGTTCATTGGTTCGGGCAAATCCGAACTAAACCGAAATCCAGACCAAACCAATGTGTTTGGGTCGGGCATTTGTCCAGTTCGGACAAAACCCGAACCGAACCAATTAAAATCGTTGTTAATTGGTTCGGGCAACGAATATCTAATTTGCTACCCGTAAACCCGAACCAAACCAATAACAATAAACATAATTAATTCATATAATAAATTATTAATTTTAATTGAGTTATTACTTATTTATTTGAATGAAGAGAAAAATTGTTATAGCAATTAGCAAGTACAAACCATAATGAAAGAAATAAAGAGGCATAGTCTCTGGACATTTCCAATGAAAAACGGAACGACATCTTTCAAATTATCACAAGTCTATCAATCAATGATGAAATATAGAGAAATCAAACATCACAACCATTATATATCAAATTCATAAATTGTAAACTATAAGTATCCGCAAACCACAAACTTCTTCCCAAATTGCAAATCCTCAAATCACATGTATTTGCAAACTCCAAACCTTCAATTTTATGCTATGGAATGGAGTATGAGTATGCAATAAAATTGTTTTAAGTTATTGAATATTTAAGTGATATACAACTATACGCCTATGGTGGTCATAACTTGTTTAAAAATATGTGTGTCATGAGTTCAATATTTATTTTTCATATTTTAGCGTGTAAACAAATAATTAAAAAAAATATATTTTTTGTTTATTTATTTTTAATATATCCGATCAATCCAATCCAAATCAATCAATTGTTTTTTGGATCGGTTTGGTTTGGGCTTTATTGCAAAAATATAAAAATCCAATCCAAACCAATCCATTTATTTTTCATTGATTCAGGTATCAGATTCTCTCAAAAGCGAACCAAACCGGCCCACGAACACCCCTAATTCGAACTTGAGATGTTGAAAGAAACACACTCTCAAGACTCAAGCCTCCATCAGTATTTAGAAATACTTCTACGAACAATTAAAGAAATCTTGGTCCTTAATTTTTTAATTGAGGATTTCAATCATTTTAATCCACGTTTAAACAATTAATTTTATGGCACTGATCAACTTTAATTTAATTTATGTTCACGATATAAAATATCATGGTGTGCATTCAAAATTTTTGATATGGATGTCATTGATATAAGTTTTTAACATGGAAGTTATTAAAGAAATACTGGTAGAGTGGGAACTTTGTTTATAGTAAAGGTAACATGGTAATGGTGCATGATGCATGTTTTGCCTTCATGTTGGGATGACTTTGCCAAATGTTTCTTTTACAATATTAAAAAAGACAACAAAAGACAAGTCTCGATTTTTACTCTTCTTTTTTGAAAGGAAAAAAAAATCGAAGTGAAGAGTTTGTAATTTTAATTTTATATGTCCTTATAGAACGTGTTGTTTTAGAATAAAATAATTATTACATTGGAAGACAAGTCTCAATATTTCTTCTTAGTTTTCCATATTTTTTGCTATGATAGAGAAATTTTTATTTTCTTTAAACAATGTGTTAGAGTTTTCATTAGTGAATGACTAGTGATATTTAGTTAGTGTAATGTGATCATTTACATGTTTGTATTGCTCTATTTTAATAAATTTTATAACATGTATTTTCTTCTTTTCAAAGCCTAATTTATCCTGGTCTAGTTCAATAAGATCTCTTTAGGAACTTGAGTCCTTGAGTCCAATGTTTGATGGATCCATCTAACAAAACACAAGAGATCTCCTTTTAATGTATGTGCTCGAGAATACAATAGAAAGATTGAAGATAATGGAACAACCCTACACTGGTCACATAGGAAAATAATATTGATACAATGGTAAGGACCGTCAGATTTGAATATCAGGGAATAATGACATCACCCCTCAGACGTCTGATTTATGACGTCACACATGTAAACTAGTTATCCACAAAGAATGTTATAGAACCACGTAATCTAAGATGGATTTATCCTAAAAGAAGACCTGATCAATGTAATTAGAAGGATCAGAACAATTAAATTATACTTTGAAGTAAACGTGGCAAAACAGACCTGGCTCACCAGGAAATGTCTGTCTTGTACGCTCTTTTTTGCAGCGCGGACCAAAATTTTAGGCATGCACCCTTTAATATAGTTGTCTCGCACTGGTTTTTTTTTGCAGGATTTTGCAGACGTGGACATTAACATAAATTTTTACAATTTTTAGGTTTTAGAGTTGTAGTGCATATAGGTCCACCGCACCCTAATTTTTTTTGCGAGACATATCAAGGCTTTAGGCGCGCACCATCAACAATGTTCGTCCACCCCCATTTTTTGTGGGCCTTTGTAGGGTGAGAATGCTAGTTTGCCCCTATTTAAAGGATTCTTTGACATTTGTACTTTGTTATACATGTCCAAAGTAGAAGGTTCTAGGTCCTTGAAAAATTCCAGAACCTTACTATAAAAGTCGAACACGTACGTCACATCAAAGTAAACTTTATTCTAACTCTTAAACCTCCCACTTTCAACTGTTACTGACTTGGACATCAGAATGTTACAAGTTACCCCCTCCCCCCTCCTCCATCATACGTCGGACGAGAGCATCAATATACAGAGATCGTCGCATAAATTCACCATGGCATCTTGATTCATTTTAGAAGTAGTTAGATCTTTCCAAGACCTATTAACACCGTTTGTTGGAAACAACTTCAACACTTCCACGACCTTACTCAACAACATATATGATGGTTAACAAAGGAAGAAAGACAACAACGACACCTATGACTATGCCACGCCAATCTTTGGCCAGTGAGATTGTTAAAGTAATCTATGAGCCTCTAGATCTTCAGAGTTCCCCAACCTCGACCATAAGTGATACCTTTCCGATTAAGGACATTCCACCACCATTTATTTCTTTTTCCTTTGAGGATAGTCAAAAACCTCCTTCTAATGCACCGATGAGCGGCGATACCTCACCATCAATGATTCCACCAACCCCTGTCAAGAACGAATAAACAAACATATTGCTGAGAAGTGTGTTGGTTGGCATTCATATGAAATGGAGAGCGATGGAACAACAGAATGAAAGACTATGACGAATAAAAACGACTGAATTCGACCAGCAAGCACCATTGGTTCCATAAGGGACCATACAAGGAGCGTTAAGAGTAAATGATGAATCATTGACTATCTAAAATAGATACTGAACACAGTTATATTGTCAACACATGCCTATAATTCATTAGAGGCATTATCCTCATTCTTCAATGTCACAAAGAATATCAGCCTCCAAGGCCCTACGTCCTCATAGTCATCATAGAAGATACCGTAGAAATTCATCTCCCACATCCAAGAAACATGGAGACAAGGAGGACACTCCTTACAAATACACTTTTACTTGAAAGATAAATAACTTTCTCGTCTGTAGAGAGTTTAAGAAGCCATGGGACATTTATTATGGAACAATGGATCTCGACGATGTTGTTGAGCCTGTATAGAATCTATTGAGCTTATATATATGATAAATGTTATGATGTTATGATCTAGAACATATCAAAATTTATAAAAATAAATGGTTAGCAAATGGAAATGAGCAATTGAAGTGAATTAAACTCACATTGAGAAGCAAACGAATTTTGAAAATGTAGTATGTGAACTTAAAGATTTGAAGCTAATTAGATAATATTGTTTTTTTTATTCAAATAGAAAAGAAAAATGACGAAATACACATTTGAAGCATTCACCTTAAGTGAATTCAAATACTATTTATATTTGATCCGTTTAGTAACATATGCCATGTTTAATCTATATATTTTCTGAAGGATTTACTTTTATCAAGATATAAAATTTAGACTCTCAAAAAGATTATTTAGTCAAATCTAGTTGGTACTATTGTATAATATATTCAATGATATAAAAATGAATTTGTTATATTTGTTGATGACACAAATATTTTCAATACTTTAAAAAAAATTGAAAATTGGTTTTGTTTGGGAAACATTTATACTAGAGAGCATTGAACATTGTGGTACTTCTTTTTCTAGAGTCACACATTTGTGAGAGACACACCGCATACTCACCCAAAACCTTATGGTAATAGGTGTGTGGGTTCTCCCACTTATAAATGCTCAAGTCACCACATTTCTATCCAATGTGGGACTATTATCCACAATACTCACACTTGTTAATACTTAACACTCCCTCTCAAGTGTAAGTTTATACACAATGCTTCCACAATGCTCCCCCTTAAGCGGAAGCTTCAACTGTGCAATTACACTTTCTGTTGTGTGTTTCTTACTCAACACCCTTGTACCGCCGTTGACACTCTTCAACGGAACACCTCCTAACCACCACCTGTGGGGAGTACTTTCGATACAAGTAAGCCGATTCTTACCAGCCTCTGATACCACTGTTAGGAGAAGATTTCTACTAAGTAGCATTGAACATTGTGAGATTTCTTTTTCTAGAGCAACACCTTTGTGAGAGACACACCATATACTCATCCAAAACCTTAAGGTGATAGGTGTGTGGGTTCTTCCACTTAGAAATGCTTAAGGCACCACATTCATATCCAATGTGAGACTATTATCCACAATACTCACACTTGTTAATACTTAACAGGTTTCTTAAAAAAAAAGAAATTGAGATGAAATATATAGGAGGAGTAAAGATTTATTTAAAATTAAAAATTTATTTAAAAAAACCCCATTTTTGTGAATTATAAAGCTTATATAACAAAGTTATTAAAATAGTTCCATACGAAGAAACTCATTTATGGTGCGTTTAATTTGTAAAATAAGAAGTATCGGACAAAACAATATATAGTACAAAACAATACAAGACAACTTTTTATTTTGTACTTTGTTTGATGGTCGATACACTGGATAAATTTTTGTCTATTTTGTTTGATATATCTATGCAGCAAATATAATAACTTTTACTATAATATTTTTATTGATATATAAAATATTGATATTTATGAATCAAAATATTATATAATGAGAAGGAGAAAAAATGATGAAGAGAGAAAAGAATTTACTCTACTTTATTTGATAAGTCTATGCATCAGACAAAAATAATATAAATTTATTATAATATTTTTTATTAATAAATAAATATTAATATTATATTTATAAATCAAAATATTAAATAAAGAGAGATTAAAAATTGTATTTTGATATTTTTTGATAATTTGGGTTTAGGACAAAAAGTTGTCCCATGGTTTAGTGAGGGACAAGAATTTATGTTTTTGTCTTGGCCATTGTCATATATTTTGTCTTGTCCCATGATAAGTTTTTGTATCAATCAGAGTACAAAAAAAGTTGTCATGTCCAGTCCCTCATCTTTTAGCAAATCGAACATACCCTTATGGTGTACTCTAATAGACCTTTAAATTTTTTTTTAATATTTAATTTAATTTTTTTTATAAAGACAAATTATTGAATAAAAAAAGAAACAAAAAGGATGAGGGCATAAAAACTAACCCATCAAATAGATAGCAAAAATAATAGTTGGACATGTCCACCCTATCCCTTAAAAAATATCAAAAGCGCAAATAGGAAGTGAATTTTACCAAGTGTCATAATCAACAAAAAAATTGTACTGATTAATCTATTTGCATATGCATTTCCCTCTCTGAAAATGTGAGACATTATTAATTTAAAGGAACATATAGTGTGTACATTATTCTTCCATTTTATTTAAAGATGTCAATGGACAATATTCACATTAGAAATGCACGAATGATCAGCATTGAGTCAGTTTCAAGGAAAAGATTTCTCCAATATCTCATATTAACATATTTGGTAGCATAGATGATTCCATGCAATTAGGTTTGAAAGGAGGTGAAAACTCCAATGTTAAATTAGAAAACTCCCATGAATGTTCCTAAATTATCCTTAAATATGTCATCACAAGTTGATATTTTAGGATTTCCTCTTGAAGATCCACATGTGTTGCACGTAATCCAATTATGACTAGGAAAACAACAATTAGCTTGTATAATTATAGATGTGAGAGGAGGCCAACATTTAACGTCAAAGCATTTAATAACTGTAATCTCATGAATTGAAGAGTACATGTGCTTCTTGAAAGAATTATATGCCCTATATATCAATTGTTTAACATGAAGAATGTCTCAATCAAAGTCGATTTTACCATTTTGAAAACTTCTTCATTTCTTTGCATGCCAAGTTTTTCCTAAGAATTATTATAATGAGGGTCATGCTTAGATTCTAAATTAGAGAGATTCAACTTCTTCCAACAAGTTTGAATAAGCTTTCATAACTAGTTATATCAATGTTGATGTTAAACTTGCTTTATCCAATGCAAAAAAAAAAGGTTTACCTACACCTAAGAAATAAGTTGTCTGCAGTTTACACATCATGATTGCAGAGAAAGAATATCAAAACCATATGCATTTCCTTTTGAATCAGATTGTCTTTTGTTGCAATAAAAATATTCATTAGCTTCCTAGTCACTAATGACTTAACATGAGGTATATGTATGGATGCCAAATGAATTTTGTCCAATAAGGCTCAATCTAATCTAACATGATAAAAATATAGGCATCTTTAAAATATATAGCACCATTCATTGATCAAGTCCAAATGATTTCATTAACATTAGTATCATCAAATAAAAATTTAATTTTCAAAATGTCTTATAACAATTTAAAGAGCTAAAATGGATAAGCCATAAGAAATGTTCCAATCAATGTCTTAGATAAATGAATTGACCTTAACAGTTTGCATAAATTGAATATCCATTGGTAATACTAGGTGTAAATCTTTAATGAATTGACCTTAACAGTTTGCATAGATGTTGCATTGCATATTGTGTGGCATTGCATTATACTGATGTGATTGATGTATTTTGACGTTGTGAATGACGCGATGATGGATGTGCTTGTGCTTTATCTGTTGCTTATATCTTATATATTGATTCGTGATTACTCACTTTGCCTGTTTGAATGTTGCCTCCACGTGGGTAACGTGCAGGTGATCAGGCTTAGCTCCCTTGGCACTTGAAGATTTAGCTTTCGAAGTATTTTGATTTCTCCGTCGATTAGAGGGTCTTGCTCTGATATGTAACATCGGGTCGGGGTGTTTGAGTCGAACGATTTACGTTCCTTTGTTTTGTTGGCATGATGTTTTCATGAGTTTTATTTTAATAAGTTTGGATTATAAAAGTATTCTTTTAAACTTGATTTCCGCTGCATGGTGTTTAAATAAATTATGATGGTAAAACCCGTGTTATGGGACATGTGGTTATTTTATGTTTTGTGACGATATGTGATGCCCTTTTTGGGACTATACTCTGATTAAATTGTTGTTTTATCCGCGATGTTTGTTGGGTAGAAAAAAGGTGTTACACTGTACCCTAAAGAGGAGCACAGACTACAACAACAACAAAGGGTAGAAATCACAAACAATAATAACAGGCATATACTACAAGGTAGGATAATAACACAACGTTCTCTACATAATAATTCATTATGTAACGCAACTCGAATATGCAACTCTATGCATATGCATGGGTACCAACTAAATATTTGTTTCTTTCTAGAACCGGGTCCCCTTTTCTGAACCCATGATCCCCGTCTTCTGAGCTTGGGACAAGCCACTAATCACCTCTCTAAACTAGCATACATGGCTCTTTACACATCTAGTATAATGCATGAGCATATCATTATATCAATGCGTAAAGACCATTCTTCTAATCCCAACGTAATGCATTGACGATTCTAGTAATCCCCTATGTGGATTACATCTCAATCACAAACATAAAATGCATAACATCATATAATTCAATGCAACTCAAGTATTTAATCACGTTAATTTGTTATAACATCAATACATCATCAAATTAACACAACGATTCATTAATTAATCATACAAATCAGTACAACATCACTACAGTAGGCACATGATTATTATTCAAGTATTTCACCAAGAACTACTATGAAGTAGCTCTAAGCGTTAACTTTCTAACACTTCAAACGACTTTTTATTTGGACTTACAGATCAAAAATTACGGCAAAAATCAGTGGAAGATAAAACAAGTTTCAAGTTCAGCATTTCTTTCAAATATTCAGAGCATCAAACATTTATCATAATCAACCTCTAAAATTATTACAAATTGATATTAATGTAAGAGATTTCCAAAATATGGAAGTTTATACTTCTGTAATAATTTATAATATTGAGAAGAAAAAGTAAAAGATTGAATTACATGGCCTAGCGGTAAGAAGGCGTTTTCTTTAACCTCAGCGTGCACAATTCAACTCCTACATTGACCATTTTTTGAATGTTTATTTTTACTAACGGTAACAAAAATAAATTCAAAACAAAGGAATGCAAGGGTCAAATTTGCGCCCTTTGGATTACACCTTCATGACATTACCCACTAATCCATTGTGTTCCTTATGAAATAATGTGAACTTTGAATGATATAATGATTCATTATTTCAGTTTCAAAATTGTATTCAAAAGGTGTTTCTCATTACTAAGTGATATCAATTTTTCTATGAATAGAGACACTTCGGAATCATAAAATACACGCGAAAATAGAAATATACACATTAATTTTTCACAATTTCAATTATTCTAAGACCATCTTTTACTTCCTTAATGCATGAGTGTAGTGTAGGAAACCTTTTTCTATAACCTATTATCAAAAGATAAGCTTAGGGTATTTGTGCAATTCACATTAAGGTATTCAAAGTATCCTGAAGGGAATTCATTGTTAATCCTTGTTGCATCCGATATATAGTAATTGGTAAGGGTAAATTGAACCTAAAGGTTATTGTGAAATTCACATGCTTCGAATTTCAAGTGAAATCTTCATCAACACCTTCTTTGTTCTAATGCTGCTACATATTTCCAACAACCACAATATCTAAAAAAAAATAGGTTCAATTATTACTTAAACAATGGCAGTGTCACTCAAAGAAATGACATATAATTTTGTAAAATTAGAAAAGTTTGATGGAGGCAACTTTATTTGTTGGCAGAAAAAGATGAAATTTTTTCTTACAACGTTGAAGGTGGTATATGTTCTAAATACAACAAGACCAATAGAAAGGGTAGAAGAAACAATCACTGAAATAAGAGAAAGGCAAAAATGAGACAATGATGATTACATTTGCATGGGCCACATTTCACTACTACAAATAACGCTTATAACATCACACACAAGAGAGATTTAACCTCGGATACCTAGGCGACGTAACAATGGGTGACATGAAAAGATGTCACTTAACATCTCAAATAAAGAAAAAACGAGAGGTAAAGTAATATGATCATGGGATCGAACCCCAACATCTTCATTTTTATTATTTACTAAAATAACGTGTTATACCTCTCAGTTTATTCAAAAACCGAGGGGTAAGATATATTATTATTTTTTAAATAGAACTATTTACATTATTTAAACATAATATTAATAAAATATTTTTTACAAACTACAATGTTTACCCAGAATAATACATTGTTTAAAGAGAATATTAAAATAAAAATTAAATAGTCCATGAAGATCATATGATAGATCTTCGAATCTTGATATTTGGGCAAGATCAAATACTGGGTTCGACTATATTCTCAATGGTTTTACCTCGAATAGATTTATTTCTAATATAAAACAAAAATAGGTTGATAAAAAAAATGTTTTTTGCTCAAATAAATAGTTAAGAACACAAACCTTAAACCTAAATAATTTTCTGCTCTTGCATCCATCTTAGCGATATTTTCACGGCAAAGGATGAGAGTAGCAGAACTGTTTCAATTACTTCATGATGCTTCACATGCTTCTTCATATTTGGAAATATGCTTTTATAATGGAAGTTTTTTGTGTTTCACATGAATCACTAATGGAAGTGTCTTGAGCATTTGTATCTCATGAAATGAACGACCTATATTTGCTCAACTGAATCAACAATGGTTTTTTATGTTTAAGTTAGGTAAACTACTTTAACCCTTAATTTAATAAAAAACCAAGGTAAAAAACCTTTGATTTTTTTTTTACATTTCATTGATTACAAAGAATATTTACAAATAAAAAATATAATAAAAAAAGAAAGGTTCCTGGTTTTTCCCCCGGTTATATTAAAAAACCGAGGTAGTACGTTGCTTTTTATATTTAAAAAAAATAGTAATGATCATCGCCCCTTGGAGTCATATCACTAGAATTATAATGATCATCCCTATTCAAAACGTAACGTATCCTTTAGATTTTCAAGGAGGTGTTTGAGCTTCTCTGACTGTTTCGCTTCCTCTTTTCCAATTTATTTATACACTATTAAGGTCTCACTTTATTTTCATCTCTTTGTCTACAAAAACCTTCAAATCTACTTTAAAAGTCTTTTCATTTTATTCAAAAAAAAATGTCTACAAAAACCTTCAACGGAGATGAAAATATTTTGTTCGTTATCAATGAAAATTTTGTTGATTTTGAAGAGTTGAAAGACCAAGGTTTTGATCTAATGAAAACTATTATCAAACATAAGTTGAAACACTAATATAAATAACACATTTAACGTCGTCCGTGAAATGCATTTAACCTCGAATACACAGGCGAGGTAACAAAGGGCAACATGAAAAATAATCACTTATCACATCGATGTTTTTAAAAACGATGTTAGAAATTAAAAGATCGTGGGTTTGATTCCCTGCATCAGCATTTTTATTATTTTCCGAAATTGATGGTGCACCCAATATTAACACTCGGTGTTTTGTAGAACCGGGGTAATATTTCAATGTTATTACATCGGTTTTAGGTAAACACTGAAGGGATAAGTTTTTTTGTACTGTTGTTTGCACCTATATTACAGAACCATTTACAATACCATATTCCTGAATATAGAATCATATTTTGCAGATTCTTGAAACAGAAACATTGTACATTTTGCCAACTTCTCAATCTAAAACATTGTACCACAAATATTCATTGATTAAACCAAATCTAAACCCAAAATGGCACACAATTTATAATTTTACATCATAACTAAAATAAAAGATTATGAAACAAAAGCAATAACCAAAATGGAAAATTTTGTAGGATGTCCAATAGGATTTATCACTGGTCCTTAAAAACCTATAGTTTGAACAACATTTGAAACTAATTAGGTCAATCAATGACAACTATACATATATAGTGCAACGATTAAAAAGGAGTAAAATGACAATTATAAATTTCAAAGGGATATAAAATATTTACTTACTAGTTTTCCCATATCCCCTCTTCATGATCACGATGAATAACATGCACATCATCTAAATCATTTTCTTTAGATGCTTGACCTACATGTGTTGCTAAACAAGGCGTCTCATAGTTAAAAGCTTGATTTTCATCAATACTATCAGGAAGATGTTTACCTTGAAGAACAATTGACCATCTAGTGTTAGAAGGATCAGTGACATAAAAAACCTATTTTGAAATGAAAAATCACATTTAGAAATGTCGTATGCACTCCAAGTAATTACATTAAACTTAAGCATACATGACAACCATTTGCAAAGATCTGATGCACTACTCTCTTTGCAAATGAAAAATATGTGGGAAAAATTGAATTATGATAAAAAAAAACAAGAACAACCTTTACTCATCCCTAAAGAGAGAAGCAACTATAACGATTGAAGTTTTTATTCATTTCTCAAGACGGTCACACGTCATTCAAGAATATCAACTGTCAAAAGTAATCATTGCAAGCATTAAATCACCAGATGTTTCATATTCCATGAGCAACACTTAAGTCACTAAACCTCTTTTATAAATGCACATTTTCATATACTGAATTTCCTCTTCTTCAACCTACTCTTCTTAACTTCCTTGCAACATAAGTTCTCCATCTGAGAAGGCTAAGAGCATTATCTCAACAGAAGTCACTGTTGAGAATAATCACCACAGTACAACACCATTAATAGTCAACTGAGAAGGCCCATCCATCTGGGTCGACTGCTGTCAGGGATGCATTGAGGGTGAGGAAGGCCAAGAAGGAGAAGATGCTGAAAAAGAAGAAGAGAAAGGTGTCGAGGAAGATTGTTTATTATGAGTCAGATGAGGGTAGTGAGGAGCGAGTCATAGATTGGCAAGATTCCTGTAGTACTATAGGATATTGTTCCGGTGTGGAAAAAATCATGTAATCCAAGAATCTTGTACTCTTTCCTTTCGATCAATGAAAAAATGAAAATTAGTACACAGCCAACAAAAATAAAGCTTCTCAATAACAACAACAACAACATTAATGGAGAATAACAAGAACAAAAGTAATGGACCAAAGCAACAACAAGAACAACAAGAACAACAACAACAACAACAACAACAACAATAATATACAGGAGAATAATGGCGAGAGAGTTTTTTCGTTCGCTATGGCTCCTTGGAGAATAAGTGTTCTTTAGCTAGGGCTCGAGAAGTGAATAAGGGAGACACTAAGGGAATAAAAAATATAAAGAGAATAACAAGAAAAATAGTAATGGAGAATAACAAGAACAATAGTAATGGATCAAAGCAACAATAAGAACAACAAAAACAATAGCATACCGGAGAATAATGTTGATAGAGTTTTTTCGTTCGCTAGGGCTCCTTAGAGAAGTGTTCTTTCGTTGGTTGGAGAAGAAGTATTATTTTTCTAGGGCTTGAGAAGTGATTGAGGTAGACACTTGGGAGCTAATTGAGAAACTTGCAGCAGCCAGGCTAGTCAGTTTTAAGTGAATTTTTAAGGTTAAGGAAGGAATCGAAGGGGTGAAGTCAAGCGCTTTAAGGCAAGGTTGGTTGCTAGGGGGTTCACTCAGAAAGAAGGTGTCAACTTCAATGATGTGTTCTCACCTGTTGTAAAACATAGATCCATTAGAATGTTGTTAGCCACGGTGGCAAAATTTGACCTAAAACTTGAACAAATGGATGTGAAGACAGCCTTCCTGTATGGTGATCTAGATGAAACGATCCTGATGAGGCAACCTGAAGGGTATGTAGAAAAGGGAAAGGAAGATTATGTGTGCAAGCTGAATAAGTCTTTGTATGGCCTGGAGTAATCTCCTCGGCAATGGAATAGGAGATTCGACAAGTTCATGCCACACATTGGTTTCACTAGGAGCCAGTTCGACCACTGTGTTTACTTCAGATTTCTACCTAGAAATTCACTTGTTATTTTGTTGATTTATGTGTATGACATCCTCATAGCAAGCAACAATGTCGAAGATGTTATGAAGGTAAATGATGAACTTGATAAGGAGTTCGACATAAAGGATTTGGGAGCTGCCTCCAAAATTCTTGGGATTGACATCCGGAGAGATAGAAACCAGTCAAGATTATGCTTATTGTAATACCCTAATTTTTACCCCAAAGATCCCACAGGTCTTTTGCATTTCCTGCGACAAACAAGATCACACATTGGTCCCCTTTTTTGTAGGATTGTGCCTTGCAGGGATCTTTGAGTGTGGGTGCGTTTGTTAGTTGTTTTATTGCTTAATTTGTTTATGTTTACTAACCATTAATTAAAATCCAAAAAATATTTTGTCTTTCTTTCACTAACATTTTCAGGGGAAGAACAGGTTAAAAATACCAAAAAAATCAATCCCTCAGCTCGAACGAATTTCATCTGAACAAAGTCAAAGTTGATCTACAATTAATTCAAGAATTATCTGATCAAGAGTTCCAAGAGTTAATTGATTATTGTTCAAGAGACTCCAAGGCTCATGTGTTTATTTCCATTCCTTCTTTGACAAGCAAAAGAATCGAGCCGAAACCACAACAGTGCAATAAAATGCTCATTTTTTACAAATTTTGCACTAAGTAATCGGTTAGCAGATATGCTGTAACCGGTTACCCTCGTGGAAATTTAAAAAAAAATGGTGGCAAATTCAAATTCAGCAATTGGCACCAATGTCAGCCCTTGATCACATTTGGAATATTCTAGACCACCTCATTTTAATTCCCCTACATCACTTTGATCATTCCCCACCATACACCTTCCCTAATCACCACTCTTTTATGAATTTCCCTCCAAATTTGAACTCTAATCCTAATTTTGATCATCCAATCCTAATTCCAAACCACCAAATTCTCCAAGCCTAAATTCTATAAATAGAGGCCTCATTTCATTCAATTCACAAGCTTTTGATAGCCAACAAACCTCTGGCAAATTCTCTACCCAACCACAAAATTCACCAAAGCTCACTTTTCTTCTTTTGAAAGTTAACAAGAATTCACATTGAATCTTGTTCAACTTTGAGCTAAACCTTCATCCATTCTTGTTTTTGTTTATTAATTATAGTAGATTAAGGCTTTGTAATTTGGATCTTGAAGCAATTTGAAGGAATTTTCAGATTTGAAGTGGTAATCCTTTTTTCACCATTGTTGAAGCTTCGTCTTCATCTTCCATAATGTAGATCTTTGGAGATCTTTGTTACTTGATCCTTTGGATCTTTTAATTGTGTTTAATTGCTAGTTTTCACTGTTATTTTACTTTAAATTTCATGCAATTTCAGCTCCATGATCACAAAATGTTTGTAAAAAGTTTTGGAAGTGGATCATGCTGAATTTTGCACAATTTTCTACATTCTGGTGCAGAGTAACCGGTTAGCAGATATGCTGTAACCGGTTACTCTGTGTTAATTTTGAAAAATTATGCCTATTTTGAACTAAGTAACCGGTTAGCAGATATGCAGTAATCGGTTACTTCGGAACAGAATGCATTTTTTGCCTTGTTTTTGGGGATGTTTTCGTTTTTCTTCCTCCTTCTTCCCCTTTCTTCTTGTTTTAGCCTTGAAATGCATTGTTGAGATTAATTACTCTTCAATTTCAATGGACTTTGGATATGGTTAAAGTAATTAAACATTCATTAGTTCAAATCTATCTTTTAATGAATTGTTGAATTCATTTGAGGTGCTTTGAATTAGTGATATGTTTTCACACTTAAACTTATCAATTAAAGGTGATTGAACTTGAAGATGAAAGGTTCTTGAATTTGCAATTCAATTTGGCTTTCTCTTCATCTATTTCTCTTTTCTTTTGATCGATGAAAGTCTTATGGACCTTAGAATTCCTTTGTTGAATTCTTGATCAAGACTAGATCGGTACCTATTTTCTTTTCGTGCGGTATTGCTTTCGGATGACGATCTACATATCATTCATCTAGCATGCATTAGCACAAAGATCTATTAACCAGCCTCATTGTAGGGTAATTACTCCGTAAATTACTCGACGATTGCTTAACATAGCGCAACATTTGTCCCTCTTTATATAATTCGGAATTTGAACTTTCGTGGTCCGGACCTTGATTGGTTGCGTCAATCCAATGGTGATTGATTTTTTTGCATTAGGTCCATAACCTTTGAAACTTGGCGTTGTAGAGGCTTTGGTTCTACCAATCTTCTGTCAAGTTCATTAATTTTGGCCTAAGTGCATTGTTTAATCGCTGTAGTTCATAACGCGAAACAAAATAATCGGTGAAAGCTTATGGCACTAGAGCCTTGTGCTACTAACCAATAACTCCTAACTTCTTTACTTTTCCTTATCGCTCCCTATCTCTATTTATTTTTTTTATGCTTTATGTCATTTTATCATATTCATATTTATGTTTATGTCATTTTTCTTTTGTCCACTTGGACTATTTTATCTTGTGCTTTGTTTTTCTTTTGTCCATTTTGGACTCAAAAAACATTAATAAAGGATTAAACCACTAAAAGACTTGTGCTCTTAATTGTTGGACTATGGCTACTATCCTTTGCATTGGAGGACCTATACTCTTGATTATGGACTTATGGACTTAGAATTAGGATCCTAACCTATGCTTGGGAGTTTGTGATGGAAAACCATGGATCTTGGATACTTGGAGTCCTCTTTTGAAGACTTATTTTGAATCAAGACCAAATCAAAAAGGGAAAAATGCTTATGCTATGGAGCTTGTCCATGTGGTTAGATCTTTCTTATCCTTAGCTTTTATTTTCATGCACTAGGATAGTCACTTCTTCTTCACCCCTTCTTCAATTTTCAAAACCTTCCCCCTTTTTCAAAACTTTCTTGTTTTCAAACTCAAAACCGCTATCATAATAAAACCTTGACTTTGGTCAAGTGATTTTTTAAACTTTGTTTTCTTTAATAAATGTCAATCCATGTTAATCATATTTTGACCATTTCATAAAAACATAAAAAATACAAAACTCATCAAACTCTTTTGTGCTTTGTGCACTTTTTCCTTTTAAACTTTTCCATAAGTTTAGACATGATTCATTTCTTTAAGCGGAATTATTCGTTTGGAAATGACGACTTGTCTTTACACTTAAAATCAACCAAAACAAACAAATTTTTTTTATTTGTACCACGAACTACGAGGTTTTGATCCTACATTGCACATCGTGGGTACGTAGGCATGAGGCGATAAGTCTCTCCAAACACAAAAATATTAAAAAATATTTCTCTTCTCATCCCTCCCAATCTCTTTCAAGCAAACCATTTTCAGACCAAAAAGCATGAATACATCAAAGGGCTCCTATAGAGTACTATAGATGTATTAGGTGCGTAAAACCTTCCCTTTACATAACCAACCCCCCTTACCTTTTATCTCTTTGTTCTTTTAGAACTCTTTAGGTTTTGTTCGCTCTTTTTTCCTTTCCTTTTTGGATAAAAATAAAAGTGCGGTGGCGACTCTTGTTTATTTTTTAGTTAAGTTAATCAATAGCTTACACTCACAAATTTCCTCGCTACACTTATCTCAAGAGACATACCTGAAGAAGATTCTCAACAAGTTTGATATATCGAATTCAAAGCCTGTTGTAACACCGACTAATTCTCAGTACAAGCTGAGTATGACTCAAAGTCATAGTACTGAAGTCAAAAGAGCCTATATGAATAACATCTCATATGCTTGTATAATATATTTTTTTATGTATGTTATGGTATATACAAGGCCAGACATAGCGTATGCACTACTACGGAAAACCCAAATAACATCGGTTGGGAAAGATATATAATCACGCGGGTGCAAGCGTTGTTATATAGAGTGTGGTTGTATATATGATACTTACAATCACAGCCCAATAACTGTTGTAATATACTGGAAATCACGCACCCTATCACAACGGGTTTTCCAAATGACCGTTGTGATAAACATGCGCGCGAGATATTATAACGGTTATGCTATATAACCGTTGTTACATTTTCTGCAAAATTAACATATATTATCGTACTTTTATAATTAATCCCATTTTTTTAACCTGTATTATTGTTCACTATATCACATCAGAAAATACAACTCACATTTGTGATAAAGTTATCATAATAATATTAATAATATTCATAATATCATATAATTGTATCATATTCAATACACAATTAGTCAACATACAAACCTAATTGACTATAACCTATTTTGTCATTGTTGTTACAACAAATGCAATGAACACTATAAATAAAAAATCCAGGTAATCTTCAATTGTTTCTTCAAGATCTTCACCTTCAACTTTAATTCGTCCTCCTTGGCTTTGAAGGTGTTAACCGTCTCCTTCTCCTCATTCAAGTTCTTTACCAGTGAAGAAATTATTTGTTTTGCCCTAAGATCCATCTTCTCATCCAACCAAGCAAAGTGAGAGCATTTTTTGTATCCTTGAATCTTATAATCCCACAGCCATAGAAACGACGACCTGGGTTCGAATCGGCCCATGCAGTCATCAACGGAGCGTTGAGACCACACTTGCATACATACCTTGAACGACTTGAGGACCTGCTTACAGGGCTACAACCGGAGTGCTGAGACATTTTAATGGAAGGGGAAAAGAAGACGAAAAAAAAGTCAAAAGGATTTGATGGAGATTACGACTTTCATCTAGTTTATGAAGTTATGAAGAAAAAGTACATGGTGAAAAAAGTTTACACAATAGCTTCATACTTCTTGTATTTTTCTTCATAGCTATACAAACCATATGTATCATAGCCAAAGTATGCGCTTTGTTAAGGTGGTGAAGACGAATCTGAAAAAAAAGAGAACATTCACCAAATGAAAAAAATGAGAACCCATATTTAATAAGAAACGTAAATGAAATCGAAGCATAAATTAAATGAACGAACCTCAAGTTAGTGATTGGTGAAGAAGAATATGAAGACGTATCTGAAGGTTGAAGGATGTTAGGGTTATGTTATGATAGAGAGAGTGAAATATGTTAGGGTTTTCTTTTGAGAGAAACGGCTGTTATGTACTGAACGATAGATAATTTCGCTTATATACTAAAAAATATCACTTTTCATCACAGTTAGAAAGAAAAACCGTGATGCAATTTACATATTTTACAATGGTTGTATTGCATAACTGTGGTTAAATAACTTGGTTAAATAAGTCCTCTAACAACGGTTGGTTGAATTAACCGTTGTAAAATCATTTACAATTTATTTTTTAAATGATGGACTTAAGTGACATACACTTAATGTACTCTAAAAAATGTAGTTGCTGGGAATCGAAACTTGCTACACATTATTTATTACTACGGTGTATTGAGGTAACCGTCATTAAATTTATGTTTATAAATCCAGCTACTCACTGGGCGCGAAAATTTTAACCTATTACAACGGTGTATATGAATCCGTTATACACCTGGCGTTGTTGTTTGCACGTTTTGTAGTAGTGATGGAGTGAGCCTTGTAAGCAGGTATATGGCCAATCATGGGAAGGCGCACTGGCAAGCATTAAAGTGGATTCTTAAATACATCAATGGGTCTCTGGAAAGAGTCCTGGTTTATAGTGGAGCCTGTGGTGATGATAGCAAAGTCGAAATCGAAGGATTTGCCGCCTCTGATTATGCAAGTTGTATGAATTCTAGAAAATCTATTATGGATATGTGTTCACTATGTTCGACACAACAATCAGTTGGAAAGAATAACTTCAGAAGGTTGTTGCCTTATCAACCACTGAAGCAGAATATATTGTCCTCACTGAAGCTGTGAAACCTAATAGGATTCTCTATTCTTCTTTCTTCTTCTCTTTTCCTTTGTGAAACCTAATAGGATTTTTTGTATTTGTTCAAAAAACTCAATCTTTATTTGATAACTATGTTTTGTTATTTACGACATCAATTCACAACAATGACCTAACATATATAATATTACAATTGTAATAAAAAAATTCTAACCGCAAGGTGTTTATAATATCTCAAATTTGTAACCAAATGGTGGCCCCTAAGTCATATTTTCTTTATGATTTTCATTTGGATGCATATTGGGATGCTTTGTAGGTTTATTAAGGGATCAAACTTATCCCCTATCCTCAATACCACTAGAATAATGCACTCTTTATTTCCAACCGGATTTGCAAACTTGATTAGCCATGACTAATAAATAATGTAGGGCCTGTGACGTGAATTGGTATCGCACCCACCATGTTATAGATATTGTTAATCTAATGTTTGTAGAACTATATAACATTTTAGTTTACGTATTAAAGAAAAACTTGTAGAGTGGGAACTTTTTTTATAGTAAAGGTAACATGGTAATGGTTCATGATGCATGTTTTGCCTTCATGCTGGGATGACTTTATCAAATGTTTCTTTTAGAATATTAAAAAAGGCAACTGAAGACAGGTCTCGATTTTTACTTTACTTTTTTGAAAAAAAATCGAAGTGAAGAGTTTGCAATTTTAATTTCATATGTCATTGTAGAACATGTTCTTTTAGAATTAAATAATTATTCCATTGGAAGACAAGTTTCAATATTTCTTAGTTTTCCATTGGAAGACAAGTTGCAATGTGATCGAGTTTTTATTAGCGAATGACTAGTGAATAGAGATATTTACTTAGTATAATGTAATCATTTACATGTTTGTATTGCTTTAATTTTAGTAAAATTTCATAACATGTGTGTTCTTCTTTTCAAGGCCTCCTAATTTATTCTGGTCTAGTTCAATAAAGACCTCTTTAGGAACTTGAGTCTAAGGTTTGTTGTATCCATCTAACGAAGCACAAGAGATCTCCTTGTAAGGTACGTGCTCGAGAACAGAATAGAAAGTTTGAAGGTAATGGAACAACTCTACACGGGCTAAATTAAAGGAGAACTAGTAACTAATCCGTGCGTTCGCACGGACATGTATGTTTTAGTATTTAATATAATGGAAGTGTAATTGATTATCAAATTGGAAAAAAAAAATGTCACATTATAAAAAAAAATTGATTAACAAAGACGGAATTAAATTAATTATTGGAATATATTAAAAGAATCTAATATAGTTAGAAAAAAATAATACAAAAATATTAATGATAATAGTAATACAAAATTAGACTTAGAATGAATAAAATTAAAAAAATAATATTTTTTGTAAAGAAATGGAAAATAAAAAGTGAAGTGATAAAATGAAAAAAATAAATAACAATTCTATAAAAAGGTGGGATTTATTAAAAAAAGGAAAAGAGATTCATTTTGTGTAAGTGTTGTCATATAGGATCTTTGGGCCAAAAGTGAGTCATTAAAAGAGAATAGGTTAAATTTGTGCAAACAAACTTAGTGAGAGAAACTGAAAATGAAGGAGGGTTGAAGAAGAAGAATGTTGCAACGACCTGTATATGTGTCAAGCGGGTAAGGATATTTTTTCTTCCCACAATCGTTTTCCACATTTTGTTTGTAAGTGATTGGTGGTGATGATAGATCTGTTGCAAATTTACCAGGTCTTCATCTGATTCCGAGTTTGACCCAGAGTTTATTGAATCCACCATTAAAGCATTGATTGATGAAGTTAAAGCTGATAACAGTGATAATAACCGTGTCGGTCGAAAGATGAAAAATCAGAAAGGGAAAATTCGACATGCAAAGCTTTTGAACGCTGGAGGGGCCTCTTGGTTGCAAAGTGTTGTTAAAAGTTCGAAAGTTGTTAGAGGTGAAGAGAAAAGTAAAAACAGGTATTCCAGTTGAAAATATCATTGCATGCAACATATTGTATGTTACCTGTCATCCGTGTAGTTGTTGATTGTCGTATAAGTAGTCCTAAGATGATTTTCAGTTTTTCCAAAACTATTTAGTTGTTGTAAGCGTCTTTGGATGTTTGCATATTACATAAAACTAAGTTGAATGATGAAATTATATGTGTTTTTTTAGTTATAATATTTATAGCGATTGAAGATTACAGTTTGTCAGAATAGTTTAATTTTTAATGAATGAGTTTGTTAGTAATGTTTAACATTGAAATACAGTCTGGAAAAGAATGCAGTATATGAAAAACAGCATGTTGTAACCAATCAGTGGACAGTTAGAGAAACATCAAATTCGAAGGATGTAAGAAATCGCTGGATCATCCGGAAGCTAAAGGAAAAAGCATAAAAAGGTAAATTTTACATGGCAATGAACAACCATACTGCATTTGGAATTTAGTTTTACATATCTCGTATGTTAATTATTTGTAATGTTAGTGAATGAAACATACGAATGAAATTACACAGACCTTAGAATGTTCTATATTTATAATTTCTTGATCAAAATGCAGGCAACCGGAGCTGAAAAAATCATCCCCGCCCCAGAAGTGTGTGAAATTCGCCGTGTCAGATAAGTCTAAAGGTGGTATAAGAGGTTTATGCATGAAAGACCATAAAGGAAAAAGCATTAGTAGGTAATGTTTGTTATATGTAATCATGTTTATATACAAAATTTCATATTGGTTTTGAATTTTTCAAAAGATTGTAATGCGGTAATTTAATTAATAAAAAAGCAGGAACGAATGTTCTCGGACAGTTATTTACATAGCACTGCCACAACTGAATGCTTTTGAGTTGTATGAACCCTTATCCCGTAATGTTGGTAGGAAAGGGTTAAACATCAAAGATTTGAAAGGAAAAAGTAAAATTTGGTATTTGTTATGAAAAATGTACCATGTATAAAGGTTTTAGTTGTAGGAAATGTTACAATATAATTTTCTTTCCATGTATGTCATAAAATATGCAGTGATGAAGGATTAGGAGGAAATGGAAAAGAATCGGAGCCGCGACTGAAGTCTTTGAAAATTTGTGGTGCATCAACACCAAGAGTCGATACAAAAGGTTATCAGTTGAACGGTGTTAACGAAGATTATGCCGAACGGTAATGTATTTGATATTATTATTCAATGCTGCAGCTTTGGAACAAAGCATGTTTGTCCTAATTTTTTCATGCTTTCTACATTATATTTTGATACTATAACATATAAATAAAAGTAGCTGCATAATTGATTCTTCAATTTAATTATAATGGTATTGTATGAGGGCTGCTCTTAGACTTGGCAAACCATTATCACAAACACGAAACGGGATTAAGTTTGAAGCAATAGCGCATTCCAAGTTTGTTGCGCAATGTCTTTCAATTCAAGATCTCCATTGAAAATGAATGGAAAGTTAATAGAAATATATTTTTCAATGAGAATTAAATGTTAAGTTTGCATAAATTTATGTACTGGTAACTTGTAATTGTGTTAGACAGAACATTGAACAATAATTTGTGATTGGTATAGGAATAATTATTGATGTCGCAATGCAGGGAAGACAAACTGAGCAATGTTGAGAAAGATGACTTGTGGCAAGTACATTTGAGATTGGCGAAATCTTTCCAGGATCCAAACATTAATAATCACAACGGTGATTCTGATTATGAACATTCGGACAATTCTGATGATGAATATTTTTGGGAGAAAGAAATTACTGATGGTGATATTGCGAAAAACCAAGTTCTGGTAAGTTAAAATTAGATAGGTAAATTTTGGTATCCATTTGTTTAATGAATTCGTTACTAATTAAATTTTTGTTTAAATTTGTATAGCATTTTCCAAGAAGAATAACGAAGAAGTGTGTTTATTGGAACCAAATGACTATAGAGTTTATTGAAGACGACAGTGGTAAGAGCTACTACGAGGAGGTGCGTTGTGGCAAAAGGAAAAATAAGATCTTTAAGAAAGAAAAGTATGTTGGTAGTGGTTGGTACGAATACTCTAAAGCGAAAAAGCTTCAAAAGGGCTATAAGCTTGGATTCTCCATTACCTGTCCTACATATCAGTTGTATGTGTCTTTGCTCAATTGTTGAGGAAGATTTGTGATGTCCGTTTCAGTTATTGCGTTTTGGACTTAAGTGTGGCATATTCTGTGTTTTTAAATTCCAGTTGTTGTTTTATTTACCATGTTGGAAATGGCTACTGTTTATGACTTTAGTATGTAATAAAAGTAATGTTTTGTTTGTGGAAGATGGTTTTGTCATAAGAATGGAAAATATTTATAATATTGTTAATGAATAATGTGATGCTTCTACTAAGCATGTGGTTGCAGTATGAAACATGTTGCTGTTTGCTTGAAAATGCAAACTTTTGAATAAGCATTATAGATTAGATTTCAAAACATATTGTTATACTTGTATTTATAATAGATCTTACAAAAGCTTATAAATTAAAACTTATATTTAAAACCTGTCCATATGATTTAAAAAAGAGCACTCAAGACCATAAATTAATTAATGGACAAAAGATCTTATAAAATAACAGAAGTTTTTAATCAAAGTAATAAGTGTCAAAAAGTTGTTTGGTCTCAAATCCAAAATATATATATATATATATTTCAAACCTGGATGTTACAATACCAAGTGTTCTGGACTGGGCAGGCGTTTGGCCCATAGTAGGGAAAGGCCCAATCCAGTCCAGCTCTTGGCCAGGCCCAATAGCCATAAACTAGCCGTTGGGCAGAAACTAGTCGTTGGGCATGTCCCCCTCACTCGCTTGGCAGTTTAAGCGACCAACTGTCTCCCCGGATCTCACAGAAATAGTTGTACCAGGTCAAAGGGTCATGCGCCTGATCCTCCAGCTGGCAGTCTCCCATTAGTCGACCAGACATTTCGGTCACATGGGAGACCTTGGCCCCGCGCTGGGGGTTACTTCTAGAAATGTCCTTTCACTTGAGAGGGGAAGGTTTGATCACTATTCAATACTTGAAACATTACCTTTGTACTTGCTTTCTCTCTCTTGCCCAATTACTTACTATAGCATCGGAGTACTTTGCATGTACAACCCAATTTCCTCTCCTACAAGCATCCTCATCTACCCTGCACGAAGGCCACGACGATCAAGTCTGATCACCTCCGATCAGTGGCGCTGTCTATGGGAAACAAGCTTCCCCATTTTTTTATTCAAGATCCCTTCTTTTTTCACCTAAAAGACCAAAGCTCTCTCCAAACATCATTTGATCATCATGGCATTCATCAGGAACGATGATGCTCGTCAAGAACCTGTCGTCGCTATTATCACTGATAACGTCGATCACCTCGTCCCCGGAGCTACCTTCCCGGAGACAGATCATCGGGATGGAAAGACGGCCTCTCCTACCCGCGATGATGTGAAGCCGCGCGCACAAGCTGTTGGTCTCGTTTTTGAGCTTATACATGTCCCTCAAAACGCGGACCCAAGCACTGCCGCCCTAATTGCCTCCCTCAACAGGTCCAACTTTCTGATCTTTCAACAAGGCAAAAAGATCAGCATGCTCGAACACGCCCTCCAGGAGGAGCGTCCTTCACAGAAGCCCAACAGTCCTTCTTCGCGGCCACAGTCTCCTCCTTAGAAGCGTAGGCGAGACAGGTCCAGGAGTCTTTCTCCCACCCGGAGATGCTCAAGATCGGAGGAACCTGACTCAGAACTCGCCAGATGACGACACCAATCTCCCCTGCTGAGATCCAGACGCTCTCCCACTCCGAAGAGGACGAGACCTTAGAGGAACCATCATGAGCACCGCAGGTCACCAGACGTTCCCCCCGCCGCAGCAGAAGTCACGGGCATAGCGACTCCCCTTGTCGCTCGTCCAGTAAAAGTGGTGGCGATGATGTCCATTGGCCCTTATCTTAGGAGATCATGGACATGCGCATTCCTCGTGGATTGGAGAAGCCACCTCCCCTAGCCACTTACGACGGGACCACCGACCCAGGCAAGCATATAGAAAACATCGATGACATGCTCCACTATCATAACGTAAGCGGGGCTATCAAATACGGGCTATTCCACATCTCTCTCAGGAAGGGGGTCGTGGCCTGGTTCAAGTGGCTTCCCCAGGGTTTGGTAATGTCCTAGAAGGATCTAAAGAGCCAGTTTGCCCGCCATTTTACCGCCTCTCGGCGACACCCCAAGTCGGAGGCCACATTGGAAGCCATTATGTAGGGCAAGGATGAGCCCTTGCATGCATATATCGAGCGTTTCAACAAGGAGGTTGTTGAGGTCCGCACGATGGACTATTTGAAGAAGTATCTCCTCGAAAAAGAGCGAATTCCGCAAGGCGGTGGGCATAGAACCTCCTCGCACCCTGTCCGAGTTACTCCGTAAAGCTCAATCGTATATACAATACAAGGAGAAAGACGGAGCCTACAAATCCCGGAACTCTAGGGATCAAGAGAGTTCTCGGGCGACAAAAAAAGACGAATCAGAGGCCCCCAGACATGATAGAGGGAGAAGACGAGATGATCGTCCTCGTGAAGGCAAGGGACTCGCTGGTCGTTTTACAGAGTATACCTTGCTGACGGTTCCCCGCGAGCACATTCGCTCCGAATGCATCAACGCGGAGTTCAAGCAGGGAGGTGTCTGGTTCCCCAAACCAACGTCGTCCAAGGGCAACACGGACAATAGTAAATACTGCCGTTTCCACCGCAGCCACGACCACGTGACCGAAGACTGCGTGCACCTAAAGGACGCCATTGAAATCCTCATCAAGGAGGGTCACCTAAAGTAATATACGAAGAAGGGTGAATCCTCCCGACGAGAGACTTCGAAGACCAAAAAGGAAGCAGAGTCTACTCCGCCCAGTCCTCCTCCTTAGGTCCCTATGTCCATCACACGGCCAGAGGACTTCGTCATCCCCGACCATATTGAAGACCCTCTTCAGATATCCGCACACAACACCTGGGAGACTTTTCCGACGGCCATGGTTATCTCGTGTGGGGGATACAACGACATCACAATGGGGTCGGTCAAGAGAAAGGTCGACCAGCTAATCGACTGCAGTCCCGACCAGTTGTCCACGCTCGAGAAAGTTCGGGGGCGGTCCCAGCCAATCACTTTCTACCGGGAGAAGCTGCCTAGGGGCTCCCCGAACTCGTACATCCCTTTGCTCATCAGAGTGAGACTTTCCAACACCGATGTCCGATGGATCCTAGTCGACTAGGGCAGCTCTGTGGACATCACGTACACCGGTTTGTTCAGAGCCTTGAAGCTAGACCAGAAGAACCTGTCACCATACGTGGGATCCGACCTGCAAGGATTTAACGTGGTGATTGCCAGACCCTGGGGGTACGTGGAGCTCCCGGTCACTTTCGAGGAAGAGGAGGCATCGAAGTCGATCAAGACTCAGTTTCTGGTAATCGATTGCCCTTCACTGTACCAATGCATCCTTGGTAGACCAACCTTGGCGGAGCTGATCGCCGTTCCTTCGACCGTTCATCTTAAGATGAAATACTACATGGAGAATCGCAACATTGCACGGGAATATAGAAGCTGCGAGGAGGTGCTTCGAAGCGGGTACCCGAGGACAAAGCTCAGTCGGTGCAGCACCCAAGGCCGCCAAGCGAGCAGGGTAGGGAGACCATCCCGGCGAGGAAAGCCAGCCTGACAAGAAGCCGGTTCTCCTTGTGCACATTATCGACCTCGACAGCAGGATTTCTGAAGAGGGTGAGGACGGTGGTGAAGGCACGTCAACGGGGACAGGCAGTTCCTCTGCAACGACGCTCATGCGCCCTGTCCCAGATGGGGAGTTTGAAGTTATCATCTTCGGGGCAAACCCAAGCAGAGGAGTGAAGATAGGCACAGGGCTGCCTGATGAGGTAAAGCAGCAGTTGAAAACATGCCTGGAGGACAACGCTGATTTATTTACGTGGAGTGCCGCGGACATGCCCGACCTGGACCCTGAGACCGCATGCCACCAACTGACCATTGACCCAGCTGCTCGAGCCGTCGTACAACACAGGCGCAAGAAATCTGATGAGAAGGCACAGGCTGCTGAAAAACTTGTACAAGACCTCTTGGAGGCAAAATTTATCTCGGAGGCCAGGTACACAACCTTACTGTCCAACATTGTACTTGTCAAGAAACATAGTGGAAAATGGTGCATGTGCATTAATTATACTAATCTCAATCGGGCTTGCCCGAAGGATGCCTATCCTCTGCCCAGTATAGATAAGCTCGTAGATAATTTTGCAGGTTTCAAGCTCTTGTCCTTCATGGATGCTATTCGGGATACAACCAAATCCCTATGGCCGAAAAAGACAAGAAGTATATCGCGTTCATGACTTCGTCGGGGAACTATGTGTTCCGATTAGAAATCGGAGACATGCTCGAAGTATACATGAACGATATGATCGTGAAATCCCGAGAGGAATCTGATCACACAGTCCACTTGCAAATGGTCTTCGACCAAGCGAGGAAATGCAAAATGCATTTTAACCCAGAAAAATGCACTTTCGGCATTAGGGCAGGGAAGTTCCTCAGATTCTACCTCACCGAGAGGGGGATAAAGGCCAATCCTAACAAATGTCAGGCATTCGCTGAATTTCCCGCACCCGGTTCAAAGAAGTCCGTACAGTCCCTCAACGGGATGCTCGCTTCACTTTCGCGCTTCATGGCCAAGTTTGTCCAGCATGCCCTGCCCTTCTTTAAACTCCTCAGAAAGGAGGCCACATTCGAGTGGATTGAGGAATGCGAGCAGGCTCTGACCCATCTTAAGCGAGCCTTGTCTGAACCCCCCATGCTTTCACGACCAGAGTGCGGAGAGACCTTGTACCTGTGCCTCTCCGTCACTAGCGAAGCCATTAGCGCTGCACTCATTCGCGAGACAACGGATGGGCAAAGACCCATCTACTTCACGAGCAAGGCCTTGTAAGGGCCAGAAATTAGATACGCGAAAATAGATAAGGTCGCTCTCGCCCTCGTCAATGCCGTGAGAAGGCTCAGGCATTACTTCCTGGCCCACACCATAGTAGTGGGTACAGACCAGCCCATAAGACAACTGCTTTGCCGACCAGACATGGCCGGCAAAATGCTCAAATGGTCCCTGGAGCTGACAGAATTTGACATCCACTACGAAGGCAGAAAGGCCCTCAAGGCACAAACCTTGGTCGATTTCATGTCAGAGATGAAGCCGCCATCGTCCCCACCAAGCGGAACACATAGGTGAACCATCTACGTGGACAGGGCATCCAGTTCCACGAGTAATGGTGCAGGCATCATCCTCGAGAACAAGGAAGAAATCTTAATCGAAGTATCTTTAGTCCTGTCCTTCCCTACGTCTAATAACCAAGCCGAGTACGAAGCTTTCCTCGCAGGATTGGGTTGGCCGAAGACTTGGGCGCCAAGGAGGTAAATATTTTCACCGATTCCCAACTCGCAGCGTCTCAAGTACGAGGAGAATATTAGGAAAAAAATGATCAACTGGTTGAATATCTGACACTGGTGATGGGAAGAATTACCAAGTTCGACACGTGGGAAGTCCAGCACATTCCTCGCAAACACAACACGCGGGCAGATGTCTTGTCAAAACTGGCTAGCACCAGAAAGAAAGGCGATAACAGATCTGTCGTATAAGAGATACTCGCTCGACCAAGCATTGAGAAGCCGTCAGAGCTGCTCGACGATAACATTGGAGACAGCCGCTGCTGGATGACACCAGTGTATAATTACCGCACCACGGGGGAGATGCCCGAGGATAGCAAGGAGGCCAGCATGACTAAACTAAGAGCCTGCTCATACGTGTTGATCAAAGACAAACTCTATTGACGAGGATTCTCCATCCCACTCCTGAAATGCGTTGAGGTGGACAAGGTCCCCGAAATTCTCCAAGAAATTCATGAGGGTATCAACGCACAGCACTTGGGAGGGAGATCATTGGCACGAAAGGCCCTACGGGCAGGATACTATTGGCCAACCATGCAGCGCGATGCTAAGGAGCATGTCCAAAAATGTGACTGATGTCATCGTCACGGGGACATGCTCTTGGCGCCTCCTAACGAGTTGAAGACTTTATCCTCGCCTTGGCCCTTCGCCTGGTGGGGGATGGATATACTCGTCCCCTTCACAATGAGGTCTAATCAAAACAAATTTCTGATTGTGGCCGTCAATTACTTAACGAAATGGATCGAAGCGAAGCTCTCACCAAGATCACAGCCTTCAACATACTTCGTTTCTACAAAAGGAACGTCCTCAGATTCGGAGTACCCCAGGCCCTTGTGACCGACAATGGAACCCAGTTCACGGACAGGAAGTTCTAAGACTTCGTCGCCAAACTAGGTACGAAGAAACACTTCCCCTCCGCCGAGCACCCCCAGACTAACGGGCTAGCCGAGGCCTCGAACAGGGTAATCCTTCGGGGTCTAAAATGAAGGCTAGGCGAAGCCAAGAAGAGGTGGGTCGAGGAGTTACACAGCGTGATCTGGGCCTACCGAACAACCCCACACTCCACCACCAAGGAAATCCCTTTCTGACTAGCTTACGGAACCGAGGCGGTGATACCCGTGGAGATCAGAGAACCTCCAGACGAACAGAAGCTCCTCTTGACAAGGAGATGATAATACGAAACTTTAAGGGAAGAGCTCGACCTGGTCGAAGAAATACGGTTAGGAGCATCTCTCCGCGAGGTTTCGCTAAAATAAAAAATAACCTTGCGCCACGATGCTAAAGTCATAAGACGCGACTTCCCTGTTGACATCTTGGTCCTACGCAGAAAAAAAAAGGATTTGCGCGAGGGCAAGTTGGACGCCAACTGGGAAGGACCCTACCGGGTCAAGTGAAAAACAGGCACTAGAGCCTACTACCTAGAAACTTTGGACGGAGAACCGTTTGCTCGACCATGGAAGGCTTAAAAGCTCAAATAATATAACAGCTAGGACCAACCATTAGGTAGTACTAACTACAGACAAGATCGCCCCCAACGGAAGACGGGTCGGCCACGGGACCGTGCACCGGTGCAAGCATGATCCCTCACCTTACAACGTCGGCCAGTTTCTTCTCATGGGACGAGCAGACTCTGAGCACAATGGGGATACCTCAATCGAGCTCCGTCGTTGCCGCACCATTGAGGCAGGACACCCAGCTCGCGATGGGAACAGTCTAATCCTATGGGATTAGCATCTCGACTGAGATCCTAGTCCCATCATCGGAGAAACTACTTCTCCCCCTCGACACGTCTCCCAAATTGTCGAGCATAACAAACACAAGTCGAACAAAACGTCCATGCTTAGCATTCAAACGTTAAGAGCATACATAAATAAATGCAACAAACACAATGCTAAACAAAAATATTTATAACTTCGGACACAGGGCCAGAATAAGTCACGAGTACAAGAAGTGGGTTGTGCCCGACAAAATATTACATATCAAAAGGCACGCAGGCCCAAAAAATACAAGTACAAACTCCAAAAAATAAGCTGCGCCACCAGGAACTTTTGGGGGAACCACCTCGCCGTCGACAACCACATTAAGGACGCCCATCCCCTCAGTCAATAGCTAGACGTCGGAGTTGAGGGCTTTTAACTGCTCTAGGACAGCGTTGAAACCAAACTCTGCTGCCCCCGGATTATCCTGCTCAAGAAGACGGATCCTCTCAACCAGGTCTCTCCGTGTCTTCAGGGCCTTCTCGTCGTCGGTCTCGTCCTGACCAACCACCTATGAGCCCTACTGCTCGGCTATCCTCGCCTTCAGTCAGATATTCTCCTCGTTCACTTTGGTTACCTCCCCCTTCATCTGGGTGACCTCTTTCTGAAGCTCGATTTTGGCCTCCAAATTGCCCTGAAGCTTCTTCAGATCGTTGTAAATTTCAGCGTTCTCTAGCTCCAACTCGTTGATCTTGGCCTTTGCCTTCTTGAGGTCGGCAAGTGGAGCCATCTCTACATACCCAAGGGCCAACGCCGCCTCCAATACCCTGATCATAGCGGCCACATCCTGGTAGAGAAGCTTCCTCCGCACCTGAGGATCAGAGGACAAGATAGCTGATGCATCGAGTTCTGGGACGATGATGAAACTCTCCCCGTCAAACAGTTTCCCCTGAAGATAGCACGGGGGCAGCACAAATTTCCCTCCAACAAAACCACCCAGGAAACCAGACGGCGAAGAGCCAACATCATCCTGTTTCCTTTTATGGGTCATGTTCAGAGTTGGGGGAGTTGAAGTGGTCCCCAGGGCAGAGCCGGTGCTGTCCACAAACTTTTCCAGTGTAACTTGCTGCTTCGCAGCACCAGTCTTCAGCACTGGGGGCACCCTCTTCAGTTTTTTGGCCGCCGCGGACCTCACCAGGCCCTCCCTCATGTCTGCCATTTTCCCTCCAAATATAAAAGAGGAAAATTAGTACGTTGGGCCAGAACTTTAAACACAAACAAAGGAACAAATTATACCGAGGACCTGGAACGCGACATCGTCGGTTTCACACTCAAGAAGGGCCCTAGTGTTGATATAACAAGCCACACGAGCAGGCTCTCCGTCCTCCCCGAACAACTTTTTGCCATCCCTGTCCACCATAAATGCGGAACTGAAGGTCTCCACGTATGCATGCAAAACTCGATAGGACTCCTTGTCTCTGTCACAAAGTTGCTCGTGCTTGACGAGGAACTGATCGGTCCTATATCTGAAATGGGCAAACACCCACTCCAAAGAGAACTTAGACATCGCCTTCTCAACTTGCTGACCGTCAACCTCCACGGTCTCAAGCATAGAGATGGATCTCCTAGCCACTTCAGAGACAGGTTTAACGACCAAGAACCTGACCCTAAAATGCCGGACAGATTCTGAGTATGGCCAGGAAAGGCTGTTAAGTTGTTTAAAAGACACCCACCTTTGCTTCGGGCCCGCTGTGCTCCGCTGGATCTGGAAGATGCAGAAGAAAATGTCCACGGTTGCCTCGATTCGCAAGTAGCGGCATACCAGCTCAATAGCGCAAATAAACGCCAGCGTGTTCGGATGGAGTTGGGTCGGGTATAGCTCTAAGTGGCAGAAGATGGCCTCCTGAAAGTCGGTGAAGGGCAGGCGGTACTTTACCTCCACAAAGGCGAATTCGTACATGGGGAACCGTATCCCCGGATACACCGAACAAATACAATCATTCTCTATCGGGAAGATAGATCTCCAGTGCACCGGCACATCCTCAGCCCAGTCTTCTAGATAGAGGAAATCCTAAACTTCCTCTTCGGTAAACGTCGACCTTGTCGATAGGGGTTCTTGGGCGATCCATTTGAGATCCCCTTTTGCTACGTGGATGTTGGCATAATCAACAGAATGCTCCACCTCTTAGGGCACGACTCCAATGTCGGGCACAATCCCTTCGCGTTGATCAGCCATTTCACCTGAAAAGCAGAGGAAGAATGAATTCGACGACAAAGATCAAATCCACCCTTCCATCACTAGTCAAGTGAAAGGGCGAGGATTAAGTCGAGGATAAACTCGAGCCCAAGTCGACCACGACAGAATACAGCGGGGACGAGTCTCCACGACTTTACAAAGACCCTGAGGAGGAGCTTACTCGACAAAATAAGCTCGTCGCGCGAAAACCGAAGTTTTATGTCGAACAAGCCTAATGCCTGACTACAAACCTAAAACTAATACTAACCAGAATCTAGAAAGATCTACACAAGCCCACGCAATAATCATGAACATTCATCCAATGTTCTTTGTGTTCTTCATGTTCTCCATGAATTTTCCAGAAACTCATGTGTTCATCGAAGAACACATGAACATTCAACCAGAAAATTCATGCGTCACCGGAGAGATCATGCAAATCTCCAGGAAGGAAGAACACCAGGGAAATTACAGAAAGAGATGAAGAACTTACTTGCTAAATCGAAGGTAGAAGATGAAGATCACAAACTAAGCTTTGAAGAGCGACGACTGCGAAGAAGCTCCGACGGGAACACAAGTTGCAGAGCATAGAGATTTGGAGATAAGAATTAGAGTAAAGTGTCAAATGAATCTTCTCTCCCCCTTTTATAAGCACTTCCTTGCTTGGGAAGCGCAAAGGCTATCATAGCCTAGGTGTCTCTAGGCCAGACAACAAATGAATGCTCCACCACGTGTCAGAAAGGGAATCTTCGTTTGGCATTCCCAAGGCTAGACGTTACATTCACCAAGTCTTCTGCTACCCCGCGAGCACATCTTCCTCGACCATGCGCGTAACTCATGTCCTCGACAAGGCTCGTCGACATAAAACAATACTTCAGCAGACACATTTCCTAAACCTGGTCGACATAAAAACGCCATTTCCGCGAGCATGTCCTCGCACATGAATGGATGGTCAGGATGATCCAGGATCAATGTCGACCACCTCAACATTGGGACAGGCGAGGAACATATGCCCGAACATCGTCATTCGAGGGAAATTATCCACGAGACTATCTCAAGTCATCACTATTCCTCAGAGCAAAGACTTGGGGGGCTCCTGTTCTAGACTAGGCAGGCGCTTGGCCCACAGTAGGGCAAGGTCTAATCCAGTCTAGCTCTTAGCCAGGCCCAATAGCCAGAAACTAGCTGTTCGGCAGAAACTAGCCGTTGGGCATGTCCCTCTCACTCGCTTGGCAATTCACACGACTAACTGTCTCCCAGGATCTCACGGAAACAGTTGGACCAGGTTAAACGGTCACACGCCTGACCCTCAACATGGCAGTCTCCCATTGGTCGACCAGTTATTTCGGCCACATGGGAGACCTTGGCCCTGCGCTGGGGGTTACTTATATAAATCCCCTCTCAATTGAGAGGGGCAAGTTTGATCACTATTCAATACTTGAAACCCTACCTTTGTACTTGCTTTGTCTCTCTTGCCCAATTAATTACTTTGGCATCGGAGTACCTTGCAGGTACAACCCCTTTTCCTCTCCTACAAGCATCCTCATCTACCCTGCATGAAGGCCACGACGATCCAGTCTGATCACTTCCGATCAAAAACCAACTACACCGATATTCTAATTATCAACAATCAGTTGTACCTGCATCTATCATTTAAAGTCCAAACCTTAAGAACTTTAATGGCCTAACAGAATCAAACCTACCTTTGTCACAATAGAGAAAAATAGGATAATGGTCTGAGTAATTCTTGATAAAAGTGAAGTTGATTGTGTTCTAAAATTACTCTATCATGCCTAATAAAAGAGTAAGCAACACATTTCCTTTCATTGATATAAATGTAATAACTATGATTAGGTCAAGATGCATAAGTTCATTTTAATTTGCCAATTAATATTTAGTTTAATAATTTAATCTTTTAACTGAATTATTTTAATTATTGATTTACTCTTTAAATTTTAGTTTAATAATTATATTTAATCTTGTTTATATTAATACATTATGGGCGATACAAATCTGTCAAAGATCGAATTCTAGACCAACAACTCGCACTCATTTAGACATAGCGATCCAGTCTGATCACCTCCGATCACCAAGCATATGAAAAAGTAGTCTTGAACACATCTTAAATGTAAGACTTAATACTGAATGTTTACATTGCCTTTACAAAAAGTATAAACACAAACATTTACGTTGGCCTACATGTTAATCCTGCTTGAGACCACATGCCACCATAATGGTTGCTGCACTGTCAAAACTATGGCCAATTTGGATTACACTGTCAAAGTATAAAAAACACAAATTGGATGTTTATTCCATTAACAATATATGAATAAAACAAAATTATATTAATTCAATGCATAAGCTAAATATGACTTTTACCTCTTATATATTTTGGAAGACCTCTTTATAAACAACATTTGTTGTTGACTCCTTGGCATTATTTTTTTCATCATGCATCAAAATCTTGATTCCTTTCTTTGATGTCACTCTTGAAATAGCAACATAAATTTGACCGTGGCTAAAGACATCACGAGGCAATTATAAACCCACCCAATCAAGCGATTGACCTTGTGATTTGTTGATGGTCATAGCATAGGACACAATAATTGGGAACTGTCTTCTATTCAATTTAAATGGCCAAGGAGATGGTGATGGTGACATATCCATTCGTGGTATGTAAATGATATTCCCATGACCTTTATCACCCATTATTCTTGCTTTAAGCACATGATTAGCCATTTTAGTCACAACCAAACGTGTACCGGTACACAAACCATCTGATTGATCAAGATTCTGCATTAACATAATCGATGTTCCAATTTTCAATTTAATGTGATGTCCGGGTAATCCAGAAGTTCTAAGAGTGCTTAGAAATTCTAGACTTAACATTTCAATCACATCCATGTCATGTATTTCAGACCTATCAATTGAGATAGAGTTATAATAGTCTCTTGACTCACCTAAAATGAATGAAAAAAATAATTTTAAAGCCATTGAGTAAGGAAAAATATTTATTATATTAAACGATTCAAAACTATACTGTATAGTAGGAAAAAGTAAATTTAAATAATATACCTGGCATAAGATTAAGAACATGATCATTGATTTGATCAACAGTTTCAATTGTTGCTGCTAGGATGACTCGACTCTTGAGGTAATCATATGAATGGTAATTATCCAAAAAGTTCGGATATGTACTGTTTACAATTGCTTCTATTAGATCCTCAAAATCTGTTATTAAAATACCAATAGGTGTATCAAATTCAGCATATCCATCATTTGGTTCTTGTATTTTACCCTCACCAAGATTTAGCAACCATTTTGAAAAAAGCTCAATTTTGAGGCATTCAGTTGGATTTTTACCACTTCGAAGTCTCATATTTTTGGCAAGTGTAAGTACTTGGCATTCATTCCAAATGTATGAGGCATTTAAAGTACTGTGTACAATATCATAACGGGTTCCTCTTGGGACAACGGGGAGAATTTGTCTGAAATCACCTCCAAAAACAACGACTTTGCCCCCGAATATTGATTCACAATTTGGATGTTTACCCATTATGTCTCTAAGAGTTCTATCAAGAGCCTCAAATGCATGCTTGTGAGCCATCGGAGCCTCATCCCAAACTATCAATTGTGTTTTTCTAAGCATTTCAGCAAAATCATCTTTTGGTTCAATATTGCAAAGTGAATTTTCTAAAGTTGGCACGGGAATTTTAAACTTCAAATGAGTCGTTCTCCCGCCAGGGAGCAAGAGTTCCACGATACCACTCGACCTAACAGTAATTACTATTTGATGCTTTGATCTCAAATGACTTGCTAGTGTTTGCCACATAAATGTTTTACCGGTTCCCCCGTGTCCATGCAAGAAGAAGACCCCGCAACCTTGATGATTTTATTAAAAATCAAGTTCTGTTCTTCTACAAAATATTAAAGAAATATTATTAGCATCATATCTAATACTATAACAATTAAATACTATGTTCAAAGTTTAAAATACAATATAATATAACCATATCATCACCATAATATTGAATGACTACATTGTATTATTAAGGTAGGATAGCATAGGAAATGTGCAAACAGGAAAAACAAATCGAAATATATGCATGTAACTGTGGATGTTGTGATTAGTATCATAAAAGAGCCATGTTGTGATTTTTACGTCAAATGCTAATAACAGAACTTTAGCTACATGACAAATTGATATTTTTGGTATGTATTTTTAATGAATCCAATTGTATGTATGTCACACTTGTTATAAGTACCTGTCAGTGATGCATACAAACTTTCAAATTGTGTTTTAAGTTCAGCAACATCATAATTCCATTCGTAGTAAATAAATTTGATCGTGAAGGCTGGATCAGATCTTGTAGAATTGGGCCGCTAAGTGCGTCAGGGATGTTGGTCGTATGGAGATGAGGGGGTGTACTTGCAAGGTACTCCGACGCTCAAGTAAGAAAGGGTCAGAGAAAAGAGGCAAGTACAAAGTATGAATTCTTAGGGTGAATATTGGATCCCTGACCCTCTCAAGCGAGAGGGTTTATATAGAGCCCCCAGCGCGTGGCCAATGGTCCTATTTTCGGGGCGAAGTAACCGTTTTCCCCAAAGAATAGGTAACTACCCAAACTAGCCGTTATGTCGGGCAGGGTGCCCAAAACTAGCCGTTACGTCGGGCATAAGCATAGTTCCGGGCACCTGCCCATAGCTGTTTGGGAAGCAATGAAGCCGTGCGTGACAGGCAGTAATTCTGGGGAGGAACGTTGCATTCCTTGCCCTGTTAGAGGGGCAGAAAGGTAACTTTTGCCCCTCTGTGGATTGGGCTTAGGCAATTTGGGCCGCTCTGGAGCAGAAGCGGATTGGGCCATGTCTAGCCATTAGCCCAGTCCAGAACAGGAGCCCCCCAAGTCGTTGCTCCCGAGCTAGGGAGTGATGACTTAAGGACAGTTTTTTGCTCCAGGGAGCTAGCATGGAGTCGTCGTTTGGAGACGAGGAGGATTGTCTTAATGCGCCCGTGACCCCTGGTGTTCATGAAATTTGTGGTCGTGACCTTGTTGCCCGGTGTTCGGGGAGAGTAACGGTCAGACAGAATTGGAAACGATGGCATGCCACGTGTGCCTAGAGCTCCGTGTAGCAGTTAATAGGCAATGATGGCTAGTGGATAGCCATCATGGCCTACGAGCGCGTATTCACACGTGCCCCTTTGTATAAAAAGGGGAAAATCGTTTCATTTGGAACTTTTTGCTCTGAGTTCTCTCCGTTTCCTTCAGCATTCTTGCTCGTAACCGCCGTCCGCCTACTCTGACCACCGCTTCAAGCTTCGAGCAGCTACTTTCGTCTACTTAAATCGAGTAATTTTTCTGATCCTTTGCTTGTTTTTCTCCTTTTTGTTGTCAATGGTAGGTTGCATGTGGTTAGGGCTAGGTTTAGAGGACGAAATGAGTGAGTTTCCGGCGATTGTTGGTGGTGGACGGTGGTTGTGCCATTTTTCTACCTCTGACATGTCGCCGGAGTTAGTAGTATGTTTCAGCGAGCGGGGTGGTCCACGACGATGTTGCGACAGCTATGCATGTGTGACCGCCTTGTCTGTTCATCATCTGAGTGGGTGATGAGTTTTTCGGTAGGACATTCCCAGATTCCGGTGACGCTTTGCGATTTCCGGCGAAGCTTCAAACGGAAACTGGGTATGAGTGCGGGGAAACTCCTCGCTCGGGATGATTGGCTCCGAGCGTCTCCTTGCGGGGAGGTGTCAGCTTTTCCTTTGATGTTAGGGCTTAGGCCGGGGACGTTGTCCTCAGCCCTTTGCGCGCCCTTTCAATTGACTTAGCGGTGGAAGGGTGGATTTGATTTGTTGTTGAATTCACTTTCTTCTCTGCTTTTTAGGTGATCGTAATGGTGACGGGGTCAGATAAAGAGGTTCTTATAGATACGTCCGAGGAAGAAACGGGCTCCGAAGATAATAGCAGCTCGACGACTTTGAGTTCGACGACTTCGAGTTCTTCCAGCAATGTCGGGGAGGAGGAAGAGTTGGACGACATGGACGAGGACGTCGACGGGTTCTCCGCGGAGGAGTGGGAAGTGGCCGAACCTGCCGAGCATGTGTCCACTTTCGCAAAGTCCTTGGTGGATGTTTTCACGGAGGTTGGACCGGAGGGAGAGTGGAAGGTGCACTTCCCTTCCTTGGACGATCGTGTCTGTACGCACTTCGGGGACCGTTTTACCATGTATGAATACGCTTTCAAGGAGTTGGGCTTGAGGTTTCCGTTCACTGATTTTCAACAGTCAGTGTTCGAGCATTTAAAATTGGCCCCCACGCAACTGCATCCTAACTCGTTGGCCTTCATCCGGGCGTTCGAGCTGGTATGCGAGCATCTCTCCATAGGGGCTACTCTTCCTTTGTTCTTCACTGTCTTTCATCTCCAACGGCAGCTGTCGGGGAAGAAGTACGGCTGGGTTTTTCTGAAGCATCCCCGCAAGTTGTTCAAACCATTTTCGGAGTCGATACGGACATTTAAGGAACAGTATTACGTCGTCGAGCCCCTGTCCGAAGCTGCCCAAGACTGTACATACGTCTGGGAAATCAAGGTTGACGAGGATGGGAATGATCTGCACGACGATGATGGGAAGTTTATTGGGCAAAGAATCTACAAGTTTCCCATCCATTGGGCGCCTGACCACTTTGCCAAGAAGCCCAGTGACTATGTCTTCCAATCGAGCGACCTACGCGGGCAGGACGTTGCGGCGTACGAGGTGTTGGTGAAGTGGGTCAACTCCTTTAAGCTTGCTGAGTGTTGGACGAGCAAGGGTAGTCTGATCTTCGAGGAGGACGGGAGCCAGAGGGTTGAGCGTCGATTCATCAATATTAAGGCACTGCTGGAGTGCAAGACTCCTGTGGATGCCGAGAAGCTGCTTGGTAGTCTTAGTTATTTAGATTTTGTTCGCGTCATTTCTTTTCCTCGTATCTAACATGCTCGTATTTTGTTTGTGCAAGTGAGATGCCTCAGGCCCACGACAGAGTTGTGAGGAATGCTCTTGCGAGGAACAAGGCCGAGACAGCCCCTCCGAAGTCTCAGTTTGCTGGTGCCGGTGTTCCTCCTCCCGTGCAATCTCCTGCGGGGACCTCTTCTTCTCCTACTCCTGCTCCCCGGGGGTCTCCTCTTCCTTTGATCGGTCGATCTAAGTGGCAAAGGTTTAATGACGCTGTGGACCTCACTCGGGCGTCGGAGAAGGGGAAGTTTGAGCTTCCTCCTTGCATCCATGTTCAGAAGTTCTTCGAGGGGAACTCTCTGATTGTGCCTCGGGCGGAGTCTCTTTGCTTGGAAAGTATGGATCGCCCGAGCAAGAGGGCGTTGGTGGCTCAGGACACTTCTGCCTTGGTCAGGATGTTGGAGATGGCAGCTGTGTACGCCGAAGGGGACTCGGTGACTGAGGCCGAACTTACTGCTGCCCGTGCTACCATGGCGTCCCTCAAGGAAGAAGCTAAGGGTGCCGACGATGCTCGGAAGAAAGCTGAGGAGGAGGTAGCTCAGTTGAAGGAGGAGAACTCGATGTTGGCGACAGAGAAGAAGTCTGCCGAGGAGTTGATCCAGCGGCTGAAGGCAGCCAATGCCCCAGGTCAAGATGAGCCGGAAGACGTGAAGGAATTGAAGATAAGATCCGAGCTAGTTGCTCGTTTGCTGACAGTCGAGGATGATGGTATTGTCGTCGCGGAGGAGTCTTTCAAAAACGCCGTGGCTCAACTACGGGTGGTGAATCCCGAGCTTGACTTTTCCGACGAGGGTACCCATTATCTGGCGCACGTTGAGGATGGTCGGATCGTTATGCCCGATGCTCTCCTTACCGAGGATCAACCCACGGAAGACCCGGGGCCCCAGTCCGAGCCTGGCGAGCACGCGAAAGAGTGAGGAGTTTGTGTTTTTAATGTTGTAATTTGTCTGGCCTGCGTGCCGTGTAACCGTTGTAATTTAATTTTTGGGGGGCGTGGCCCCCGTTTCATGTAACTTAGTACTATCGTGGCCCTTGCGGTCATTTATTATGTTAAATTATTACATGTTTGATTCTGCCATCTTCATGATTTTACTTGCTTTTATTTTTCACTAAGTGTTGTACTCATCCTCGTTGTGAATGTATGTCCGCTCGTGATAGGGGGTATTTGACTTGTGCGAATAATTTGGGGGGATTGCTCGTTGTAGATGTGTTCGGCAGTGAGGGGAACTGGTAGAACGACCGGGGAATATCCTGGCGGGGGTGTGGAGCTCAGGTCGCGTTTGAGGCCTGAGTTTGCGGCGTGAACGTCCCATCGCGAGTTGGGGTTCTGCCAGTCATGGTACTTTGACGACAGCGATGCTCGATCGAGGACCACTGTCGAGTAGTTACCCGACTCGTTACTGAACGAGGTTCTATTTTATTCGTATGCGACCCTTGTACCTAGACGTGCATAGTGGTCGGTAGCTGACGTCCGTCGTTGTGACGGGTCGAACCAAGAATTTAGCTGTAGTCTTGTTTTAGCTTTTCAGTATTCCATGGTCGAGCGAGTTCTTCCCCGGTGAGACGTTCCAGGTAGTAGGCCCCATTTTTCGTTTTTGCTCGGACGCGATAGGGCCCTTCCCAGTTGGCTGCTAGTTTGCCTTCTCGAGAGTCCTTGTGGTTTCTTCTTAGAATGAGGCTTCCCACATCGAACTCTCGTCGTATCACCTGGGCATTGTGCCTGTTGGTAATTTTTTGTTTCAGTGAGGCTTCGCGGAGGGCTGCTCCGGTTCGAATTTCCTCGACAAGGTCGAGTTCTTTTCGCAATGACTCGTCGTTCATCTCCTTGTCTAGGGGTGACTCGGTCCGCCTAGAGGGCACGTGAACTTCGACGGGAATTACAGCCTCGGTTCCGTATGCTAGACGAAAAGGTGTTTTCCTGGTCGTTGAGTATGGAGTCGTGCGGTATGCCCAGAGTACGTTGTGCAGTTCCTCGACCCATGCCTTCTTTGTTTCGTTCAGCCTTCGCTTGAGGCCTTGAAGAATGACTCGATTGGCTGCTTTAGCCTGTCCGTTTGTTTGAGGGTCCTCTACGGATGCGAAGTTCTGCTTCGTGCCCAGTTGGGCGACGAAGTCTTAGAACTTGCTATCCGTGAATTGCGTCCCATTGTCCGTTACTATCGCTTGGGGGATACCAAAACGTGCAAGGATGTTTCGTTTGTAGAAACGCAGGATGTTGAGGGCAGTTATTTTGGCTAGAGCTTCCGCTTCTATCCACTTTGTGAAATAGTCTACGCCCACTATTAGGTTGTTCTGGCTTGATCCTACCACGAAGGATCCTAGGATGTCTAGGCCCCACCAAGTGAATGACCACGGGGAAGACATAGCCTTGAGCTCGTTAGGCGGAGCTAGGTGCATGTCATGTGTCGTTGGAATTTATTGCATTTCTTCACGTGTTCTTTTGCGTCGTGCTGGATGGTCGGCCAATAGTACCCTGCTCGGAGGGCCTTTCGGGCAAGCGACCTTCCGCCGAGATGTTGGACGTTGATTCCTTCGTGGATTTCACGTAGGATGTGCGCGACCATTTCTTCGTCGACACACTTGAGCAGCGGAATGGAGAATCCCCGCCTGTAGAATTTATCTTCGACCAAGACGTAAGAGCAGGCTCTTTGCCTGACTGTGCTGGCCACCTTTGGGTCAGACGGAAGTTTGTCTTTGGCGAGATAGTTGTAGATAGGGGTCATCCAGTAGTTGTTGTCGCCGATCACCTGTACGTCGAGTGTCGCGGAGGTCTTCTCGATGCTGGGTCGAGGAAGTACTTCCTGTATGACGGATTTGTTTCCGCATTTCTTCTTTGTGCTGGCTAGTTTGGATAGCACGTCTGCTAGCACGTTATGTTCGCGGGGGACATGTTTCACTTCCACTGTTGTGAACTTCGCCATCTCCTTCTTGACCAGGGCCAAGTATTCGGTCAGGTTGTCATTTTTGGCCTGATATTCTCCCCGGACCTGGAGGGCCACGAGTTGTGAGTATGTGCAGATGACGACTTCCTCTGCGCCCAGGCCCTCGGCCAGGCGTAGCCCAGCGAGGAAGGCTTCGTATTTAGCCTGGTTGTTGGAGGTTGGGAAGGACAGGGTGAGTGATACTTCAACGATAATGCCTTCGTTGCTTTCCAGTATGATGCCCGCACTGCTTCCTGCCGAGCTGGAGGCACCGTCCACAAAAATGGTCCATTTGCATGCTTCGCTCGCGGGGGAGTCTGCGAATGTCATCTCTGCGACGAAGTCGGCCAGAGCCTGGGCTTTGAGAGCTTTCCTACTTTCGTATTGGACGTCGAATTCGGACAGTTCCAACGACCATTTGAGCATCCGACCGGCCATGTCTGGTCATCCGAGCAGCTGCTTTATGGGTTGATCTATTTGAATCACGATCGTGTGAGCCAGGAAGTAGTGTCTTAATCTCTTGGCTGCGTTGATGAGGGCCAGCGCCACCTTCTCTATTTGTTGGTATCTTAACTCTAGTCCTTGCAGCGCTTTCCTCGTGAAATAAATGGGTTTCTGCCCGTCAGGTGTCTCGCGAATGAGAGCGGCGCTCACTGCTTCGGTTGCCACGGCAAGGTACATGTACAACATTTTGCCATTGTCCGGGCGAGAGAAGACCGGTGGCTCTGAAAGTGCTCATTTCAGATGGATAAGGGCCCTGTCACACTCCTCAGTCCATTCAAATGCCGTCTCCTTGCGGAGGAGTTTGAAGAATGGTAGGGCGTGCTGGGCGGACTTAGCCACGAAACGGGAGTTTTTGGACTAGAGCGTAGGAAACTCGGAGAATGCCTGGCATTTATCGGGATTGGCCTCGATTCCTCGTTCCGTTAAGTAGAAGCCAAGGAATTTGTCTGCCCGGACACCGAACGTGCACTTCTCCGGATTAAAACGCATTTTGTATTTCCTGGCCTGTTCGAAGACCTTTCTCAAGTGGGCAGTATGATCGGTTTCCTCGTGGGATTTCACGATCATGCCGTCCATGTAGACTTCGAGCATGTCGCCTATTTCTCCCCGGAATACCTTGTTCATCATTCCTTGGTACGTTGCTCCGGCGTTCTTCAGGCCGAAGGGCATTACGTTGTAGTAATAGTTGCCCGATTCGGTCATGAAGGCAGTATATTTTTTGTTGGACATTGCCATCGGAATTTTATTATAGCCCGAGTAGGCGTCCATGAACGATAAAAGTTTAAAACCAGCAGAATTATCAACAAGTTTATCAATATTGGGGAGGGGGTAGGCATCCGTCAGGCATGCCTTATTGAGATCGGTGTAATCAATGCACATGCGTCATTTTCCATTAGATTTTTTTAACTAATACAACGTTGGACAGCCAAGTGGTGTACTTGGCTTCCGAAATAAATTTGGCCTCGAGGAGGTCCTTTACAGCCTTTTCAACAGCCTCCGTCTTCTCTGGAGACTGCTTTCTCCTACGTTGTGCTACGGCCTTGATGGTCGGGTCAATTGTCAACTGGTGGCATGCGATGGATGGATCCAAGCCGGGCATTTCGGCGGCGCTCCATGCGAAGAGGTCGGCATTCTCGCGGAGGCATGCCTTGAGCTGCTTCCTCGCGATGTCGGGCAGTTCTGCTCCAATCTTCACTCCCCGCTGAGGGTCATCGCCGAACAGAACGATCTCAAAGTTGCCATCCGGTATTGGGCGCATCGGATGGGAGCCGCTGCTGGACGATGTGGACGGGTTGGCTGAAGTTGCTCGTTCCTCCTGCTGGTCTTCTTTTTGGAAGAGACTGTCGAGGTCGATGGAGTCGATCTAGGGAAGAGGCTTGGTTTCCTCGGAGCTGCTTGGCAATGCTGGCTTGCCCGATGCTTTTGGCTTGGACGCAATGGCGTTGCGCCCCTTTGTAGCTGCCTCGAAACACCTACGTGCAACTTCGATATCGCCGTGCAGGGTGGCGACCATTCCTTTCGAAGTGTAATACTTCATCTTCAGGTGGACTGTTGAGGGTTCTGCTACTAACTCAGCCAGAGTTGGCCTTCCGAAAATGCACTGGTATAGCGACGGGCAGTCGATCACGAGGAATTACACCTTGATGGATCTGGCTATCTCAGCTGATCCAAAGGTCACGATTAGTTCGACGTAGCCCCACGACTTGGTCACTGATCCGTTGAATCCCTGCAAATCGGACCCTACATAGGGGGTAAGGGGCGATTCGTCCAGCTGAAGCGTTGAGAACAGCTGGGAGTACATGATGTCGACCGAGCTACCCTGGTCGACTAGGATTCTGTGAACGTCGAAGTTCACAATTCGGGCTCTGACGAGCAAAGGTATGCTTGAGTTCGGGGATCCGCCGAGGAGTTCTTCCCGGTAGAAGGAGATGGGTACGGAGCCTTTCTAGGCCTGATCGAGCGTGGTCACTTTATTGGAGCTCGTGTTGATCAGATGCTCGAACTTGCATTTCACGGAGCCCACAGTGACTTTGTTGAAGCCCCCGCCAGAGATGACCATGGCGGAGGGAAAAGTCTCCCACGGGCTGTGGGCCGCGAAATAAGCATGGGTGCTGAGCCCGCCTGGGACGTAGAAGTCCTCCGGTCGCGATATGGACATAGCGACCTGTATGTTGGCGTCTTCCAAGGAGGGCACTTCCTCCTCTATCTTCTTGGACTCCTAGGCGTCCTGCAGAGGAGTGTCCTTCTTCTTCGCGAATTGTTTCAGGTGCCCGTCCCTGATCAGTATCTCAATGGCATTCTTCAGATAGATGCAGTCCTCTGTAGTGTGGCCGCGACTCTTGTGGAAACAACAGTATTTTGATTTGTCTATGTTGGTCTGTTCGGCAGCTGCTTGGGGAAGCGGACCCCTGCCTGCTTAAACTCCAAATTGGCACATTCGGACAAGATATTTTCTTTGGAGACGGTCAGGGGAGTGTAGTCATGGAACCGCCCGAAGGGCCCCTTATTGTCACGGGAGTCACGAGGACGATCCTCGCGCCTCCGTTCGCCCCGACGAGATGTCGAGGCTTCCTCTCCTCTGGATGCCCGAGCATTCTCCTGATGGCGTGATGCTCGGACGTTGCTGGCCACAACCTTCTCTTCGTACTGAATGTGTGATTGGGCTTTGAGGAGGAGGGCATCTAAGTTCCTCGGTGGTGCGAGGCCAATGGCTTTAGAAAACTCGGAGCCTGGGCGGAGCCCTTGCTCGAGCAGAAACTTCTTTATTTCGTTCGTTATAGGGACTTGTACAGCTTCCTTATTGAACCTCTCGATATATGCGCGGAGAGGTTCATCTTTTCCTTGGAGAGGGAGGCCTCAGTTTTGGGGTGGCGGCGAGATACTGTGAAGTGCCGCGAGAACATCCTGCCCAGCTGTCTCCATGAGGTAATGGACTCCTCGGGTAGTTGCTTGTACCATGTCATTGCTCCCTTTCGGAGCGTGGTTGGGAACAGTCGGCATTTAATGGTGCCTCGTATGCCGCGGTAGTCTAACAGTGCATCGATGTTCTCGATGTGCTCGTCGGGGTCAGTGGTTCCATCATACGTGCCAAGTGACGGGGGTTTCTCCAAGCATTTTGGGAGATGGATAGCCAAGATCTCCTGGGACAATGGGCCGCGAGGCTCGTCGTCGCTGCTAGAACGGGTGTATGATGAGGACCGAACGGGATGCTCGCGGCAGCGGTTCCTCCGGGGAGAAGGGGGCGGTTCCTTCGCGGAGAAGGTGAGCGGTTCCTCGAGGAGAAGGTGATCGTTTCCTTCGAGGGGAAGGTGAGCGGTTCCTTCGAGGAGAAGGTGATCGGGCCCGTCCTTTAGACTTGACCGACGGAGATTGCCCGTTCCTTCGAGTTCTCTTGCTGTCGTGAGAGGGTTGGTCACGCGGGGAGATTTGGTTACGCTCTCGGGCTGCGCTAGGATCAGGCTCTTGGCGCAGTCTTTGGTCGATGTCTCTCCGGGGATGCGGGCTCTTTGATCGCCTTTGGTTCCTCCGCTTGGGAGGGGATCTTGGACGGTTGGACTCTTCTAATGCCCCGATCCTCTCATTTTGCTGCAGTATCAGGGTGTTGGTTTTGTTGATCACCTCCAGGAGGGCTGCCACGGCCGGGTCGGCGTTGGGCGGAACAGGAACGTGCTGGACGTCAAGTGATGGTTGATCGTTGTTGCGATCAGCAGGGGTAGGGGAAGGAGAAGCAGTGGCTCCGTCCCTGAGGAAATGGGTATCTCGGAGGAGAGATGACTGGCCGTCAACGTCAGATTTGTTGACGGGGAGGATGGTGGTTTGGAGAGCATCCTTGGTGCGATCTTGGGAGGCCATGATCGTGATGATGTTTGAGAATTGTTTTGATCTTCGGTTTCTGAGGAAAGAAAGATGGGGAGAACAATGATTCCCACAGACGGCGCCACTGATCGTGAAGGCTGGATCAGATCCTGTAGAATTGGGCCGCCAAGTGCATTAGGGATGCTGGTCGTATGGAGAGGATGGGGTGTACCCGCAAGGTACTCCGACGCTCAAGTAAGAAAGGGTCAGAGAAAAGGGGCAAATACAAAGTATGAATTCTTAGGGTGAATATTGGATCCCTGACCCTCTCAAGCGAGAGGGTTTATATAGAGCCCCCAACGCGTAGCCAACGGTCCTATTTTCGGGGCGAAGTAACCGTTTTCCCCAAAGAATAGGTAACTACCCAAACTAGCCGTTATGTCGGGCAGGGTGCCCAAAACTAGCTGTTACGTCGGGCATAGGCATAGTTCCGGGCACCTACCCATAGTTGTTTGGGAAGCAATGAAGCCGTGCGTGACGAGCAGTAATTCAGGGGAGGAACGTTGCATTCCTTGCCCGGTTGGAGGGGCGGAAAGGTAACTTTTTCCCCTCTGTGGATTGGGCTTAGGCAATTTGGGCCGCTCTGGAGCAGAAGCGGATTGAGCCATGTCTAGCCATTGGCCCAGTCCAGAACAAAATTGATTTCCAAGTTGTTCCAAAACATAGCCATTTGGATATGGAATTGGTTTGAAATCCTTCAAAGTACGCCTGTTTGCTTGCAAAATCTTTTCAATATCAAGTAATGTTAAATTTTGAATTTCTTCATCATTTAATACAAGACCTATAATAGAAAAATAATTTTTAGTCGCAACTTTTCTTATAATGGTGTGTAAGGATACATGAATTTAAAGAATTTTTGCAAAAACAAAATTTAGTTAAAACTGTACCAGAATTGGAAGATAAAAGTCGTTGTTCATGCAAAATACCTTCCGATAACCATGTCCAAGTGTTATTCCATACATGACTTGGTCTATTGACTGCACCTAACAACAACATAATTACAAATAATTTTCTCAGAAATCCTCCCGAACCCCACTCACTTGCTTCTTTTATGGCCATAATAAATTCCTTGTCATCTTCAAGGAATCCCATTGCAAAACATGCATCTCTGAAGCTGAAGTATTATGTATCACCAACTTTATGAATGTTTTCGTAAGTTGTTGGTCCTTTGACAACTGTTAGAATCATTCTCAAATAGAACAACTCCCCCGTTGTAAGTGGAACCCAAATCAACCGGCCAATTGTAAAACCTTTCTTTCTTAGTTTCCAACATCTGTTCCTCTTATCATAAACAAACTTAGACACAAATTGACCATATGTGAGGCTTCTTGACTCTTCAAACTTTTCATTTTCAATAAGCCAATAAGTAAACATGGACTCGGTCACATTTGCTTTTTCAATAACATTTTCCATCGTGGAATGGTCGGTAAAAAATACAGCTTTCTCTCCAATTAAATGGTAGAACATACGTTCCACAGCTGGTTTTCGTGCATGAATTTTGAAAGAGAAAATTCTCCAACATGCCTCACTTGGTGAGACATAACGACAATCAATGTATTGTTCAGTTTCATCTATAGCCCCACCCGAATTCGAATTTCCCCCTTTAGCTTGGACAATTAATGTTGTAATTCTATCATAGCCCTTATGAATGTATTTGAATAAGTACTTAATGGCCGAACATTGGTTGCACCATTCCATATTAATGTGTCCTTGAAATTTCAACAACAACCTTGTATTGTATGGAACAACATGTCTATTGTCAAGGGAAACGCCATTTTTAACAACTGTATGGGAATTTGTCCTTCTTCTATATTAAGGGTAACCATCTTTGTCAACAATTGTTGTCTCATTGAATTGTTTTGGATAGAATTTAGAACATCTCCTATTTTTCATGCATGGTGATGACATTCTTGCCAAGCCACATGGACCATGAATCATATGTTGCTTCACCAAATTATAAAGTCTCGGATGTAATGTAGGATCAGGTATTTCACAAGAAATAATCTTGTCAATATCGGAAAGGTTCAGATACTTACTTTGAGGGTGCAAGAAAATTAGAATGTGTGCATGTGGCAGCCTTCTCTTGTGAAATTCAATTGTATATATGATTGTAATGTAATGAAATAGTGTTAGTATGTTGGCATAAAAAACTTCCAAATGCATCAAATTATTTAATAATGATTTTAAAAACTTTCCAAAATCAAAACATACATGTGTTAAGAAAACACGCCCGTAGGTTAGTATTATTGGAAACGTTTAGTTTATGCGTTCAAGGCTTATTATTATAAAGAGTATGAATAGGTTGTTATGCTAACACATTTATGTTCTCCACATGCAGCAGTAATAAATGTGTTAGGCCATGTATAAAGCAGGCAATTTTATATTCATTCAAAACTTGGTATTGGCATTCTGTTACAGTATCTCACATGGTTTTCTTCTTTGCTACATTACAATATCGAAAGTCTTAAATTTAAACAGCACATGTGCCAGGCTTTATCATGTTACAATAAAATCATCAGCATGATAAAGTATAAAACAATGATATAAAACTTACATGCTAACACTCTTCCAAATATATGTCTGCGTGTAATATCAACCATTAATTCATCAAACTTAATTTTGAAGACCCTTGAGATAATATCTAGACGGTCGTGCTACTTTAAATTGTATTTTGCACACTCTCTTGTGATTTATGGCCAATTTGGATTACACGTGAATGTCAAAAACAAATCAGGGAACCCAACCGTACTTGAGATAGCCATACCATCTAAATACAATTGACCCATGTATCTTTTGCTACCAAAAAATGACGAAGGCAAGACAACTCTTTTTCCGGCTTTTACATTTGTATTTTGATTCAAGTTGCTATCATTTTATTTTAATTTGTGATACTTGCCGACTCTCAGTTTAGATTGGTTTTTCCTTAACCAATTAAGCCTCTCAATTTCCATCATTGTGTATCCATCAACCAAAAATTGTTGAAATAGCCTTCTTGATGGAAAAATTGTTTTACCTTCACATTTTCTTTGATGCAATCTATATGAAAGCCATTCCATTATTGTTTGACGGTTTCTTTTAGTGACTTCCACTTCACCTTTGTAAGCATGTAGAATATTATCCCTAAATTCATCCTCTCCAAAAGGGAATAGCAAAGGATATTGAAATGCAAGGTAGTAAGGATGAAACTCATCGATTCTTTGCAAACTTCCACCGCCCTCTTGAATGATGATATCTCTCTTGGTACTAGTGTCAACATCACCAACTATAAGAGCAGTAACTTCTGAAACAGTGGGCTTGTTGTAAACACGACCATCCATCTGACGGTCAGATATGAGCTTAAGTTTTAAATCTATGATATTTGGATTTTTTAGCATATCACGTGCTATTCTAAAGACTTTGGCATGAACATTATAATGATCCAACATGTCTTTCAGTTTGGTTACTATGGTCCTGTCAATTTGTTTGTTTTCCCTGTAATATGAAGGACAAATGCATAAATTTGATTTAGTAATGTAATACATGCCACTAATCCAAAAACCTATGTAAATGGAATTCACCTAAAACATTCCATGCGGTTGTCTATTTCATTGTCTGTGTCAAAAATATACAGCTGGGCATATTTTGGTGGTTGACCAATCTCTGGCAAAGCGTCTCGATTCTATGGCATGCCTGCCCATGAAGCCTTAATGTAGGGGGCACCACCCTTGTTGAATTTGGTATCAAATTTCATTCCAAGTGATGTAAAAAAAACAAGCATTATACGTCCTTGTGTTGGACTGATAACTTTTTCCATCCACAGACGATCTGTCAAATAGAAGTTATTGAAGAATGAGTGGTGGGTTCTCAAGCATTGGTAGTTTCGCCTTCCCTCCATGACAAAATCGTGAAAATTTAGGACAACTAGTATTCCTTGACTTACTCATTCTTTCACCATACCACATGCAAGCAAAACAATACTTGCACTTCCATACCGGGTCTCCAATATCTAAGAATTCTGTTGACACATAATATGTTAAAAGTATGATGCCAATATATAAGAGAACAACTCTGAAAACATTCACATTGTTTAAAGAATTTCATAATCATTAACACAAATAATTTTAGTCTGGCTAACCTTGAAGGTGGTCATCGATGTCGTAATCTTCATCACAATCCAACTCACTATCGGAATCATCATTGGATAAATCATTAGAGCAGGAATCCAAATCATGAGATTGCAGTATGTGGTCTGTGTAAGGCTCATTAGAATGTTGTGGTCTGATGTTATTTGAGAAGGAGGTGGTAGGACGCCATTGTCCATCCATAGAAGATTGAGGTAGTGTATCGTCATGTTCATGGTTGACAGAAGTTGTAGCATGAAACTGGTTTTAAAAGGTTAACACCGACAGGTATAACAAATGAGTTGGTTTTATTCCAACATTGACGTTTTGAAGGCTGAGTATTATTAACAAAACCAAAACCAGTAGATTCTTGAAGAAGTGTTTGGCTTGATATTGAATGTGTTTGATTAGATTGTGTGTTCGACTGTCTTGTTGGAGGGATATTTTCTTTACCATTCGAATTGGATAGTTGTTTCTTGCTCATCATTGAGAATTTATGTTTTTTCCTAGCTGCAGCTGCAGCATTGTTATTTCCATCCATGTTTTTTCATCAACTAAAACTCATACGCATAAGACTAATTCTTCATGAAGAGTGCAGTATAGGTATACCTTTTTTTTGTGTTTTGTGAATAAATATCAAAATAAGTGAATTCTCCAATGACGCGGCAAAACTTCCCTCTAAAAGTCAAAATGGCATTAAAAAGGGAAATTGGTATGTTTTCATACGTGTCGTACCAACTACAACTAAAGAAATGGAATTATAATTTAAAAGTGTGGGTCATATGAAATTGGCAAGTTATATTATAATGTACAAAAAATTACAACTTGACTTTAGTTGTAGTTGGATGTTGAACTTGGTTTTGCTCACCACATGCAACTTGTAGGGTGAGTTAGTGTGTGTGGGCAATCCATAATATGTACCATTGAGATGCACATATTATATAGATGTGGTGCAAAATTGATATACCTATGCTGAATGGTAACAAAAATTTAAAGTACTTTATTGTAGCTTTATTTAATATAATGAGTAGGTGGGGTAGTTTCTATCCATTAATGACATAATATCTATTATGATGACAAATGGCGTATCTGTGTTGTGGTAGGATACGTTAAAACATTATTAAAAGCATGAACTTTGTATATTAGCTTTATGATTTGCATGAGAAGTGAGAAAATTTTCTCAAAGAAGTCAATTGAAGTTCCCGAGTCCAGGTAAAGTATTGTAACATAAAATGCATTTGAATTTAGTTAAAAGAATGTGTTAATATATGCTTGTATTGTTGTGGAGCATATGACATGCAAGAAGCCCAAAGTGTGGACGATAATAATGATGTTGATGAGGAGGAAGATGAATTGGTTGATGCATGTGATGAAGATGTTATAGAGCTTCTTGGTGGAGAGGAAGATGAGGATGGTGATGAAGAAGAAAAAAATGAGGATGATGATGGTGATGATGATGATGATTGTTAGGTCTTTGAATGGCTACATTTTGGCTAAAAACAAGTTTATAGCAAGATGTTGGGTAAGATGTCCTGACATGGTTGATCAGACATCAGTACAGATGTGGTTATAATACTTGGCAAGATGTTGTGTAAGATGTTGAAGCATATTCATCAACTGTCATGACATCTTGGTCTGGTACAATAGGTACTGTTGTTATGTGTTTTAGACAGATGTCGAAGATAGATGTCATGACATCTTAGTCTGCTACAACAAGTGTTGTTGTTTTGCTGTCATGTGACTTTTAATCAAGATGTCGAAGGAGATGTCACAACATATTTGTCTGGTACAACAGGTGTTGATGTTGTATATCTCTTGACATTAATCAAGATGTCGAAGGAGATGTCACGACATCTTTGTCTGGTACAGCAAGTGCTGCTGTTGTATATCTCTTAACATATTTGTTTTGTTTTGATGAGAATATTTTGGATATGTCTCATCATTATATTCAGGTCAAGGAGATTTATTAGGAACAAAGTGCAGATTTAATTGGATTTCATAAAAAGGATCTTGGAGACTTTTTAGGAAACAATTTGGAGATTTGTTCCTGTTTTTATGGAGAAGATCTTGCAGCTGAATTAAAACGTGAAGATTGGACCTGATTGAAGAGTCCAAGCCCATACTGCAAGAGTCTTTAAATAAGGACTTGCTAGACCTAAAATAGTAAGCACACACAATAACAAGTCGTCGGTGCAACATAAAGGTTTAGGGTTTTGAGAGTCTCTTGTGTAGTTTGTAAGTCATCCATGTATCTTTTGATACTATGTGGTCGATATAGGTTGTTGTAGATTATTCTCACTCGAAGCTTTGAAGCAAGAGTTGGCTTTTAAGGAAAACCGAGTATTGTTGTTAGTCAAGATTCTTGGCTGAATATTGTTATTGGAAGGAATGTCTTTCGATTGAACAGATTGATGCAGTTGCTGGAGATTGTAACTGTTAGATATCACTGAGGTGATTTAGGAATTGAGAAGGGTTTCTCTTATCTAGATGGTGATTTCTAGATAGAATTGTACTGGGTAGGGATTAAGTGAGAAGTTGTAAACGGGGGAGTTTAGCTCTAAATTGATACTACTAATAGTGAATTCATTCATGGCTTGGTAGCCCCCAGACGTAGATGATTTGCACAGAGCTGGGTTAACAATTCTTGTGTGCTGTTTTCTTTCTGATGTTTGTATTCTGTTCTTTGTTTAAATAATTATGCAGAACAATGTCTTGACATGTGTTAGGACATCTGTTGTCTACTATGCCAGAATTTCAATCATGATTATGATGATGATTATGATGATGAAGATGATTTTGTTGATGACACTGAAGGTAACGATGAAGATGTGGAAGATGAACATGTTGATGAGAATGATGAAGAGGATGAAGATTTTGAGGTGTATTGGGAAATTCTCATAACATCACCTGAGATTGCACAAAGAAATGTCATGGTGATTTACTCATATAATATGTTTGTAATGTGTAGGTTATGTATTGTTGGTATTACGGTCATTGTAATTACTCAAATAATAACGTTGTAAATCCATTCATCTAATGTTTTTCAGAATTTTCCAAGTAAAGCAGCGCAAGCATTGAAACGCTATGGGCATATATGTGGTGAAATAACAATTGTTGATATGGATAATGGAGATTGGTTTGGCGGAGAATTGCACACTTAAAAAGAAAATGAAGATGAAAAGTTTTTAGGAAAATGGTGGTACGAATTCATCAAGACCAAAAAAGTCAACAAAGGTGATGTGTTGGTTATGGATTTGGATAGCATGTCAAAAATTTTGTATGTGAAGAAGAAGTAGGAAAAACTTATATAATATCAATATCCTTATCCCAAGTACGAATTCTTAGTATGTGTATGTTGGTGCTTTAGTAGGTGTTGAAGAAAACGATTAAGTGTATGCTTACAATGTATGATATTTGTGTTAGTTATGTGATGTAATGTTCAAATTCCTATCAAATGTCATAATGTAATCTTATGAGATTGTGATGAAACATAATTGTTCTTATGCTACATTGAAAATAACGTTATGAGTTATTCTGCTAATAACCAACCAGAAATGATAATAACGATTAATAATAATTAGAAATTCAAGTTATTATTAGTTTGGTACATAAGAATTCGTTTTTAAATTATTTCACAAAAAAAAACAAAGAAAACATTGAGAAACTATTATTATTATCAATGAATGTTGATTGATGTCCCAAGATTATGAAATAATAGAACAAATACACCTATTTGAAAATTGTAAGCAACCTTTAGTAATAATTATAATTTGAAAATTGTAAGCAAGAATTAGTAAGTGTATTGTTACACGCAAAAAAGCTTTAGTAGGTGCTGACTGATGTGCCAGTGGAAGTGACTACACATAGGGGCTGTGAAATGACAGCATGTGAAAAGAAAGTACAAAAAGAAATAGTACTTTATACGTGTACTTATTGAGATAAATTTTTTCAACATATCCATAATAGTGAGAAGTCTATTGATGTGCCAATAGACACCATTGTCAGCTATGATGATTTCATTTGTTATTGGAAAGCCAAAATTTTTTACAAAAGGCTAGAATAATAAATATACTATTACTTCAACATTGATTCATTATTATTAGGGACGAATATTATATGTCAGCAAGTTGAATATTGGTCACTTTTATCTAAAGGGTAAAACCTTGAAATAAATTACGAATAAACACAACATTATACAAATAAATATTATATTATATGTTATAAGGGTTGTGGAAAAGATATTCATATGTCATACATACCACTACCAGCATGTATATTACAAAAGGCAATTATGCCACACAAAATAACAAAAAAAAAGTTACACAGTCAGGCAGAATTACTCATTTTTTTCTCAAGTTTGACATGCTTACGACGTAACCTTGTTGAAGATTTTTCGCCTTCACCAAGTTCCTTAATGGACACAGAGTCCCTTGAAGCATTGTTTGCACCCCTTTTGCCAGAGTTGATTGGAGTACAGTGTGGTGGTTTAATTGGCTTGCCTTTTGGTTTCTTCGGAGTAACTTCCAGTGATTCTGTTGGCATAGATTTTTTAGGGGACTTAGAAATCTGAACAGATTACAACAAAATAATATGTGAAACATACTTTGTTTTTAAATCAACGTCTAATATATAGTGTACATGTCATACAAAATAAAAAATACTTACCATGATTAGAGATGGAACAGAAGGAGATAGTTGTGATTTCAAATTTGAGGTGATTTTCAAATCCTGCAGCCATATACACATTTAATTAATTAATTAAGGTGTGTCTAAATATACATTCATCTACAAATCCTAATATTTGGAACATGAAGTTGGACATACATTTATGATATTGCAATCCTCAGACAATATTGCTTCATCAACACTGTCCCTTATCTAAAAACATAAAAATGTTATGAATATAACATTATAAGGCATTGTTATTAATGGACGAATTTAAACATAAGAGTTATTATGAAGTTGGTAAAATACCTGGTTAGCTTATTCATCAACAGCATCACTTAAAGATGGTTGAAACAAAAAATATATCACATTTTACGTTTATTTTTGCCATACTTAAACAATCTAAACAACATTATATCATTCAGTTTCAATACCTTGGAAATTTCCCAATAAGCAAGAACTTTATCATTGGTCTCTTTGTCACATTTGACAACCATGACACTTGCATTTTTTCATTTAGACTGCCATTGCACTTTGAATGCAAATTCACGGCCAATTAACTTATCAAGGTCCAATGGAAAATCAATTGGATCTTCAATACCAACCTATTTGAAATTAAAACAATTTTAAATATATGTTTTGCATAATGACTATAATATTGATACAATTTCAGCAGCATATAACCAAACCTTAATCATAGTTTCGCGGAGTTTGGTAACAGATATTTCCAACAATTCGTTACACTCACGATCCCAAAACACAAATACTAATGTACTACCATTCTCAATAACTTCAATCTCAATTTTATACCTATAACATTACAAATTTACAGTAGTAAGTAGTTTAAAATTGAACATATCATCTAAATAAGTAACTCTGAAGTAATACCTATATATCTTTATCTCTGTTGAATGACCATTAACACATATATAAGGAAGAGCATCTCCCTTAGTTACTTTTGGACACTTGCAGCATGCTTGATAGTACCAACCATTCGCGGTTGCTTTCAGTTTATTTGTTGTTGCCACGGTTACACACGATGCCACCTAATTCATGTGATATCAATGGATAAATGGCCATGCTTATTCATGTGATAACATGACTATTAAAATTTAAACATAAATATTAATACTTACATCAGGAAGATGGATTAGATCTTGTAGACTTAAAGGGGTTGCATTTGACATAAACTTGTCATAAGAACTAATTTGAGAACCACATGAGTTATGTGACCAGACATTAGATTGTGTGCACATGAGTTGACTTGAACTTCCAATTATGCAATCCTTTGGAAGCCTGTGCAGGACATCATAACAAATGATCATTTTTGCAATTCATCCTTATCATGCCATAAAACCCATAACATACCAAAGATTAAAATGTTGTTATAAATAACTTGTACACTGAATACTTACCTTTTTCTAAATTCAACTATATCTCGTACGTCTTCATTAATGAGCAGATTTGTTATGTTGTACGTGTTCGAAACAGAAAGAGGATACTTCCTTTTTAAAATAATGTTTTAGACACATGTTGTTATCAAATATGGCATAATGTTATATGAAACAATACAATTAACGAAAAACAATATACTATTTATACCTTCAGCTTTCACCTTCGCATATTGTAATAATATGATTGTAGGAACAGAATCTGTATTCTTTTGCACATATGTCATGAACTTCAAAGCATATGTCTCCCAAAGAGTACAAGTCAAGGTGTCATTCCTTCACATGTTAGAATAATATTTTAAAAAATAATTGATTACAATTATTAGGGTTATATTTAAAGCAGAATACATAAGTATCGAGATAATAGGAAAACACTAACCCAAGGTCTCTTAAAATTAGATTGACCTGTTGTTTCTTGCCAGCACTCATATGTGTATAACCAATTTCTTCAACAACTCCAATAACATCCAACAAGAATCATTATATTATTCAACATATTCATAATAACTACAATGAACAACCAAAATAATTTGTAACAATCTGATTTACCTATTAAAAGATCATTCCTCCAATTTCCAGATATAATTTCTGCAAACGGCTTCAACTTCAACTTCTTGGGAGGTATTTCGTGTTTGTTAATTTCAGACACACGAGTTCCAGGTGTAAATTTGATAACATAAGGATATTCTGAAGTTTTGAAGACAAGATCATTTACTTGAGGCATAAAATTAGTCACAGTATACGTGTTGTTCACCAACAAAACAACATCAAATTTTGCTTTCAACGTGGGTGGTACTATGACATGAACATCTGTGCCCTACATATCCATCAAAATATAAGTTATGTTTCATAGAATATCAAAACGTAACTATAACGATATCTGTTACCTCAGCATCAACAAATATAAGCTCAAAGTGTTCTCTGTTGCTAGAGATTACAACCCACTTGTGGTGAACTTTTACTGCAACCTTCCACAGCTCCTTTGAAGTGTTAATATCAACTATCTTTTCGAATGGCCTTGCCATGACTTTCAGCCTTCATTTTTTAGAAAACAAATTTATTATATTAGTTAAACAAAGGCGCAACAATATTCTTATATAAAAATATCAAACTACATTATTAAATATAAATAAAGTTACAAACTTTGTATCAAAATCCTTTTTCTTGTTTAACCTAAAACGTCATCAACATGACAAAGCTTATAACTCTTGCTTGTTCATCACAGTAGTCAAGAATACCACATACAATGATGAATAAGCAGTAAAGATAAGTATTTTTTTCTGACCCATATTTGGTAAACAACATAAAATGATACTTACCCAAAAAGAACAAAATCTGTGCCAGTAAGGAAATGTGAGAAACGAATAACATTCTTACATGCATGAACAAATCATTCACATCAACTTCAAATCTAAACAATGTTTGATAAATCTAAAGAACATTCAAAAGATTAAGACAAAACTTTGATGGTGTAAACAAAAAAGAAAAAAACGATGCATGTTCATCCGACAACGTCAAAAATCACCTTCAACAAAGAAGAATCGGAGCAGAATATGAAGCTTGTAGGCCAGATATTATTGTTCCAGACTTAGAAAATGTGAGAGAAGTAGAAGATACCCAAATAGAGAGAGAATGATCAAAACACCATTTTGGAAGGGAGAGAGAAAGTAGGACAGTATCTGAAGCGTGTTTCACAAACTACCCGTGTAAGACTTCAAATTACATACATTGGGACCAACATTCAATTTGCTTTATGTCTCTTTTCTAGTTACTTTATGTCAAATACCATTTACTCTGTAACAAATGCAATGTTTCTTTCAAAAGAATGCATAACCATATCAATTACATAGCTCATTTGGTTGGAAAAAGTACACTTTAGACACAAAATACCCCTCAAATGACGCAGTGGCAATTTCATGCTGGGATGAATTTTCCAAATGTTTCTTTTAGAATATTAAAAAAGACAACCGAAGACAAGTCTAAATTTTTACTTTTCTTTTTTGAAAAAAATAATAGAAGTGAATAGTTTGTAATTTTAATTTCATATGTCCTTATAGAACATGTTGTTTTAGAATTAAATAATTATTCCATTGGAAGACAAGTTTCAATATTTTTTAGTTTTCCATATTTGTTGGTATGATATATAAAGTTTTATTTTTTTTAGGCAATGTGATCGAGTTTTTATTAGTGAATGACTAGTGATATTTACTTAGTGTAATGTGATCATTTACATGTTTGTATTGCTTTAATTTTAGTAAAATTTCATAACATGTGTGTTCTTCTTTTCAAAGCCTCCTAATTTATTCTGGTCCAGTTCAATAAAGACCTATTTAGGAACTTGAGTCTAAGGTTTGATGGATCCATCTAACGAAGCACAAGAGATCTCCTTGTAAGATACGTGCTCGAGAACACAATAGAAAGATTGAAGGTAATGGAACAACTCTACACTGGCTATAAAGAAGAATAGTACTGATACAATGGTAAGGACTATCAGATCTAAATATCAGGGAATAATGACATCACCCCTTAGACGTCTGGTCGATGGCGTCACTCATGTAAAGTAGTTATCCATAAAGAATATTATAGAACCACGTATCTAATATGGATTTACCTTAAAAGGACACTTGATCAGTGTAATTAGAAGGAGTATAACAGTTAAATCATACTTTGAAGTAAAAGTGGCAAGATACTTGGCTGATTGAGAAATGTTCGTTTTGCACGCACATTTTTTGTGAGGCGAGCTAGGGTTTTAGGTATGCGTCCTCTAATATAGCTGTCTTTCACTGTTTTTTTTTTGTGGGATTTTGCAGGTGCAGGCATTAACATAATTTTTTTGCAATTTGTATGCTTTAAAGGTGTAGTGCATGTGGGTCTGCCCTGCCCTCATTTTTTTCGCTGGACAGTTAAGATTTTAGGCGTACACTCTTAACAATGTTCACCCACCCCATTTTTTGCGGGCCTTTGTAGGGTGAGAATGCTAGTTTGCCATCCTTATTTAAAGGATTCTTTTACATTTATACCTTGTTATACATGTCCAAAGTAGAAGATTCTAAATACTTGAAAAATTCTAAAATCATACTATAAATTCGAACACAAACGTCACATCAAAGTAAACATTATTCTAATTCTTCAACCTCCCACTTTCACCTGTTCCTGACTTGAGCATCAGAATATTACAAGTTACCCCCCTCCTGCACCAGAAAAGAGCATCAACATATAAGGATCATCGCATAAATTGACCATCTCATCTTGATTCATTTGTGAACTAGTTAGATCTTTCCAAGACCTATTGACGATGTTTTTTGGAAATAACTTCAACATTTCCACGACCTTACTCAACAACATATATAATGGTTAACAAAGGAAGAAATACAACGATGACACCCGTGACTAGGCTACGCCAGTCTTTCGCCAGTGAGATTGTTAGAGTAACCTATGAGCCTCTAGATCTTCAGAGTTCCCCAACCTCGACCATAAGTGATACCTTTTCCGATTAAGTGCGTTCCACCACCATTGATTTCTTTTCCCTTTGAGGATATTCAACAACTTTCTTCTGATGAACCGATGAACGACAACACCTCACCATCATTGATTCCACCAACCCCCATCGTGAATGAATAGAGAAACATATTGTTGAGAAGTGTGTTGGTTAACATTCATAGGAAATGGACAGCGATAGAACAACAAAATGAAAGACTATCACGAATAAAAACAAATGAATTCGACCATCAAGAACCATTGGTTCCATGAGGGACCGCACAAGGAACGAGAAGAGTAAATTGTTGGGAGGAAATCCACAAACGCAACGGAATAAACTAACAAGACAATCTCTCCTAAATACCAAATGCAACGACAATCAACAAAACACATAAAACAACACAACAAGATTTTAGCGTGGAAAAACCTCTGTTAACTAGGAGTAAAAAACCACAGGACCTGTAGGCTACTTAAATCCTCCACTATTATCAATCAATGGGTACAAGCAAGGTTCTCTCTAACACTAGTTAGAGGCATACATAAACATCATCAAGATTCGCAATCAATCTTGGAATACAACAATAATCAAGAGAGACAAAAACAACCCAAAAACACCAAGAAATTCAGACCTCAAAGATGGACTCGACAGACCAACATACAAAGCTCTGAATCTAATGAAAAACGCTCATAATGTGCTCCTATAAGTTATGAACATTGTGTCAAAATTTCAGGACGATCCGACCGTTGGATTTTGCGTAATCTCTGATTTAGTGGAACTGCTCTGTGCTGAAATAGGGCTGCGGGATTTCACTCTTCTCTCTACTTTTCTTGTTGTTTTTCACACGCAATGGATAAAATTAACCTAATTCTTTTTTTTGGGTAATAACAAAGATATAGAAACAAAAGGGGCACTAACCCACATCAATTTGGGTCTCTCCAAATAGGAGGGATAGCCCAACAAACTCCCCCGACCGCAAGTTGGAGGGCAACACCAATATGGCTTCCATACAACAAAACTCAAACTTTCCTCTAGGCAACACCTTCGTCAACATATCAGAACCATTATCATCGGTGTGAATCTTCTCAAGCTCCATCAACTTGGAATCTAATGCATCACGAATCCAATGATAACGAACATCAATATTCTTCGACCTCGAGTGAAAGGAGGAATTCTTCGATAAGTGAATGACACTTTGATTATCACAAAACATGACATACTTTTCTTGTTTCTCACCAAGTTCCAATCCAAATTTCCTCAACCATAACATCTCTTTTGACACTTCCACGACGGCTATAAAATCGGCTTCGATGGTAGAGAATACAACACACTTTTGCAACTTTGATTACCAAGCCACGACTCCCCCGACAAAAGTCACCATATACCTCAAAGTGGATTTTCGATCATCTAAGCTCCCGGATAGATTCGAATCCGTATACCCAACCAACATAGGCTAAGTGCCACACAAATATCTCATTACTCACTTCACGGCCTCCCAATGATCTTTTCCCGGATTTAAGAGATAACGACTCACCATTCCCACGACATGAGCAATATCGGGTCTTGTACAAACCATAGCATACATCAAACTACCAACGACCGACGAGTACGGAATGTTCTTCATACTCAACTTTTCTTCATACGTAGATGAACATAGTTTATGACTAAGCTTGAAATGAGAAGCAAGTGGAATGTTCACCGCTTTATCATTATCCATACTAAAACATCGAAGCACTTTCTCCACATAATTTTCTTGTGACAAGTACAACTTTTTCTCATTTCGATCTCGAATAATTTCAATACCAAGAATTTTCCGAGCCTCTCCTAAATCCTTCATAGCAAAAGATTCACTCAAAGTGTTCTTCAACTCTTTAATTATTAAAATACTCTTTCCAACAATTAGCATATCATCCACATAAAGCAAAAGAATAATGAAATCACCTTCAGAGAAATTCTGATAAAACACACAATGATCTACCTTAGTCATCTTGTACCCATGTTCTATCATCACCGAGTTGAACTTTTGATATCATTGGCGAGGTGCTTGTTTCAAACCATAAAGACTTTTTACCAATTTACAAACATAGTTGTCTTTTCCATTCTCTCGGAATCCATCCGGTTGCTCCATGTAAATTTCTTCTTGTAGATCACCATGAAGGAAAGCCGTCTTCACGTCCATTTGCTCTACTTCTAAATCAAGACTAACGTCTAGCCTAATAACCACTCGAATAGATTGTATCTTCACAACCAGAGCAAAAATCTCGCCAAAGTCAACACCTTCCCGTTGTTTAAAACCTTTTACCACCAAGCGAGCCTTGTATCTTCTTTGAGAAGTACACTTATCTTGCTTAATTTGATAAACCCATCTATTCTTCAATGCTCTCTTACCCTTTGGCAACTTCACTAACTCATGGGTATTATTCTCACGAAGTGATTGCATTTCATCCTCCATGGCGTCCATCCAATCCTTTTTGTTCTCATCCTCCAAAACTTCTTTAAAGCTTTCGGGTTCTCCACCATCGGTAAGAAAAACATACTCGTTTAAGGGGTATCAAATGGGAGGCCTTTTATCCCGAATAGACCACCTCAACTCATTAGAAGCAACCGGTTTCTCAACACTTTCAACCTCTTGATCAACCTCATTTTCAACAACATCTTCCGTAGCACCTACATCAACAATGTCATTAAGATTTAAAACATTATCAATATTCAAATCCATACCTTGATTTTCAATTGGAACATCTTCGAAAGTGATAGGGATAGGAGCAATAGTAGTTGAGTCCGTATCAACCATTTCTTCGTCTTCAAAAATCGGATCTTTATTCTCAACTTTGTCTACGTCCTCAATGGTATAATCCTCCATGAATACGACATCACGACTACGAATAATTTTCTATTGAAGCGGATCAAAGAATTGATACCCAAACTCATCAAGTCCATACCCAAAAACACACATTTCTTCGACTTCTCATCCAATTTTGATCTCTTATCCTTCAGAATATGAACATAAGCCATGCATCTAAACACCCAAAGATGGTTGTAGGTAACATCTTTACTACTCCAAACATGATTTGGAACATCAAACTTCAACAAAACACATGGAGTGAGGTTTAAAAGATGTACAACCGTGCTCAATGCTTCTCCCCAAAAATATTTCGGCAACTTTGATTGAGAAAGTAAACATCTCACCCTTTCCACCAAAGTTCTATTCATTCTTATGGCTAACCCATTCAATTGTGGTGTCTTTGGAGGAGACTTTTGATGACGTATACCTTGATCTTGACAATACGTGTCGAAAGGTCCAATATACTCTCCCCCGTTATCGGTTCGGACACACTTGAGCTTTTTACCGGTTTCTCTTTTAACCGATGCTTGAAATGACTTGAAAGTATCTTACACTTGATCTTTCGTTTTCAATGTATAAGCCCGTGTTTTACGAAAACAATCATCAATGAAAGTCACAAAGTAATATGCACCACCAAGTGATCGTGTCTTCATCGGACCACACACATCAGAATGTACTAAATCCAACACTTCAAATTTCCTCTTTGGTTCGGATGACATAAAGGAAACTCGCATTTACTTACCCGCCAAACAATGTGAACACTTTCTCAACTTTGCATCGGAAACACCATTCAACACATTCTTCTTTGCCAAAATGCTCAAACCTTTTTCACTCATATGACCCAAACGTTTATGCCATAATTCTGATGAGCTATCATTGTCACAAGTGTTGATGTAGCACTTCGAAACCCCAAGTTGGACGACATACAAGTTCGAATTCCTTCTTCCTTTAGCAACCACCATTGAGCCTTTCTTTAACTTCCACTCAATGCCCGAAAAAGAATTATCATATCCTTCGTTATCCAACTTTCCAACAAATAAAATATTGAATCGAAGTTTCGGAATGTGTTTCACACCTTTGAGAACTAGAGTTGTCCCATTGCTAGTTTCGACACAAATATCTCCCATTCCGATGACATTAGCTTGCCCATTATTTTCCATACGAATAACCCCCAAAGTCACTGGTCTCGTAAGTTGAAAAAAGATCACGTCTCGAGGTTGCATGAGTAGAAGCACCACTATCAACCACCCAATCCATCTCATCACATGATAGATTGACATTCTCAATACAACTATCACAAACAATAAAGAAATCATCAACAATAGCAACATCTTCATTATTGTTACCTTCCTTTTTATCGTTGTTGTAGCTCTTCTTCTTGTTTTCCCTTTTCAACTTACGACAATACCTCTTTATGTGTCCTTTTTCTCCACAATGATGCCACTCAATATGAGAGAATCTATTAGAGTCTCCTTGTGATTTACCACGTGAAGTTCCACGATTACTTGAACCTCTACTTTGATTTCTCCCCCTTGATTCGGTAATCAACACCTTGGAATGTGATGAAGAACCTTGTCACTTACGCCTCAACTCCTCATTCAACACACCACTTTTAGCCAAGTCCATCGAGATGATACCATTTGGAGCAGAGTTAGACAAGGATGTCCTAAAAGTCTCCCAAGAATTAGGCAAAGTACTAAGAAGCCACAAACCTTGAATTTCATCATCAAAAGTAAGATTCATATCCAACAATTTATTTAGAATCCCTTGGAAAAATTTTAAGTGATCGGCCATTGGTGAACCATCATTATATCTCAATGACATTAATTGCTTGAACAAGAACAACTTATTGTTTCCCGTCTTTCTTGCATACAACTCCTCAAGTTTGGTCCAAAGAGAGCGAACATGAGTCACCGAGCTCACATGATTCAAAACATTATCATCCACCCATTGAAGAATATAACCACAAACTTGTCTATGAAAAAAAGTCCATTCTTCATCACTCTTTCCATCGGGTTTTTCATTAGAGAAAACTGGTAAGTGAAAACCTTTCACATAAAGCAAATCTTCCATTTTTCCTTTTCAAACATTATAATTGGAACCATTCAAACTCACCATCCTAGATGTGTTCGTCTCTATCGTTACACAAATAAAACCACATCTCTGATACCACTTGTTGGGAGGAAATCCACAAACGCACCAGAATAAACCAACAAGACAATCTCTCCCAAATACAAAATGCAACGACAATCAACAAAACACATAAAACAACACAACAAGATTTTAGCGTGGAAAAACCTATGTTAACTAGGAGTAAAAAACCACGGGACCCATAGGCCACTTAAATCCTTCACTATTATCAATCAATGGGTACAAACAAGTTATCTTTAAGACTAGTTAGAGGCGTACATAAACATCATTAAGATTTGCAATCAATCTTGAAATACAACAATAATCAAGAGAGACAAAAACAACCCAAAAACACCAAGAAATTCAGACCGATTTAGAAAGCTCCGAATCTAATAAAAACCACTCAGGATGTGCTCCTATGAGTCATGAACGTTGTGTCAAAATTTCAGGACGATCCGACCGTTGGATTTTGCACAATCTCCGATTTAGTGGAATTGCTCTGTGCTGAAATACGACTGCGGGATTTCACTCTTCTCTCTACTTTTCTTGATGTTTTTCACAAACAATGGATAAAATTAACTTAATTCTCTTTGTTGGATAATAACAAAGGCATAGAAACAAATATGTCACTAATCCACGTCAATTTAAGCCTCTACAAATCGGAGGAATAATCCAACATAAATGATGAATCATTAACGATCTACAATAGAGACCAATCACAATCATATCGTTAGCACATGCCCATAATTCATTATAGGCATAATTCTCATTCTCCAATGCCACAAAGAATATCACCCTCTAAGGCCCCCTGTATCCATCGTCATAATAGAAGACATCGTAGAAATTCATTTCCCTCATCCAAAAAATACAGAGACAAGGAGGATACTCCTTACATACACTTTCATTTGAAGGATACACAAATTTCTCGTTTGTAGAGAGTTTAAGAAGCCGTTAGAAACTTATTATGGAACAACGAATCCCGATCATCATGTCGAGCCTGTATAGATTCTATTGAGCTTGTATATATGATAATTGGTTATGATATTATGATCTAGAGCATATCAAAAATTATAAACATAAATGGTTAGCAAATAAAAATTTCAATTGAAGTTGAATTAAACTCACATTGAAAAGCGAACGAATTTTGAAAATATAGTATGTGAATCTAAAGATTTGAAGCTAATTAGATAATATTGTTTTTTTATTCAAATAAAAAAGGGAAATGATGAAATACACCTTTAGAGTTAAACTTATTATTCAAGAGTATTGGTAAAGTCTAATATTATATTTTAATTAAAATAATTCACCTTAAGTGAATTCAAATACTATTTATATTTGAGTCGTTTAGTAACATATGGCATGTTTAATCTATATATTTTCTGAAGGATTTAATTTTATCAAGATATAAAATTTAGACTCTCAAAAAGATTATTTAGTAAAATCAAATTGGTACGTATTGTATAATATTTTCATTAATATAAAAATTAATTTGTTATATTTGTTGATGACACGAATATTTTCAATACTCTTTAAAAAATTGAAAATTGTTTTCTTAAAGAAAAGAAATTGAGATGAAATATATAGGAGGCGTAAAGATTTAATTGAAATTAAAAATTTATGGTTTAATTCTTCTTTTAGTCCTTTATGTTATTTTGTTGTTTCTAATTAGTCCCACAACAAAAAAACGTTTCAATGTAGTCCTTTAAGGACATTCTGTTAGCATAATAAATTCATTCCGTTAGTGTCTTTGGAAAAACGTTAAAACTCGTCTAGGTGACATGTCTTGATACTTATCTGGCACTTCTTGATACTTAGGTGGCACTGTTTTCTTTCTAACGTGGCATTAGCAGACCTTTGGTTTTCTTAAAATGTTTTTGTTTTCATTTTTAGTAACTAAAATGCTAAACGTTTCAGCTACTACTCTTAGTTTCATTGTTGCTTCTTCGTTCCTCAAGAAACCCTAGCAGCTGCGAAGAACAAGACCGTCGTGGTTGAAGGCGACGCTGGTTTTCGAAAACGATAGCAGAAGAAGACGCTCGTGGTTTAAAGAGGTACGTGTATGAACTCACCATTTTAAGAAGTTTTTTTTACTTTCAATTGCTTCTACTATGAAGTGCGTTTTCTGAGTTATCTTCTGTAAATAGGTGATGAATGGTGATAGGTTTGAGCGTGTTATCCATCACGGGGTGGGTTTGGTGAGTTTAACAGGAATGGTTACAATGGTTTAGAGGAGGTTCGGGACATTGACCCGGATTTTTGGAGTTATTTTGAGGTTCTAGGTGGGTTGAAGGATTTAGGGTATCCTAAAGTTAAGAGTTTGTGGCATTATGATGCAATGGATGATAACGAGTTAGTGATGTTGATAGATGATGTAGGAACCAATAGAATGAAGATCATTGCCCTGATCAATGGGAATGTTCATCTCTATGTGGTGCATCCAGTGTATGGGGAAGAGCATGTATTGCCTCTTGAGAATAATGTAGGTCAAACTGTTGACAACAGTGTAGGTCAAAATGGTGACAGAAGTGTAGGTCAAAATGTTGACAACAATGTAGGTCCAAATGTTGACAACAATGTTGGTCCAAAGGTTGAAAATAGTGTAGGTCAAAATGCAGTAGAAGAAGACAGTTTGGAAGAAGACATGTTGGATGAATTGAATAATGGTGTAAAAGGCACTTTTGATGACTTGGGGACCATTGAAGAATTGAATACTGTAGGTGGCAATTTCGAAGAAGGGGGCCCACAGGATTTGAAGATTCAGTTGCAGTTGACCAAGAAGCTTCATTTAAGGGTGTTAATATGGATGGGACCACTGAGGTCACTAACTTGGATGTTAACTTTGAGGGGGCATTGTGTTTGAGGAGGCCATAGTGGATATTACTTTAGATGGGACCACTGGACATATGTGGTATGTGACCAAGAAGATGATGTATTGGATGCCACACCCTACTTGGTAAGTGTGCAACCTGAACTTGTATCTGAGGGACTGATTTGTAACCAAGATTTACATTAGGGAGCAGAATGTAACCAAAAAACTTAGGGGTTTAAAGGTAACCAAAAAGGTTGTGGGGATAGTGAAGATGATAGTGTGTTGAATGAGGTGTTTGGGGATTCTGATGCTTATGAAAGGGGAATTGTTGAAGAAATTGATGTTGATCTGGATGATAGTGTTGGAAATGTGTAGGGCAAAGGTAAGGGCAAGGAGGATGGAAAAGGTAGGGGTAAGGGGAGAGGGAAAGGTAAGGGTAAGGGGAAAGGGAAAACTAAGGGTAAGGGGAGACCAAAGAAACAAAAGGTTGTGGATGAAACAGTTGAGGGGAGTGGTGTATTTGATGATGTCAATGAATGTGAGGCTACCAAAGAAAGCTTTAGAGGGTTGAGTGACCTTGAGGAGTATGACACTGATGAGTTACCACATGATTATGATACTGAAGATGATGAGATTCTAAAAGATGATTTTCCTACTTTCAAACTTCCAAAAAGAATGGATGATTACAAGTGGAAATTAGGCACTTATTTTTCTTCTAAGGAAGACTTTAAAGAGGGAATTAGAACCTATGCTATTCATTCTGGTAGAAACCTATAATTTAAGAAAAATGATAATAGGAGGTTGAGAGTCATATGTAAGAAAGGTTGTCCATGGGAGTCTTACTGTGCAAAATTACAAGATAATAATACTTGGCAATTGAGAAAGATTGTTGACAAGCACACATGCAGTAGGGACTATAAGGTGAGGTTCCTAAACTCCAAATGGTTGGGTAAAAAAATTCAAAGCAATGTAAGAGAGAACCCTAATATGAAGTTGAGTGATATAATGAAGAAAACAAAACAAAAGTGGAATATAGGGATCAATAAGACACTTGCATACAGAGATAAGTCACTTGCTATTGATATTGTTGATGGTTCATTTAGAGAGCAATATACAAGAATCCATGATTATGGTCATGAGCTGTTAAGGTCTAAAATAAATGTTGTTGACCTGCAACCACCCCCCATAAAAAGACAGCCTGGTAGACCTAAAAAGAAAAGGAACAAAGACCCTGGAGAACAAGTTAGAAATGAGACACAACTCAAAAGGGCCAAGTTTGGTATCAAGTGCAGCAGGTGCCATAAAGATGGTCACAACAAGTCCACTTGCAAGCTGCCTACAACATCAACAACACCACCAAATACTGCTGCTACAACAACAACAACAACAGAAACTGTTGCTGCTACATCAACAACAACAACACAAACTGTTGTTGCTACATCAACAACACCAACACCAGTTGCTGCTGTATCAGGCCAACCACCAACAACACATGCTGCTGCTACATCAATAACACCAACTACAGTTGTTGCTGCATCAACCCTATCACCAAACCCAGTTGTTGTTACATCAAGCCAGCCGACACAAGATGGAGGATCAACTCAGCAAGTATCCAAAAAAATAAAGAGACTTCAAAAGGGTCTAAAACCTGTTCTGAGCCAACCATAACATTATGTAGTTTAAGACTATGGCTTATAATGCCACTTTTGTGTTGGATTGTGTACTACTTATTCCACTTTTAGCCTGTTATGTAGTTTTAGACTAAGGCCTGCAGTGCCACTTTTGTCTACTAATTATTCCACTTCTGTGTACTACTTATTTCAACTGTTGTAACATATGGCATAAAATGCCTGTACTCTACTTATGTCTAATGGCTTTCAATGCCACTTTTGTAATTACTTTGGATCTGTTTATATTGCAACTAATGTTATGGTTTTGTGACTATTGTTGTGACCATTTTATAGTTTGGTAAATTTTGACAGAAACAAAATGTTACAATACTCATACATACTAAAGTAACAACACTGAAACAAACTAAAGTAACATTTCACTAAAACAATTCATTGATAAATTTTAACAGAAAAAAATGTTACATTTCTCAAACAAACCAAAGTAACAATTCTCAAACTAACTAAATTTTGACAGAAACCAAAGCAACAATTCTCAAACAGAAACCAAAGCAATAATTCTCAAACAGAAACAACTACATTTCATTCATATATTTTGATAACTACAATTCAACCTCCTTGTTACACATAAACAACCAACCTAAAAAACTATTGTTACAAACATAACATTAAAACAATATGCTCAATATTCTAATGATGATAGACAACTTCAGTCTTCCCCTTGTGTTGATGATCTCATTCTTCAACCTGTAAATTTTCTTCTTCTGCCTTTGTATCTTCAAATCCCTTTCATCGACAATGTCTTCGTCGAACCATTTGAAGAAATCACATCCCTTAATCACATGATTTCTGAAATTTTTGCAACCCCAAAACTTTTTCCCAAAGTTGACACTACTCATGTCACCCACGGTCCGAAGTACACATTCATCTTGGCAAAAGTGCTCCCTCATTCTGTTTCTTCGAACAACAGACCCAGATGTACTAATTGAAGAACTGCTTGACATTTTAGGCATTGGACACGAAGAAGATAACAAGCTGCATAGAAACCCTAGGAGAGAACAAGATGAAGACACCAAGAAGAAGGAAAACAGACTATTGTGTTTTCTGGAACCATTAGCATGAGCTAAAAATTTAACCCTTTAAAAACTAAGGAATTTACTCATTTCATGACTAGGCATCCATTTGGCGTGCCACCGTGGCAGTAAGTAACGTTAGAACACTTGAATGAACGGAAAGGATCAGATATGTTGACGGAAGTTACAATAAGGGACCAAATCGTATCGTTTTTTTATTGAGGGACTATATCGCAACACATAAATAACTTACAGGACTTGGGGACTAATTATGCCAAAATTTATTTAAAAATACCATTTTTGTGACTTATGAAACTTATATAACAAAGGTGCTAAAATTGTTTCACATGAAGAAACTCATTTGTGGTGTACTCCAATAGACCTTAAAAAATAATAATTTAATAATTTAATTTATTTTTATATAAAGACGGATTATTGAATAAAAAAGTGAAATAAAAAGGACGAGGGCATAAAAAATAATTCATCAAATAGATAGCAAAAATAATAGTTGAATATGTCCAGCTTATCCTTAAAAAAATATCAAAAACGCAAATAGAAAGTAAATTCCATCAAGTGTCATAATCAACAACAAAAAAACATGCATTGGTTAATCAATTTGCACATGCATTTCTCTCACTGAAAATATGAGATATTTTTAATTTAAAGAAACGTATAGTGTGTATTATTCTTCCATTTAATTAAAATATGTCAAGAAACAATATTCACATTAGAAATGCACGAATGACCAGCATTGAGTCAAATTCAAGCCAAAGATTTATCTAATATCTCATGTTAGCATATTCGATAGCATACATGATTCCATGCAATTAGGCTTCAAAGGAGGTGAAAACACCAATGTTAAATGAGAAAACTCCCATGAATGTTCCTAAATTATCCCTAAATATCCCATCACAAGTTGATATTTCAGGATTTTCTCTTGAAGCTCCACACGTGTTACACTTAATCCATTTATGATTAGGAAAACAACAGTTAATTTGTATAATTCTATATACGAGAGGAGGCCAACATTTTACATCAAATAATTTAATAATTGTAAACACGTGAATTGAAGAGTACACATGCTCCTTGAAAGAAGTAGATTCCATATATATCAATTGTTTAACATGAAAAAGATCTCTATCAAAGTCGATTTTACCATTTTAAAAACTGATATCATTTCTTGTGTGTCAACTTTCCTAAGAATTATTATGATGAGGGTCATGATCAGTTTTTAAATTTGAGAGCTTCAACTTCTTCCAGCAAGTTTGAATAAGCTTTCATAACTAGTTTTATCAATGTTAATGTTAAACTTGCTCTATCCAATGCCAAAAAAAAGGTGTAGCTGCATCTAAGAAATAAGTGGTTTACAGTTTCAACATCATGATTGTAGAGAGAGAATCTCAAAATCATATGCACTCCCTTTTGAATCAGGTTGTCTTTTGTTGCAATAACTATAAATTAGCTTCGTAGTTACTAATAACGTAAGAGAAAGTATGTAGAAATGTCAAATGAATTTTGTCCAAAAAGACTGAATGTAATCCAACATGATACAATATAGGCATCTTTAAAAGATAGACCACCATTCACAAATCATGTCCAAATGATTTCATTAACATTAGTATTATCAAAGGACAATTTAATTTTCAAAATGCCTTTTAACAATTTGAAATGCTAAAATGGACAAGCCATGAAAAGTATTCTAATCAATGTCTTGGATAAATGAATTGGCCTTAACAGCTTGCATAAATTGAATATCCATTAGTAATACTAGGTGTAAATCTTTAATTTTGTATCCCAACCAATTGTCAGTCCATAAATCAATGTCCTTCTAGGGGTGTTCATTGGTTCAGGAAAATCCAAACCAAACCATAGTGTTTAGATAAGACACTTTTTTAGTTCGGGAAAAAACCAAACCAAATTAATGAAACCCGATGTTAATTAGTTCGAGTAACGGATTTATAAAATTCTACCTACGAGCCCGCCTACCCGAACCAACCATATTTATTCATATAATTTATATCATTATCATGAAAACTTGTATAGGGTATCCAACTTTAAGAAGGAAGAAAAATAAAACGTCATTTGTGACATTCACAATCTATATGAATAAATGAAAATAAATAAATAAATATTATTATTATAGACAATTAGTTTATGTAAATTAGAAATTTTTTAAAAATATTTTTGCATATTTGTTTCTAATGTATCCGATTAATCCAATCCAAACCAATTCTTTATTTCTCGATTTGGTTTGGTTTGGGTTTTATCGAAAAATATGAAAATCCAATCCAAACCAATCCATATATTTTTTTATCGGTTTGGGCATCAGATTCTTTCAAAAGTGAACCAAACTAACCCGCGAACACCCTTATGTCTTTCCCATTACCAACCTACCATTTAATATGTTCCTCCAAAAAGGAAAAAGGAAGACTTAATGCCATACCATATCGAAGAAGAAGTATGATGCATAATTAGTTTTACTATGCCTGAAGTATCTACTAATAAGAATAGAAGACCAGTGATTATGGATAGTCAACAAATTCCTGCAAAAAGATAAATAACAAACTTTGTTTCTTGTCTTAATATCTCTTAAACCAATACCTCCTTTAGACAAAGGTAATCAAACAAACTTCCAATATGTAGTAAGCATAAAATACCATTTATTATTGATAGTCAACAACTTTCAGCAAAAAGATAACCAACCAACTTTGTTTATTCTCTTAACGTCTCTCGGACAAATGCCTCCTTCAAATAAATACGATAATAACTTTTCAAGATATAGTTATTAGATGTCTACTATCTATGTTACCTGTCTATACAAAATTTCTGATGCTAGAATCCATTTTTTAAGAAGATTGACTGGTCATTCATAATCCCTAAGACTATACAGAAGCGGGTCTTATATTATCGATTGGACCAATTAAACCTTACCCATCATAGAAAGAAGGCGAACCTTCCAAATAGTTAGTTTAGCTAATACTCTATCTACTATGATTTGAAGATTATGAGTTATAGGCTTGTCTTTGAATATAGGAACTCCAAGATAGTTAAATAGTGCATGCTCAACACTGAATCCAAGCATATATGCAATGTGCCTCAGCCTAGTTCCAGAACTTTCTCCACCATAAAGCTTACATTTAGTTGGATTGATGTGTTGATCAAAATTCAGACCATATTCTAGATTGTTCCTGGTAGCTTTGCAGAATATCATAAGATCGTCTGCAAAAAAAAATGTGGCTAGGAATAGTTGTTTTACCAATTGATGAAATGCATGTCAACTTACTTTGAACCACAAACAAAAATAATTGTTGTTAGCTCATAAATTCGACGCCCATATGAAGTTGGAAGTCTTGATGGGAATGTTAAGCTCTTGAAGAGGTTTAGAGAAGCTTTCGACAGGATCTGTGTGATAGTTTTAAGTCGAAGGTGCTCATAAGAGGAAAGGATATCTTTTGGGACTTAGAAAATATTTCTAAGAGTTGAAGAGGGTACCTTCGATCGAGAATGCTGAAGATGTCCGACGCTGGGAATTCAAATTCATATAAAGGAGGGAGTAGTTACTCTGGTTCGCTCTTGAAGAAAGACAGGTGGCGTATATCCAAGCGATGGAAGCATGCAATGCGACACTTGTCATTTTTTGATTATTTCAGGCAGTTTATAGCAGTTAGTTCTAGTATTATAAATAGGGGTTCTAGTAATAATATTCAAGGGGGGGGGGGGGGTGATGTTCACTTTGTACAAGTAACTCCAAAATTACTCAAAGTATCCGCGTGTTGAGAAAAGAGTCTTGTGAGAATATACGTGATGTAAACACCATTTATCCTTCAATGCAATTTACTTCGATCTTTCGTTAAGTTTTTATCTTCTATTTAACGTAAGTTATGTTTATGCACTTTCTATATTTTCAACCTTTACTGCACGCCTTCGACCTTTTCTTTTACATTTTCAGCCTTGTAACTTAACATTTTTAGAACGTTGTCTAGATTGTATTTTCAACAAACTTTTCTTTATGAGTCCTGTCGGAGTATTTATTTCTTTAGAATTTGCCTTAGATCAATTGTTAGCACATGTCCTAGGATCAATCTGATCAATCCTGTGAGTCACCAAAGTTAGATTTGGAAAATCAGCGGTTGTTTATCAATTTTCACGGTAAACAAATTGGCACACCCAGTGGGACAGTGCTAAATTGATAAAGATCTTTCTAAATTTTTGAAAATCTTCATTCATCGTGTCCTTCTCAAAAATATTCATTGCATGTTATTGAGAAGTGGTAAGGTAGCCACTACAAACGAAGAGAGACCAAAGAGAAGATATACTAGAAAAATGGCGACAAACACTAGTCAGCCAAACAATCCAAACCCTCAAGGGAGTGGTTCTAATCCTCAGTCAAATAATTCGAATGCCCAACCTAGTAACACAAACCCTCAAAATGTGTCTAGGAACGATGTGATACCATCTCCAGTTCCTTCGACAGGAGAGCCAATCCCACCTCCTGTTATGTCTGACCCAATGCCATCAATGACAGGACTAGGGTCGACACATATAAGGGCTTACACTCAACCTTTTTTGGAGTATGTTGGGCCACAAGCATCTAATCCCCAAACTCCACCAGGAGGAACTTCGACATTTAGGCATTTCCCCCTCTAGGATTTTCACAACCCTTACCAAGGAATCCACCTTATGGAATGCCAACGTCGATAATGCAAAGCCTCCAAAATGCCCCCCAGTATTCTCAGACAATGTAATGTCTTCGCCATTACAAGGATCAGGACCGGGGATAAATGTGGGTCGAAACAGCCAAAGTGTAGGTGTGGGATATTCCACTCAAGGTCCTACTCTGACAAATACTTCTATAGCATGTCTAAGACAACAAATGGATGAGAGTAACCTACAAATGGTACAAACCATGTCCCAGACTATGGGGGAAATTTTTCAGTCCTTGATTCAGAACACTACCCAAACTAACCAACAACTAGCACCGCAATTGGCACGCATGGCAGAATTTATGGGGGTGTCGGCCCCTGTACGAGGTGCGACCGTGGTGGAGAATATCCCGCGGTAGAACCTAGGGACTATACCTGAGGCGAACCTAGAACCCCCTAGAGTCAAACTTGTAACGCCCCGATTTTGATTATTCCATTATTCTTGAGTCTTTTATTTTAATTGGGTGATAAATTATTTTATTTGTTAAATTGGTGTGTTAAATGTTATTTTACCGTTTTCGAGAGTTTTCGGGGAAATTAGAATGGAGGGTATTTTAGACTTTTCTCAATTAATCATAAGTTAGAAATTTTGTGGAATTAGAATTATGTGAGAAAAAAATGAATTAATTGATTTAGTGGAAAATGAGAGAAAAGAAATAGAAAAGAAAGAAAATAGATAGAAAAGAGAAATAGAGAGAAATAGAGAAAGATAGAAAGAAAAAGAAGAGAAAGAAAGAGGAAGAGGGAAAAAGAGAAGAAAAGCGGAAAAAGAGTGGAGATAAAAAAAAACAAGAGCTAGATCATTTGGAATCCGGGTAAGGGTGTGAAACATTGTTATATTATCCATGCTTATGATTATGTGGGTGTGTGTTGGAATTGTTTGGTTGTTTTAGAGATATTTGTGGTTAGGTTGAATTTGAACATAATCGATAGAAATCGATGTTTTCACGGATGAATTTCGAAATAAATTGCGTAGATTAGTCGTATGATGTTAGGCCGAGATTATAGAAACTCGTTTGGTTGAAATCGGTTGATATTGTGAGTTTTGACATTTTTGGGTTTTGAGAATGTGAGATTTTGGTGAAAATCGAACGTCGTAGAATTATCGTTTTATGGTCCTAAAACGTTGATATATATTTGGTAAGGATTACTGTGTATTTGTTTCGTATCATAGAATTGAATCGGTCGGGTTTCCGGAGGGTTTTGTGTTTGGGCAGCAGCTATTTTTTCTGGTTTTTAACATGTGCAATCGATTGCAGCAGGATGCAAATCGATTGCACATATGTAAAGGGCGAAAAATTGCAAGTCTGGGACTCTGCAATCGATTGCATCAGGAGTGCAATCGATTGCACTCTGCTAGTTTTCCGAAAAATGTTTTCTTTAAAGGTCCGTAACTTTTTCGTCGTTTATCCGATTGAGCTGTTCTTTATATCAAACTGAAGCTAAAAATATGTTCTATTTGATGGTAATGAAAAATATTATTTTTAGCCGACTTTTAACCGACTTTTCCAATAAACCATAAATTGATTTATTTGGATAAATGTGTATGTTGTTATACAATTGATGTGAATGTAGATGGATTATATGTGATGAATGCATGAATATATTGTGAATATGTATGCATTTCAAGAATATCTTTCGAGTCATTTTGCATGTGAAGCATCATGATGTGCATTCTTGTGTTGAGCGATTCTAATGAGAATCCGTTGTAACGTCGTGTGCCTATGTGAGGTGTGAGCGACGATTACGAATGATTGTGTGCCCATGTGGGGTGTGAGCAATCGAATCGTGTGCCCGTGTGGGGTGTGAGCGATTGGGTCGTGTGCCCATGTGGGGTGTGAGCGATCCATAAACATTGTGTGCCCATGTGGGGTGTGAGCAATGGGTGAACATCGTAGGCCCGACGGGGAGTTACTTCAGTAACGAGCGATGGTTCCAGCAGAGTTCCTGAGTGAACTAGTGATGATTGAGTCGGTACCACATTGCATTTGCATAGAGTCGTGAGTCGGTCTCTATGATTTGCATTTATCATCTTTATAATGATGCATTGTTGAATGAACAAGTATGTATGTGTTCATGTGGAATGATGATAATGGTGAATGTATGCATAATGAATATGCTTGATGATATATCTATATTATGATATATGATGAGTTATGGTGAGAATATGTGTTATATGTTTATGTTGTAGTACATAATTATATGCATTGTTATTATGATAATATTTCTCACCCTTCTGCTGTTTTATGATGCTCTATGAGGCATTCCAGAGTAGGTATGCTGGAGGTCTTTTTGTGAAGCGTGTCTTCATTCTTTTGGTCGGTTGGCTCTGATATGTAGCACCGGGTAGCTAGGATGTATATTATTCTTTTGTGATACATTTGTACATGTATCTTGTTGATGAATGTTTATGTAAACATGACTTATAATGATGGATGATACTTGGTGATGTATATATCTACGTATATATACTTGGATGTATTTCAATGTTTGGATTTTCCGCTTTTATTCTAAATATTGAGATGTGGGTGTAAGGACAAAGTTCCTCTGTGGCAAGTTACCCCACTGTTGCATATCAATATTTTGAGCAGGTGTTGTATGTATTAAATGCGTGTATGATGTGACATGCCTCTTTTATACTATGTTTTAATCGTACTCTGGAGAATTTTTTAATATGTGCCTAAATGAATTATGTGATTATTTGGGGGGTATAGAAAGGGGGTGTTACATTAAGTGGTATCAGAGCCAGAGTTGAGTCAGTTGTGTCTGTCTTGTTGTTGTGTTGGTTGAACTGTTGTTTAACCTTGTTGTTATTTTTGGGAATAATCAGAATATGTTGGGTAGAAACGACAATGCGATGGTTGCGGCTTTGGAATCAATGGCTAGGGCGGTGCAAGGTGCGCCGAACGTGAATGCTAATGACGAGTTCAGGAAGAATCAACCACCGGTTTTCAAAGGAAAATTTGATCCCGACGGAGCTCAAAATTGGTTGAAAGAGATTGAAAGAATCTTCAGAGTTATGGACTGTGCGGAGGAGAATAAGGTGAGGCTTGGATCTCACATATTGAAGGAAGAAGCCGACGATTGGTGGGTCGGTATACGTGAAGTTCTTGAGGTGGATGATGAAGAGGTAACTTGGAATCTATTTCGTACTGAATTCTTGAGGAAGTATTACCCTGAGAGTGTGAAGGGAAAGAAGGAGATGGAGTTTCTTGAACTGAAATAAGGTAGTATGTCTGTGGTGGACTATACTGCTAAATTTGTGGAGTTGGTTCAATTCCATCCTCATTATGCTGCGATTACTGCTGAGTTCTCAAAGTGTATTAAATATGAGAATGGTTTACGTCCTGAGATTAAGCAAGCTGTGGGATATCAAAGGATAAGGAGGTTTGCAGATTTGACAGAATGTTGTAGAATCTTCGAAGAAGATAGTAAGGCTCGTTCTACACATTACAAAGTTTGAATGAGAGGAAGGGGAAGCAACAAGCTAGAAGTGGACCTTATGTGACACCCGTTGATAAGGGCAAGCATAGGGGAAGCTTTGATAGGAGATCTGGAGGAGGAGGTTCCGGTGTTGTTAGTTGTTACAAATGTGGTGAAATAGGTCATAAATCATTTGAGTGTGGGAAGCCTGTAGCGAAATGTTCTAATTGTGGTGGTCTTGGGCATGCTGCTACAGATTGTAGAAGGAATATGGTGAAGTGCTATAATTGTGGAGAAGTGGGTCACATTAGTACTAAGTGTACTAAGTCGAAACAAGCTCAAGCGGGCGGAAAGGTGTTTGCATTGGCGGGGACTCAAATTACGAATGCAGACCGTTTGATTAAAGGTACATGCTTTATTAATAGTACACCTTTAGTTACTGTTATTGATACGGGAGCGACTCATTCGTTTATTTCGTCTGAGTGCGCGAAGCATTTGAATCTTGCGTTAACTTTGATGGGTGCTGAAATGGTTATTGAGACTCCTACTTCAGGGTCGGTAAATACATCTTTGGTGTGTATGAGTTGTCCTTTAACCATGTATGGTAAAGACTTTGTTATGGATTTAGTATGTTTGCCGTTGGTGGGATTGGACGTGATCATGGGTATGAACTGGTTGCAATTTAATCGAGTTCATATAGATTGCTATCACAAGTTAGTAAGGTTTCCTTCTTTGGAAGATGATGAATTTGAGAGTTTCCTATCCACTAAAGAGTTGAAGAAACTTTTAGCGGACGAAGCTCAATTATTTGGTTTGTTTGCATCATTGTCGGTGGAGAGTCAAGTTGAGCTTGATGTGTTCCCAGTGGTGTGTGAATTTCCAGAAGTGTTTCCGGAAGATATTACGGATGTACCGCCAGAAAGAGAAGTTGAATTTTCTATTGATCTAGTTCCGGGTACTAGACCGATTTCGATGGCACCGTATCGTATGTCGGCATCGGAATTGGTAGAATTGAAAAAGCAATTGAATGACTTGTTGGACAAGAAATTTGTAAGGCCAAGTGTTTCTCCTTGGGGTGCTCCGGTATTGTTGGTAAAGAAGAAGGACGGGAGTATGCGGTTATGCATTGATTATCGACAGTTGAACAAAGTGACAATTAAGAACAAGTATCCGCTTCCAAGGATCGATGATTTGATGGACCAATTGGTTGGTGCGAATGTTTTTAGCAAGATTGATTTGAGATCAGGATACCACCAGATTCGTGTGAAAGGAGAGGATATTCAAAAGACGGCATTTAGGACACGGTATGGTCATTACGAATACTCCGTGATGCCATTCGGGGTTTCTAACGCGCCGGGTGTGTTTATGGAATACATGAATCGTATTTTTCATGAACAGTTTGATCGTTTTGTGGTTGTGTTCATCGACGATATTTTGATTTACTCTAAGTCTCAAGAGGAGCATGAAGAGCATTTGAGAAATGTGTTGCAAATTTTGAAAGAGAAATAATTGTATGCTAAGTTGTCGAAATGTGAATTTTGGTTGTCGGAAGTAAGTTTCCTTGGACATGTTATTTTCGGTAGTGGTATTAGTGTTGATCCATCCAAGATAGATGCGGTGATGCAATGGGAGGTTCCTAGGTCGGTTACGGAGATTCGAAGCTTTTTAGGCTTGGCGGGTTATTATCAGAGGTTTATTGAGGGATTTTCGAAGTTGGCACTTCCTTTAACGCAATTGACTTGTAAAGGAAAGGCTTTCATTTGGGATATTCATTGTGAAGAGAGTTTTAATGAGCTAAAGAGAAGGTTGACAACGACTCCGATCTTGATTTTGCCTAATCCTAATGAACCATTTGTTGTGTATTGTGATGCTTCATTGACAGGTTTAGGTGGTGTTTTGATGCAAGATGGAAAAGTTGTGGCATATGCTTCTAGACAGTTGAGAGTGCATGAAAAGAATTATCCTACACATGACTTGGAGTTAGCGGCCGTGGTGTTTGTTTTGAAAATTTGGAGGCATTACCTTTATGGTGCAAGATTTGAAGTTTTTAGTGATCACAAAAGCTTAAGATATTTATTTGATCAGAAAGAATTGAACATGAGACAAAGGAGGTGGCTATAACTTTTGAAGGATTATGATTTTGGTTTGAATTACCATTCGGGTAAGGCGAACGTGGTGGCCGAAGCCTTAAGTCGGAGGTTGTTACATATGTCCGCATTGATGATGAAAGAATGAGAACTCTTGGAGGATTTAAGAGATTTGAGTTTGGTTTGTGAAATGACGCCGCGAAGTGTGAGACTTGGTATGCTACATGTTACGAATGATTTTCTTGCAACGGTTAGTGAAAAGCAAAAGTTGGATTTGAAGTTCGTTGATTTAATGATAAATGAGAATGAGGATTTCAAGGTTGATAACTTTGGAGTTTTGAGATTCCATGGTCGTATTTGTATTCCCGACGACGCGGAGTTGAAAAAGATGATTTTAGAGGAAGGACACCGAAGTAATTTAAGTATTCATCCGGGTGCGAATAAGATGTATCAAGATTTGAAGAAGATCTTTTGGTGGTCCGATTTGAAGAGGGATGTGTCTCAATTTGTGTATGCATGCTTAACTTGTCAAAAGTCTAAGGTGGAACATCAAAAACCGAGTGGATTTATGCAACCGTTGGATATTCCGGAATGGAAATGGGATAGTATATCGATGGATTTTGTTACGGGATTGTCGAATACGCAAAGAGGTCATAATGCTATTTGGGTCATTGTTGATAGGCTTACTAAATCTGCTCACTTTATTCCAATTGATATTAGTTATCCTTTGGAGAAGTTAGCCGAGATTTATGTTCTTGTGGTGGTGAAGTTACATGGAGTTCCTAAGAGTATTGTATCAGATAGAGATCCTAGGTTTACATCGAGGTTTTGGGAGAGTTTACAAAAGGCTTTGGGTTCTAAGCTAAGATTGAGTTCGGCTTATCATCCGCAAACGGACGGTCAAACCGAGAGGACGATTCAATCGTTGGAAGATTTATTGCGTGCTTGTGTACTCGAGCAAGGTGGTGCGGGATGGTTATTTGGCGTTGATTGAATTCACTTACAATAACAGTTTTCATTCGAGTATATGTATGGCACCATTTGAGGCTTTGTATGGTCGAAGATGTCGAACACCTTTGTGTTGGCATGAAACCGGTGAGAGGATGGTTGTTGGACCGGAATTGGTGCAAGAAACAACGGAGAAAGTGAAGTTTATTCGGGAGAAGATGAAAGCTTCTCAGAGTAGACAAAAGAGCTATCATGACAAGAGAAGGAAAGATCTTGAGTTTCAAGAAGGCGACCATGTGTTTTTAAGAGTTACACCAGTTACGGGTGTGGGTCGTGCTTTGAAGTCGAAGAAGTTGACTTCTCGTTTTATTGGTCCGTATCAGATTACTTCACGAGTTGGTGTTGTGGCTTACCGTGTGGCGTTGCCTCCGAACCTTTCGAATTTGTATGACGTATTCCATGTTTCGCAACTTCGGAAATATGTTCCGGATCCGTCACATGTTATTCCTATGAACGAGGTTGAAGTGAGAGATAACCTTACGGTGGAAGCTTTACCGGTTAGGATTTTGGACCGCGAAGTTAAGAAACTAAGAGGCAAGGATATTGTGCTTGTGAAAGTAGCGTGGGGAGGCGCTGCGGAAGGCAATATGACTTGGGAACTAGAGAGTGGGATGCGAGAGTCGTATCCGGAGTTGTTTGAATCAGGTATTATTTTCGAGGACGAAAATTTCTAAAGTGGGGGAGAGTTGTAACGCCCCGATTTTGATTATTCCATTATTCTTGAGTCTTTTATTTTAATTGGGTGATAAATTATTTTATTTGTTAAATTGGTGTGTTAAATGTTATTTTACCGTTTTCGAGAGTTTTCGGGGAAATTAGAATGGAGGGTATTTTAGACTTTTCTCAATTAATCATAAGTTAGAAATTTTGTGGAATTAGAATTATGTGAGAAAAAAATGAATTAATTGATTTAGTGGAAAATGAGAGAAAAGAAATAGAAAAGAAAGAAAATAGATAGAAAAGAGAAATAGAGAGAAATAGAGAAAGATAGAAAGAAAAAGAAGAGAAAGAAAGAGGAAGAGGGAAAAAGAGAAGAAAAGAGGAAAAAGAGTGGAGATCATCAAAAACAAGAGCTAGATCATTTGGAATCCGGGTAAGGGTGAGAAACATTGTTATATTATCCATGCTTATGATTATGTGGGTGTGTGTTGGAATTGTTTGGTTGTTTTAGAGATATTTGTGGTTAGGTTGAATTTGAACATAATCGATAGAAATCGATGTTTTCACGGATGAATTTCGAAATAAATTGCGTAGATTAGTCGTATGATGTTAGGCCGAGATTATAGAAACTCGTTTGGTTGAAATCGGTTGATATTGTGAGTTTTGACATTTTTGGGTTTTGAGAATGTGAGATTTTGGTGAAAATCGAACGTCGTAGAATTATCGTTTTATGGTCCTAAAACGTTGATATATATTTGGTAAGGATTACTGTGTATTTGTTTCGTATCATAGAATTGAATCGGTCGGGTTTCCGGAGGGTTTTGTGTTTGGGCAGCAGCTATTTTTTCTGGTTTTTAACAGGTGCAATCGATTGCAGCAGGATGCAAATCGATTGCACATATGTAAAGGGCGAAAAATTGCAAGTCTGGGACTGTGCAATCGATTGCATCAGGAGTGCAATCGATTGCACTCTGCTAGTTTTCCAAAAAATGTTTTCTTTAAAGGTCCGTAACTTTTTCGTCGTTTATCTGATTGAGCTGTTCTTTATATCAAACTGAAGCTAAAAATATGTTCTATTTGATGGTGATGAAAAATATTATTTTTAGCCGACTTTTAACCGACTTTTCCGGTAAACCGTAAATTGATTTGTTTGGATAAATGTGTATGTTGTTATACAATTGATGTGAATGTAGATGGATTATATGTGATGAATGCATGAATATATTGTGAATATGTATGCATTTCAAGAATGTCTTTCGAGTCATTTTGCATGTGAAGCATCATGATGTGCATTCTTGTGTTGAGCGATTCTAATGAGAATCTGTTGTAACGTCGTGTGCCTATGTGAGGTGTGAGAGACGATTACGAATGATTGTGTGCCCATGTGGGGTGTGAGCAATGGGTGAACATCGTAGGCCCGACGGGGAGTTACTTCGGTAACGAGCGATGGTTCCAGCAGAGTTCCTGAGTGAACTAGTGATGATTGAGTCGGTACCGCATTGCATTTGCATAGAGTCATGAGTCGGTCTCTATGATTTGCATTTATCATCTTTATAATGATGCATTGTTGAATGAACAAGTATGTATGTGTTCATGTGGAATGATGATAATGGTGAATGTATGCATAATGAATATGCTTGATGATATATCTATATTATGATATATGATGAGTTGTGGTGAGAATATGTGTTATATGTTTATGTTGTAGTACATAATTATATGCATTGTTATTATGATAATACTTCTCACCCTTCTGCTGTTTTATGATGCTCTATGAGGCATTCCAGAGTAGGTATGCTGGAGGTCTTTTTGTGAAGCGTGTCTTCATTCTTTTGGTCGGTTGGCTCTGATATGTAGCACCGGGTAGCTAGGATGTATATTATTCTTTTGTGATACATTTGTACATGTATCTTGTTGATGAATGTTTATGTAAACATGACTTATAATGATGGATGATACTTGGTGATGTATATATCTACGTATATATACTTGGATGTATTTCAATGTTTGGATTTTCTGCTTTTATTCTAAATATTGAGATGTGGGTGTAAGGACAAAGTTCCTCTGTGGCAAGTTACCCCACTGTTGCATATCAATATTTTGAGCAGGTGTTGTATGTATTAAATGCGTGTATGATGTGACATGCCTCTTTTATACTATGTTTTAATCGTACTCTGGCGAATTTTTTAATATGTGCCTAAATGAATTATGTGATTATTTGGGGGTATAGAAAGGGGGTGTTACAAAACTCCCCAGAGTCGAACCACCTAGGAACCAAGTGCCAATTCCTGAAGAAAGGGAGCAAGGGGTAGTGATAGTAAATAGAAACCAAGATGCTGACCATGTTGTACAACAGGTTCTACGTAACAACATAGCAGCAGATAACAACCTAGCAGCCATGGTCGAAAGGATAATGGCTCGAAATGGGGTAAATTTTGGCTTTACTAGGCCAAATTATACCTCACCTATAGTGGATTATATTCTACAATCAGAATTACCTCCTAATACGAAGGTCCCAAAGTTTACCAAGTTCTCAGGAGATACAATTGAATCTACTTTCGAACACGTAGCCCGGTATATGATTGAGGCTGGAGAGATTGCAAATGACGAAAGTCTTAGGGTAAAATATTTCCCAAGTTCTCTCACAAAAAATGCTTTCACTTGGTTTACAGCCCTACCTCCTAACTCAACCTGTAATTGGACCCAGTTAGAGCGTCTGTTCCATAAAGAATTCTATATGGGACAAACTAAGATTAGTTTGAAGGAGTTGGCTAGCATAAAGCGAAAGTTTACTGAGCCAATAGACGATTACCTAAATAGGTTTTGATTGCTTAAGGCTAGATGTTTTACTCAAGTTCCAGAGCATGAGTTGGTCGAAATGGCCGTTGGTGGCCTTGATTACTCTATTAGAAAGAAATTAGATACCCAGTATCTAAGAGATATGGTCCAACTGGTTGATAGGGTTCGACAGTTAGAACGTCTGAAAGACGAAAAGGCTAAGTGAAAATAAGGGTAAAAAGGTAGCTTATGTTGAATATAATGAGGATGTCGAAGGTTTGTACGACGAACCATTATATTTCGACGAGAGTGAGGTAGACGTTGCTGTGTTAAAGCAAGGTCCTCCGTATGCTTGTAAAATGTTAGCTCCTTCGACTGGAAAAAATTCGGTCGAATCTGAAAAGAATGATAAGTTTCCCAAGAAAACATACACTTTCGATATCACCAAATGTGACAAAAATTTTGACTTGTTAGTAAAAGATGGGCAGATGATAGTGCCTCTTGGAGCTAAAATGCCACCTTTAGAACAAAGAAAAAAGAGAGGATTTTTTAAGTACCATAATTTTCTGGGTCATAAAACTTCTCAGTGTTTTCTTTTCAGGGATCTGGTGCAAAATCCTATTCAGGAGGGCGGGTTAAAATTCATAGAGAAGAGCAAAGGTCAGATGAAAATTGACTCCGACCCATTGCAAACAACAGATGCTCATTATGCTGAGCCAGAGGTACATATGGTTGAGGTTGCTGATGACTTCGACCGTTCAGTCAACATGGTGGAAATTACTGAAGATTTCGCCAACAATGTTGTGTTAGCCAAGGTTACTGAAGACCTTGACCTTTGTGCTGTGGAGAAACTATTGAGCGAGGTCGCTGATAGCTTCAACGCAGCCACTGAGGGCTTAAATGATGGGATCACTGAGAGTTTCAACATGATGCTAGTTACTAAAGACACTGCTGAGAGTTTCGTTAAGATGGATAAGGTTACTGAAGGCCTTGATGTAGACATCTGTAATCTGAATCTTAGTGTCGATATTGACATGGACATAAATATGGTCGAGATTACGCAACATAATACCATGGAGGTGGATGAAGCAAGCTGCCAAGAAGAGCGTAACAAAGTGGCGTATCCAAAACAGGATGAGACTATCATTGAATTCCTTCATCGCTGCCAAAAGAAGGGATCAGGTGTCATGTTATTCCCCAGATGCAGTGCAATCTTCGATCAAAAGGTTGCTCACAGTCTTGAAGGGATTAGGAAGGCTAAAGAAAGAAGGGAGAAGAGAATATCTCATGGTCAAAGGGGTTTCGACCCTAGAAGGTCCTCTTCAAAACAAGTGGGAGGAAAAACACAGTTCCCAGGGGCCAGATCCAGTACCTTCAAACCAACAAGCAATGCACCAATAGGGAGCTGGATGAAACCTGTCGAAGGAAAGGAAAAAGGTCAGAAAAATGGCAGAAGTTTGATGTGGGTAGAGGCTCTTCAATAGAATATCGAAGGGAGTTTCAGACTTCTAACAAATCGGCGATGTCTCTGAAAACTATAAGGGGAAGAACTCGATGTCGCGATCTCAATGGAGGAGAGAGCAACGTCGAAGGAAGGCTCTCAGGGAGGCCCAGTCGAAGGATCAAGGAGAGTCCAGTACTAATATCCCTACTGATAATAATGGAGGGAATCCAATGAAGGCTGCTGAAAAAATACCTGTAGGACGAAAATTATTTGCCTCTCAAGAGGATAAACCTGAAAAGACTGTCGAAGAGGATGATGATATGATAGACAACTTTGACTCTGAGTCTGATGCTTCTCTCGACATCATAGTCAATGTGGTGTCTGTAATGCCTAGGGTGTTCGACCAGATTACAGAGGTCGAAGATTTAGATGCTTGCACTGAAGCAGAGATGGCAGCACACAAGCTAGTATGCTACTATATTATGAACAATGGGTGTGTCGAAGAGCAGAACGCTTTTTTCGAGTGACCCACAGAGGCAATGAAGGGTCACCTGAAGCCCCTCTACATTACTGGTAAGGTGGAGAACGTGCCAATAAATAAAATATTATTTGATTGTGGCGCAACAGTGAACTTGATGCCACATTTCTTACAGAGCAAGATTGGCAAATATGATACTGACACTAAGCCACATAACATGGTTCTTTCAAATTACGAAGGAAAATTTGGCTCTACTCTGGGGGTGATACAAGTCGACTTAACAGTGGGGACAATCACTAGGCCTACTGTCTTCATGGTAGTAGAAACAAAAGGTAACTACAATCTGTTCTTAGGAAGAGAGTGGATACATGGCATTGGTGCAGTGCCATCTTCAATGCATCAACGCATCACCATCTGGAGGCCAGATGGCATAGTCGAAAACATTGAAGCTGACCAGGGATATTTTAAAGCACCAACAAATCATGTCGACAGACGTCAGTTCGACAAACATTTGGCTCACATTGCCCCCTGTGGCCCAGCAGATTTTGAGTTTGTCCCAGATGACGAGACGTTTTGCCCATTGTACTTACATCCCGTCGAGGGTTTCCGTTGGGATAAGGAGGTGCCAGGGGAAAGACTTCCATACCTTGGCGAGCCTGCAGTAGACCCCACAGGGTGGGAGAGTGAATTCAGTGATAATGACTGAGTTCAAAGCATTGAGAAGAATTTCGGCCTACGTGGCTGAAACTAAACTACAAGCGGCTTTGGAGGCTGCTAACAAATATATGGCTGACGAAGCCAATCCTGAATTCCACCAAGAAGGTCCTGGTAAGGACTTTGACCCAGAGCCACCTGATAAGGTTCAGGGTGTAGAGCAAGGCCAGAGGCTTGACGCCATTTATAACGATGAGCCTTTGGGATTCGAAAAGGATCTGTTGGTAAATAACACTAAAATGCTAGCTCAGGATCCGTTGGAAGAAATCGACCTAGGAGAAGGGGTGACTAAAAGGCCAACATATGTTAGTGCTAATCTTGACCCACAATTTAAGGTCGAAGTTAACCAGCTGTTACAGGAGTTTAAAGACTGTTTCGCTTGGGACTACGATAAAATACATGGTTTGAGTAGAGTGTTGGTCGAACATAAGTTGTCGATCAAGCCTGGGAAGAAGCTAGTTAAACAGAATCCAAGACGGTTTGCCCCAGAAATTCTCTCAAAGATAAAGGAGGAAGTCGAAAGACTCCTTCGATGCAAATTTATCCGCACTGCTGTTGAAATACAAATAGAGTTAGGGTTTTGTTATCGTTCCACAGAGATTGTTCGGAGATATCGCAGTCGTTCTACAGTTGTATACGTTTTAAACTTCAAAGTAACAAGGGTTTTTGGTTGTTGTTAATCGGAACGTTTGCATTCAAATTTAAGTAATAGTGGTAAAAAGATTTGTTTTAACGATTTATAAAAAGCATGTCAAGATTAGGGTTCGACAAACCTATTTTGCACGGATAGAATCGACAAAGCTAATGAACTCGTTTAGACGGTAACTGTAATCATGTATCCTCCCAATATGTTTATCTCTAACACATATTGTGAGTTTTGCCATTTTGATCCTTTGATGATCTCTCACTCAAACTATCAAAATGACAACATTCAAGTTCAATATTTATGAACATCAACACTCATTACTATCTCTACCCAATGTGCATTGATGGATGAACAACCTAGGTAAAGTGTAAGAGCACATTTCTCAATCATGAACCAACACAAAGAATAAACCATAGACACAGTTTTTCATCATACATTCATCATCCAAGAGTTCACAAGCTAGAGTCAATACATATACATGCAAAAGAAAGGTTTATCTACCATCTAACCTTGACATAAAAGGAAAATTAGCTCTCCATTGTCATGGGAGCTAAACAAACAAGAAGATGAAGAAGAATGTCAAGCATCAATGACGATCTCTCGACGAATGATGCTTCCAATCTTCCAAAATAGGATGCTACAGTGTTTACAATGTATTTGGCTCTGAAAAGTATCAAAGATCCCAAGAAAAATACATAAAAGTCTATTTATAAGGGGCCAGAGGATCGCAAAGCGCTGAGCGCGGTCTCATTTATTGCCAAACTGACCTATAGCGCGCTTAGCGGGCTCAGGACCGTGCTAAGCGGGCTACTCTCTGTAACTAGCTCCAACACCACGCTAGGAGCGCGCTTAACGAGCTCCAAGCATGCTCAAAAAATCATTTTCTTCACAAACTGCTTCAAGGGGGCCTTCCTTGCTCCAAGCTACACATTTTCATGTAAAAACATTCAATTAAAACACAAAAGTTAAATAGATAAGTTAAATAATGTAATTAACTATACTACAGTTATTAACCGGAAATAATTGGAAAAGGCATTGATTATCAAATAAAGATCACAAAAAGGTGCTAAAAACTTAACTAAATATTAACACAATTTAGCACCTAACAACTCTCCCCAACTTGTTTCTTTGTTTGTCCTCAAACAAAGGTAAAATAGACTAGAAGCAAGAGGAAAAACGGATAAGCAAACACAAACAAAATCAATGGTTCAAACCGAATTGATACGCCTGCAAGTAATGCTCAGATCCGACAGAATAACAATATGTATATGAACTAACTTCTAAACATAAATAATAAGCACTCATCATAAGCAAACAAATGTTCAAACGGGAATCACCTAATTTATTCAAATGAGCCAAGCTCAATATATACAAGGGAGAAAACACACTCATAAGCAATTGTGCCACATCCAAAACAATTTATGCACTCATCTCACAATTTAATGAAAATAATGGAAACAAAGATCACAAAAGGACTTTTATAGGTTGTAACTTGGCCGGGGTTGAGAAACAAGGGTCATATGTACACGGCCTTTGAACAAGAAAGGGTTAAATTCATGAAGAGCAATTTCTTTTCTAAACCACCATCCTTGCTCAAACTTTCAATTTATTCTCACAATGCATTCTATCTCATTCTCTTTTGATTTCTACAATTTTCTTTTTCTTTCTTTTTCGATTTTTCATTTATTTTTCCTTTTCTTTCTTTTTCAAACTATTTTTTATTTCAATTGAGAATGCATTGCCCACAATCCCTTCTTCTCTTTTCACAATGAACCAATCTCCCCAACTTCAACAATACTTAATACTTAAATCCAGAATGCTCTTCAAAGCGATTAAAGTTCGGGTTCATGCTTCACGGATACAAAATTTTTCATTTTAGGCTCAAGAGAGGTTTCTAATGATCACACACTCACAAGGTGACTTGAAGTGATTTATGGAAATGTGGTTCTACTCATAGTACTCAAAAATTGCCTTGATCATTTCCAAGTTTCCAAAATTTCAAAACAAAAAGTAAGATTAAACATAAAAAATTTGAGTAAGCAACAATAACTTAAATCCCTCAATAATTTGTAAACAATGGAGGGAACTCACATTTGTGGCTATGTCCTAATTGATTCCAATATGAACAAATATGTAAAATGAAGAAAAACTTGAAAATTATGTAAAGCAAAAAGTTCATGTACGTATTAACATTCTTCAAAGCACAAAACTGAGTACCTTTTGTGCATCAATTCAGAAACTTATCATCACCATCAATGTATGGTGAAGCACATCACTTTTGTACCAAGAAATTAACTCGCTTCATCCATTAATTACCTTAAAATAGAGAACAAACAACAACAAAATTTTGTACCAAAAATTATAACATAAAACATCATCCGCCCGGATGGAAAATTCATTAAAAACCAAAAAAAAAATATTGTAACAATTATCCAAAATCAACATCCGCCCGGATGGAGAATACAACAATCCTAAACCAAAGTAGATAATAATAGAAACATACGAATCATAGCAAAATACAAAATACAAGAAAAAAAGACACATCAAATCCATCATCAATAAGAACTAGAGCTAGATGCTCCATCGCCTGCTCCATCATCACCATCGTCATCATCAACACCTGCCCCATAACCTGCCCCCTCCGAAAAACCATGCCTGCCCTCAGGCCATCTCGCATAAGCCATGAGGTCCTCTCACGACCTCAAAGAATGATCAATATGTGGCTCCCGGATTTGGAGCTGCAGCTGCATCATCGACTCGTGCATGAATAAGAAAGCACGCTGGTGAGCCTCGTGCATTGCCCAACTGGCCTCAGCACTTGGACCACGAGCACGCCCAGCAGGGACAGCAGCAGCTACAGGAACAACGTCATCTAAATTCAAAGCCTGCAAACAATGACGAGATATATAGTTATCATCCAGCACAACCAATTTAACATTCCCATTAGTAGGGAGGGTGACACGCGCCCTACTGCACAAGGCCATGATAAGTCCAGGATAGGTCAAGGTACACGGCACCCTATCACCCAACGGTGTAGCACTCATAGCTATCCTCTTAAGCTCAATGGAAATGACCCGTGCTAAGTCCACGGTCTTCTCATCGTCAAGGATGTAAGCAATAAGAGCAGCTGTATCCATAGGAATAGAGGACGTATGGCTACGTGGCTTAAGGTTGTGCAAAACAACCGCCATCACAATTTGCGTTTCTATAGTCAATGCACTCCTCAAAAACTTGAGGGGCGCTCCATTAGCGTTTAGCTGGTAAGTCTTCCCCCTCACACATAACATATCCCTTAACTGGTCGGCACTCCAGCTACGCCGAGCCATCATCCTACCATAATCACATCATTCATCCTCGACCAGCTGAAGGTGATTACCGAGGTAAGCATTTATAGCATCCCTTGAGAACTCAATTTCCTTCCCCCTAACCCAAGTTTTAAATTCGAAAGTCCTACCATCGGAGGGCAATGCGTTAGCGTAGAACTCCCTCACAATGTCAAGATGGTACTCAGGGTAGGGTGAAAAAAGCTTGTCCCAGCCACCTCCAGAAATAAGAGAAGCGGTGCGGCGGTAGCTTCCCTCCGGATCAATTAGAATAATTCGGTCCGTCCACAACGTTCTCCGTTCAAGTTGTTGGTATCGCTGTTTTTGTTCGACCCCAAGGAATTTAGTGCCGTCAAACTGACCGGATGGAGGGCGCCTAGATGGATTTGATGAAGAACCACCGACTCGTTGCTTCTTGCATCCCGACATCTGAAAAGAAAAACAAAACAGAACAAACACAAAACAGCAACACATGTTAATGAAAATAACATCACAAACTAAGAATAATCAAAGGAAAACAAAACAGAATTAAGAAAAGGGGAATTTTTCTACAAATCTTAGAGCGCGCTAAGCGCGCTGAGCGGGCTCTGCGAAATGCAGAAAAAATCCCCTCTGCAACAAAAGGTTTCCAAACATTCTCCTACTTCCTAAATACAACCCTATTCACAGAGATATGCACAATCAAGAATTCATAAAATCAAAATCCTAATGTATACGCAAATCCTAATTTCTAAATCACAAACCCTAAATTCTGAAATTACAGTTTCTAACCACATGCAACTTCACTATTCTAGTACCAATAATGGATTTTTGACAACAAAAAGAAAACACAATTAACAAGAACATAAAACTTAAAGGTTCAACCCAAAATGGGTTTTGTTCATGAAAAACTAAAAAGAAATTAAAGAACTTACAGTTTGTTGATGAAGAATCTGAGCAAGAAAATGAAGTTACTGCAGTTGGGCACACAAAAAAAATCCAAAGAACTTTGGAAAAAATTTGAAAGAGAAGAGAGAAATTGAGACTTTTTGGGTGAGAAAGGGTGAAATGAGGCAGAAACCTCAGAAACCCTGACTCATAAACACGCGCTGGGTCGGGTCAGCATAAGTGGGCCCAGGAAAAAGTCTTTTTTTTTCAAAAATTCGCAGACCGCGCTGAGCGGGCTCAGGACCGCGCTAAGCGCGCTGCTCACTGGAAGTTTAGGGTGATTTTTCTTGAAACCGCGCTGAGCGGGCTACTATGCGCTAAGCGCGCACTGCAAAACTCAAACACCTTCCAGCAGTTCAAATTCAACTTCCAGCAGTTCAAAATAACATTTAGAGCAGCATCAAACATCAACTTTACAAAAAACATGATTAAAACAGCAAATGGACTAGAAAACGATAAAAACTTACAAAATTGGGGTGCCTCCCAACGAGCGCTTGTTTAACGTCAGATGAGCTCGACGGTCCAAGACGATCAATGAAGAACGTCTAGGAAAACAGAACAATTGTCGCGATCAAAGTTACCACCAAGGTAGATTTTCAAGCGTTGACCATTTACGGTCCAACAGTCTTTTTTCTCTAAATCTTCGATCACAATCGCTCCGTAACTTTTCACCTCTTTCACACGAAATGGTCCGGACCATTTTGATTTTAATTTTCCCAGAAAAAGTTTTAACCGAGAATTAAACAGTAGCACCAAATGGCCGACCTGGAAGTCCTTTTGCCGGATCTTCTTGTCGTGATAATTCTTTACCTTTTCTTTATACAACCAACTGGAATGATAGGCTGCATTTCGCATTTCTTCCAATTCCTGAAGTTGTATTTTTCTCTTTTCTCCGGCCAAGTTCGTATCAAAATTTAGCAGCTTAAGGGCCCACAGTGCTTTGTGCTCCATTTCAACTGGTAAATGGCATGTTTTACCATAAACCATTTGAAATGGAGTTAAGCCAATTGGAGCTTTGTAAGCGGTCTGATATGCCCACAAAGCCTCGTCCAATTTCTGCGACCAATCTTTTCGAGAACTTGACACAGTTTTTTCTAAAATCCTTTTCACTTCACGGTTCGACACCTCAGCTTGATCGTTTGCCTGCGGGTGGTAAGGGGTCGCCACTTTATCCGATACACCATAATGTTTTAAAACACTTTCAAGAGATGTATTGCAAAAGTGTGACCCGCCATCACTAATGAGAACCCGAGGAGTTCCAAAACGGGAAAAGATGTTTTTCTTCTAAAATTTGATCACCGTTTTGCCATCAGCCTTAGGTGAAGCAATCGCTTCAACCCACTTCAACACGTAGTCAACCGCCACCAACATGTACTCATTTCCAAAAGAGGGTGGAAATGGACCAACAAAATCAATGCCCCAACAATCGAAAATTTCAACTTCTTGTATATTTTGAAGGGGCATTTCATCTCTTTTTCCATTTCCCCCACTTCTTTGACAAGTGTCATAACTTTGCGCATGAAGATTTGCGTCTTTAAATAGAGTAGGCCAATAAAAGCCTGATTGTAAGACTTTCGTGGCCGTCCTCGAACCATTGAAATGGCCGCCATAAGGCGAGTTGTAACAATGCCAAATAATACTTTGAGCTTCTTCACTAGTGACACACCTTCTCAAAAGGTTGTCACCTCCTAATTTGAACAAATACGGGTCATCCCACACATAGTAATTTGCATCCGACTGGAACTTCCTTTTTTGGTTCCAGGTTAGGCCTTGGGGCACCCAACCAGATGCTTTGTGGTTAGTAATATCCGCAAAGCAAGGCCTAACTTGAACTTTAAATAATTTTTCATCGGGAAATTCCTCTCGGATTTCCTTTTCAGTTGTGGTAACCTCAACATTGACAAGGCGAGACAAGTGATCTGCCACCAAATTCTCAGATCCCTTCTTGTCACGAATTTCTAGATCAAATTCTGGTAACAAAGGATCCAAAGAATAAACCTTTGTTTTGAATCTGGCTTGGTGAGCAAATACTTAATCGCCGAGCGATCCGTATAAACTACGACTCTAAACCCAATCAAATAAGAACGAAATTTTTCCAACGCATACACTATTGCAAGCAACTCCTTTTCAGTTGTTGCATAATTAACTTGAGCTTCGTTCAAGACTTTGCTCGCATAGTGTATAGCATGAAAATTTTTTGTTTTTCTTTGACCCAATACCGCACCGACCGCGTAATCACTCGCGTCACACATGAGTTCAAAATTAATTTTCCAATCGGGCGCGATGATTATGGGTGCGGTAGTCAAAATTTGCTTTAAATAATTAAAAGCGACCATATAAGACTCATCAAAATCAAAAGACTTATCTTTAATGAGCAAATTACTCAATGGCCTTGCAACTTTGGTGAAGTCCTTGATGAACCTCCGATAGAATCCCGCATGGCCAAGAAAACTTCGGATGCCTTTGACATTTGTTGGAGGAGGCAACTTTTCAATCACTTCAATTTTGGCTTGATCAACCTCAAGACCTTTAGAGGAGACTTTGTGGCCAAGCACAATCCCCTCCGTCACCATAAAATTGCACTTCTCCCAATTCAAAACTAAGTTTGTCTCAACACACCGTTCAAGAACGACCTCCAAATTTCTCAAACAAAGATCAAAAGATGCTCCGAAAACAGAGAAGTCATCCATGAACACCTCCATCATTTTTTCAATGAGATCGGAGAAAATTGCTTGAACACAACGTTGAAACGTCGTCGGTGCGTTGCATAAACCAAAAGGCATCTTACGGTATGCAAAAATCCCAAATGGACAAGTGAAAGCCGTCTTCTCATGGTCTTCCGGGTCAACCGCAATTTGGTTATAACCGGAGTAACCATCCAAGAAGCAATAGAATTATTGTCCCGACAATCTTTCCAACACTTAGTCCATAAACGGAAGAGGAAAATGGTCTTTCCTTGTAGCGGTGTTTAGCCTTCTATAATATATACACATCCTCCAACTCATTACCGTTCTTGTAGGGATCAACTCATTTTTTTCATTTCGGATCACGGTCATTGGTCCTTTCTAAGGTAGAACTTGGACCGGACTTACCCAAGGACTATCGGAAATCGGGTAAATCATACCGGCATCCAAGAGCTTAACAACTTCTTTTCTCACTACCTCTTTCATTGCTGGATTCAAGCGGCGTTGTGGTTGGGCAACTGCCTTGAAATCCTCTTCCATCAAGATACGATGCATGCAATAAGCCGGACTAATTCCTTTTAGATCAGAAAGGACCCAACCTATAGCATCTTGATATTTCTTCAAAACTTGAATTAAATGGCCTTCCACGTTTTTGGAAAAAACGTTACTAATGATAACCGGCTTGTTACCACCATCATCAAGAAATGCATATTTTAAATTATAAGGCAAGACCTTCAATTCAAGTGGTGACTTCTCATCTTTCACATCCTTATTTAACTCTTCCGTTTCTACTTCCCACGGTTGCAACTCTTTGAGAGATTCAAGCTCTTTTAAACATTCTTCAAGAGCTCTTTCTTCTTCATCCGAAAATACTTCAAAAGATTCATCAAGAGCCATTTCCAAAGGAGATACGATATGAACATGCCTTGAAACCTCAAAAGTTGCTTCTTCAATTGCATCGATACGAAAGCTATCATGCTTGTCTTGAGAATGTTTCATTGCTTCAAAAAGATCAAAGCAAACTTCCTCATTTTGAACCCTCACTTTCATTAAACCGTCATCCACATCAATCATCATTCGTGCGGTTTTCATGAAAGGTCGCCCAAGAATTAAAGTGCATCCTCATCTTCCTCCATATCGATAACAACAAAATCAACCGGAAAGAAAAACTTGTCAACCTTTACCAAGACATCTTGAGCCAACCCATGAGGATGAGTTGTGGACTTGTCGGCCAATTGTAACGTCATCCGAATTGCTTTCATCTCAATGTTCCCAAGCCTATTTACAATGGACAATGGAATTAGATTAATGCTTGAGCCCAAATCGATTAGGCCTTTGCCAACATAGACATCACCAATGGTTACCGGCAAAGTAACACGCCCCGGGTCAACTTCTTTTTTCGGAAGAGTTCTTTGGATGATGGCACTACAACTTGCGTCAAGGATAATAGTTTCCGGTTCCGAATACCTCCGCTTCTTTGTGAGAATGTCTTTCATAAACTTAGCATATTTTGGCATTTGCTCCAAAGCTTCAGCAAAAGGAATGTTAATTTGCAATTGTTTAAAAATACCCATGAAACGAGCGTAATGCCGTTCATTTTCTTTCTTTGAAGAAGCATGAGGGTATGGTAAATGTTGGATCGGAATAGTGCTCACTACTTCCTTTCCCTTCTTCACTCTCCTATGTCTCTCTTTTTTCTTCACCTCCTCAACATTCTCATTTTCAACTTTAACTATTTCATCATCTTTCTTTTCAACTACACCTTCATTTTCAATTTTATTTTCAACTACTTCCTCATCACTATCCTCCTCCACAATACCATCAATTTTGTCTTCCTCCACCTTTTTCTCATTTTCTTTTACCAACTCCTTCCCACTTCTAGTAACGATTGCCTTGCAATGCTCCTTAGGATTCACTTGAGTATTTGCGGAGAATGAAGGACCCGATTGTTGCTCGGCAAGTTGCTTGGCAAGTTGCCCCACTTGATTTTCTAGATTCTTTATCGCCGCATCACTACTTTTTTGGTTGGCCATAGACATTTGCATGAATTGAGCCAAAGTGTCTTCCAACTTAGAGTTAGCAACCAGAGGTGGTGGAGGTTGATAAGGATTTTACCGACTTGAAGAACCGCCACCATAACCTTGATTATGTTGATAGTTCCCCCTCGGTGGATATCCTTGATTACCTTGGTAATGTTGTTGAGGAATGTGATGTTGTTGTTGATAAGGTTGTTGTTGTTGTTGTCTTCCTTGATAGTCTCTTTGATTATTCATGTAGTTCACTTCTTCAAATCCCGGAGGAGGACAAAATCTGGTGTCATGCTCGCCTTTGCAAAGTTCATAACAAGCAACTTGTTTACTCTTGCTAGGTTCCTTCAATTCCTTAATTTGTTGAGTCAAAAGTTCCACTTGTTGAGATATAAGCTTGTTTTGTGCTAGGATTGCATCATTAGTTCCCAATTTAAGTACCCCGGGCTTCTTTTACGAGTTGTTACGACTTTGACTTTGAAGATCATTGAGAGCCATACTATTGATGATATCCGTAGCTTCTTTGGCACTCTTTGATAACAAAGATCCTCCCGAAGTGGCATCCAATAATGTCTTGAAATTTGGTTGGAGACCATTCTTGAAGATGTGAATTTGTGTTAACTCGTCAAACCCGTGGCCTTTGCATTTTCGAAGCATGGATTTGAATCGTTCCCATGCTTCATTCAGAGATTCATTAGTGCCCTGAGAGAACACAAAAATTGCGGTTTTTGACTCCATAAAACGGTTGTGAGAAAAGAACCGTTCTATAAATTTTTCCTCCAAAACATTCCAATCGGTCATCACAGCGGGAGTTTGATCAAGATACCAATCCTTAGCCTTGCCAAGCAAAGCATGAGGAAATAGTCTCTTGAAAAGAGGTAACTCTTGCGCTTGATCGACTCCGGCCGCTAACGCTATCTCATCAAATTTGGTGAGAAAAGCGAAAGGGTCTACATGATCCATTCCCGTGAACGGACTTCCATACAACAAGTTCAAAGTTCCAGTTTTCATTTCAGCTTGCCTTCCTTGATTATTATTAGCAAACTGAGCAGTGTGACATGGACTATTTACACATGGTGTGGAAACGGGTGGTGGTGGTGGTGGATCAATGATTGGCGTGAACTGTGGAATTGGAGGTGGTGTAGAAATCGAACTTTCTCCTTGTTCTTGCCTTTGTCTAGCTAGTTGTCTCCTCCATCTAGTTCTGCTATTGAGTCTACGAGCGGTTCTTTCAATCTCGGGATCGAATAGAAGTTGGTCTGCCGGTAGTTGCCCTCGCATAAACAAAGTCTGCACACTAAACAAAACAAATCAACAAGCACAAGAAAATTTTTTAACAAGTCTAAAACTTCACAACTATTGCAATGCTTGCAATATCAATTAACAATCCCCGGCAACGGTGCCAATTTGTTGAAATACAAATAGAGTTAGGGTTTTGTTATCGTTCTACAGAGATTGTTCAGAGATATCGCAGCCGTTCTACAGTTGTATACTTTTTAAACTTCAAAGTAACTAGGGTTTTTGGTTGTTGTTAATCGGAACGTTTGCATTCAAATTTAAGTAATAGCGGTAAAAAGATTTATTTTAACGATTTATAAAAAGCATGTCAAAATTAGGGTTCGACAAACCTATTTTGCACGGACAGAATTGACAAAGCTAATGAACTCGTTTAGACGGTAACTGTAATCACATATCCTCCCAATATGTTTATCTCTAACACATATTGTGAGTTTTGCCATTTTGATCCTTTGATGATCTCTCACTCAAACTATCAAAATGACAACATTCAAGTTCAATATTTATGAACATCAACACTCATTACTATCTCTACCCAATTTGCATTGATGGATGAACAACCTAGGTAAAGTGTAAGAGCACATTTCTCAATCATGAAGCAACACAAAGAATAAACCATAGAAACAAATTTTTTCATCATACATTCATCATCCAAGAGTTCACAAGCTAGAGTCAATACATATACATGCAAAAGAAAGGTTTATCTACCATCTAACCTTGACATAAAAGGAAAATTAGCTCTCCATTGTCATGGGAGCTAAACAAACAAGAAGATGAAGAAGAATATCAAGCATCAATGACGATCTCTCGATGAATGATGCTTCCAATCTTCCAAAATAGGATGCTACAGTGTTTACAATGTATTTGGCTCTGAAAAGTATCAAAGATCCCAAGAAAAATACAGAAAAGTCTATTTATAAGGGGGCAGAGGATCGCAGAGCGCCCTGCACCGCGCTGAGCGCGGTCTTATTTATTGCCAAACCGACCTAAAGCGTGCTTAGCGGGCTCAGGACCGCGCTAAGCGGGCTACTCTCTGTAACTAACTCCAACACCACGCTAGGAGCGCGCTTAGCGGGCTCCAAGCATGCTCAAAAAATCATTTTCTTCACAAACTGCTTCAAGGGGGCCTTCCTTGCTCCAAGCTACACATTTCCATGTAAAAACCTTCAATTAAAACACAAAAGTTAAATAAATAAGTTAAATAATGTAATTAACTATACTACGGTTATTGGAAAAGGCATTGATTATCAAATAAATATCACAAAAAGGTGCTAAAAACTTAACTAAATATTAACACAATTTAGCACCTAACAACTGCCAGGTATGTCGAATGGTTAGCTAACATTGTACCTGTTATTAAAAAGAATGGTTCCTTGAGAGTTTGCATAGACTTTAGAGATTTAAATTCTGCAACCCCTAAGGATGAGTATTCTATGCCTGTGGCAGAAATGCTAGTCGATTCCGCCGCAGGACATGAGTATCTCAGTATGTTAGATGGGTACTCTGGTTATAACCAAATATTCATTGCTGAAGATGATGTCTCTAAAACAGCTTTTCATTGCCCTGGAGCCTTATGCACCTACGAGTGGGTGGTGATACCTTTTGGCCTCAAAAATGCTGGGGCAACATATCAACGAGCAATGAACTCAATCTTCCATGATTATATAGAGCCTTTCATGCAAATATATATTGATGATATTGTGGTTAAGTCTGTTTCAGGGAAGAGTCACTTAGACCATCTTCGACACTCCTTTAAAAGGATGAGAAGGCATGGTCTTAAAATGAATCCTCTTAAATGTGCATTTTGTGTGCAGGCAGGGGATTTTTTAGGTTTTGTGGTCCATAAAAAGGGGATCGAGATCAACCAAAATAAGACCAAGGCCATAATGGAAGCGAAAGCGCCATCAACAAAAAAGGAGTTGCAATAACTACTGGGCAAGATCAATTTCTTGAGAAGATTCATATCGAACCTAAGCGGAAAAATGTAGGCCTTTTCACCATTGCTTCGATTCAATAAAGATGGGTTCGAATGGGGCCAGGAGCAGCAGGCAGCCTTCGACAAGATCAAGGAATACTTGAGTCATCCTCCAATTCTTTCGCCACCTTGTAGGGATAGGAGTATGAAATTTTACATAGCTGCATCACACAAAACCATAAGGAGCATGTTGGCTTAAGAGGATGAGGATGGTGTCGAAAGATCCATTTACTACCTCAGTAGAGTTTTGAATGATGCAGAAACTAGGTATAGCATGATAGAAAATTTATGCCTATGCTTGTATTTCTCTTATACAAAATTGAAGCAATATATAAAGCCAGTTGATGTTTATGTTTCGTCTCATTTCGATGTTATTAAGCACATGTTGTCTAAACCTATCTTACATAGTCGAATCGGTAAATGACACTAGCATTGACTGAGTACTCTTTAACGTATAAGCCTCTGAAGGCAGTTAAAGGACAAGCGGTAGCAGACTTTATAGTCGACCACTCCATAAACGAAAGCATGTTGAGTTATGTCGAATTGGAACCTTGGAAGTTATACTTCGATGGCTCCAGCCACAAAGATGGCACAGGCGTAGGTGTGCTGATTATTTCTCCGGATAAAATTCCAACAAAATTTAAGTACAGGGTCGAAGGACTTTGTTCCAACAACGAGGCTGAGTATGAAGCCTTAATAGCTGGACTTGAAATTTTGTTAGAATTGGGGGAACTCGAGTCGAAATAATGGGAGACTCAGAGTTGGTCATAAAGCAAATTACAAAGGAGTACAAATGTGTTAAGGAGAATCTAATCATGTACTTCATAGTGGCCAACAGACTACTAAAGAAATTCGAAGTAGTAAGCATTCGACACATACCTCGACTAGAAAATCAAGTGGCCAATGACTTGGCTTAGGTTGCTTCTGGGTATAAGGTTTCGAAGGAAAATTTACAAGAGGCAATCGAAGCTAGAGGTAAAGTGGTATCTGTTGGATTATGCCCATCAGACCTAGAAGTGACAAAGCTTGGATATGCTGATGAAGAAAATTTCGAGATTTTTGCAATAGACAACTTGCCGAATAAAGACTGGAGGAAGCCTATAGTCGAGTACTAGCAAAACCCGACAGCGTCCACAGAGCAAAAGGTTAGGTATCAAGCCTTAAGTTATGTCCTTCTAGGCAATGAATTGTTTAAAAAGACCCCTGAGGAGGTCTTACTTAAATGTCTTAGTGAAATAGAAGCGTATCTGGCCCTTTCAACTGTCCATAGTGGGGCATGTGGGGCACATCAAGTAGGCCATAAGATGAAGTGGCTATTGTTTTGACAAGGCATGTATTGGCCTACTATGCTAAAAGACTGCATTGACTTCGCCAAGGGCTGCCAAGAATGTCAAGTTCATGCTGGCATACAGCACATCCCTGCAAGCGAGTTGCATTCCATAGTCAAACCATGGCCTTTTAGAGGTTGGGCTTTGGATCTGATTGGATAGATTCGACCAACATCCTCCAAGAATCAGAGATATATTTTGGTAGGAATTGACTACTTTACAAATTGGATCGAAGCGATACCTTTACCAAATTTGGATCAAGAGGATGTAATCGAGTTTATTCAAAAATACATCATTTACAGGTTTGGAATCCCATAAACGATCACAACAGATCAAGGATCAGTCTTTACTGGTCGAAAGATGCAGGAGTTTGCAAAATATATGGGTTTCAAACTCTTAACCTCTACACCTTATTATGCTCAGGCTAACGGGCAAGTCGAAGCAGCTAATAAAGTGGTGATTGGTTTGATCAAGAAACATGTGGGAAAGAATCCTAGAAATTGGCATAGGACATTGGACCAGATCCTCTGGGCATGTCGAACCTCTCCCAAGGAAGCAACCAACACTACTCCTTTTCGATTGACTTTTGGTCACGATGCAGTGTTACCTATGGAGATATATCTCCAGTCGACTAGGATTCAGAGACATCATGAAATTCCTTCTGAGCTTTATTGGAATATGATGTTAGACGAACTGGTAGATTTGGACGAAGAAATACTTAAAGCCTTGGAACTTTTGAAGAGACAAAAGAAAAGAGTGGAGAAGTCTTATAATAAAAAGGTTAGAATCAAGACCTTTTCACCTGGAGATTTAGTTTGGAAGGTAATCCTGCCTATAGATCGAAAGGTTAGAGCCTTGGCCAAATGGTCCCCAAAATGGGAGGGCCCGTTTCAAATTATGCAAGTATTTGCTAATGGAGCCTATGAAGTTGAGGAACTAAATGAGGATAAAAGAATCTTGAAAGTAAATGGCAAGTATTTGAAAAAATATAAACCAGCACTTCAAGAAATTAAAATTGTTAAAGAGTAAGTCGACGTAACAAGGGCAAAGCCAATAATGGTATTTATGAATGCCAAAATGGCTTAGTAGTCATTACATATAAAAGCCTCAAAGGGCCATGGAGCATCAAATTAAAAAATTACAAAGAAAGTAACAAGCTAAAAGGGGAGATTCTCCTTCATCTTCAAGTACTTCGACTTCTAGAGATCAAGACGCCTTTCACATAAGGCCTTGTCGGATTTTAAATGTGCAACCTCCTTCTCCAGTCGTTGAGCTTTCTCAACAAAAGTTATGGCATTTTCAAGCTCTTTCGACAAGCCAGAGTCATCGAAGGCAGACAATTCAGCGTTACGCTTTTTGGCCTTTGAGATCTTGGCTCGAAGTTTCTTGATCTTTCGCTCCCAGGAAGCAATACTTTCTTCATTGGAGGTGATTTCTTGCTTGTTCTTTTCTTTTATTTCCTCCAATTCTGCTACCTTATTCTCAAAATCAATGGCAGCAGTCCAAGCGGCAACCTCACTTCCAGCTTTGGTTGAAATGGCCTTTTCGATTTGAGGCAGGCGTTTCAGGTCGCCATGGACTTGGTCAATCATAGTGCCAAGCTCTAAGATGATGTTGGCAGATTCTGGAGAAATGGCATGGATGTCGACTTGTTGGAGGAGGGTTTTCAGAGAGATATGAGTGACATCATCAACCTGCAAGAGTGTGAAAAGGTCACCCTTAAAGATCTTGTTTTTAATATTTAGTAGGATATTGTCCTCGGGTTTGCTTAAAGGTTGATCCCCAGAGGTAGCCAAAGCACTGGGAGTTTTATCAGATGAGCTTCCTCGACGCCCAAGAAGGATCTTTATGTATTGACGAGGGTTGCTTGTATTCAAGGCATCCAGTTCCTCTTCAGAAAGTCCTGCTCCATACATAGTTGAGGTTGCCTTGCCTTCAGTCGCAGCAGTAGGTGCTGGGGTAGTAATGGCTTCGACATTGGTTGGCTCGTTGGTAGGTCTTTTGTCAGCCTTCTCCTCCTCACCTTTATTCTCCTCCTCTTCATCTTCGTCCATTTTGTCATCATCATTTTCATCACTTTGGCCATTAAGTTCAGATTGGTGCATGGTCTCATCATTATCTTCTCCCGTTTCCTCCTCTCCTTCTGGGTTAACATTGGCAGCCCCAATGGGTTCGTCTTGTGGGGATCCCTCTTGATTGACCAAGGTAGGTCTTCATCCATGGCAGCAGCTTTTGGATTTTCTGTGTCAGGATCCTGATGAACATTGTCTGCCTCATGGTCGGAGCCATCTGTTTGAGACTGCTGGGTAGCAGTCTTTGCTGGCGAAGGGGGAGCTGTTTCAAAACCAGGCTTGTTAATTTCACCTAGTGAACTCATTCCAGAGCCCAAGTCAGAAGTGGGATGGTATGTGGGCTCACCTTGGCTATTCAGGAGAGTGATGGGAGAAGGAGGATTATCCACCGGTGGTTTCGAACCACTAGCATCAACCTAAAGTAAGTCGAAGCAAGTCAGATCAAAAGGAAACAAGGTAAACAAGTTGTTATTTAAAGAAAAAATATGACAAGTTACCTTGACACCTTCAGGATCAGGGCTAGAGTTATTGCTTTCAGCATGACCTGCAGCTGGTTTAGAGGTGGTTCCAGAAGAGGCTTCTGCAACTTTACTCGTAGTAGTGGTCTTTTTGGGGACTTTAGCCGTTGTAGGCTCAAATTGGCCACCAACAGCACCAGATTCTTGGTTTGGTTTCTTCCTCTTCTTGAGTTTCAAGTCTTCAAGAGGAGATTGGTCCTCATCCTCTGAATCAAAGATAATTTGGGCAGTGCCCCTCTTTGACTTCCTTTGAGGTGTCGGAGGTGGTTTGCAAAAAGCCTGGAATTGAGAAGCATTAGGGGGAGAAAGAATAATCAATGAAAGGAAAAGGTGTGATGTACCTTGCTGCCTTCGCCTTTGGCTTCGACCAGGTGCTGAGGGGTGTTCTTTTTGGGTACAGCTGCAAAACAAACCAAGTTACCACATGTCAGTAATGATAAAGTTCAAGCGAATGAGCATAAAATCGAAGAATCCAAACCTTTATGTATTTTGGATTCAATGCGAACATCTTCGATACCGATATGAAGGTGTCCTTTGAAACTGTCTAGCATATGTTTAGTCGGAACCACCCGCTGAACCTTGGGTTTCGACTGCTGGCGAAGGATCTTTATAGAGTCCCCACAAATGAACCAATCTGGAAATGGAGGGGCAAGAGCCACTCCAAAATCAGCAGATGGCAGTCGAGGAGTCTTTGGAGGAAATAGTGCGAAAGCCACTTCATAGCGTTTCTCAGGAGGAACATATGAAGGGAGTTTCAAATTCTCCATTTTCTTTAAAAATTTCTCCTTTAGCGTGACCGCAGCTTCGCGGACGGTTCGACTAATATCATCTGGTCGATAAACAGTTTCAAAGTACATCTGGAAGGCCTGAATCTCCTTAATATGAGCGGATTTACCTTTCTTGATCTTCTCCTGCACATCAACAAAAGCTTGGTCAATGAACTGAGCGAAGCTGGAGACATCAAGGAATTTTGCAGCATAATGTTTCGACCACCAATCGTGGAATTCTTGGGTGCAGAGATGAGAAGGTTCAAAGTAGACGGGAGTCAGGAGTGATCGATGAGCATGTCGAGCAAGGTATGTCGAACTCTCTATGGCACCGTAGATAGTTTTGGGAAGGATAACGTGGACTTTCTTCTCATACAGGCACTTGGGCAGAGTCTGGACTAAACCAAATTGTCGAGAGACAAGATTTAGTTGATAGGCCATCAGATAGGTTTGGCCCTTTAGCAAGTTGAGTCGATGAACGATAAGTCGAGGGATAAGGAATGCCTCCCAGACACGCTGTGATTCTTCTTCATGTTTTTGGAACGAAGGAGGAAAGGGCCTGGTAAACCATTCAGGGCCATATTTTCGTTCAGCAAAGGGTGTCATCCTTGGTGTGAACTCATAGCGCTTAGCAAACATTTTGAGAAGCCAGAGAAGGATGCCCTAAGTGACTGCCCTTCTTCGTTTAGGGTTAGTTGTACCAGTCGAACCCATTCGACTCGTCTCTCTTTAATCTCCGCAGAGTCTTCGTCCACAGACCCTTTGTTGGGGAGGCTGTCTTTGAAAGTGGCATTAAGCAAAAGCTGAAGTAACCAAAAGGGTCCTGACAACAGGAAGTTCCTGTTGCTCTCTTGGTCTTTCAGACGACCAGCACCTTCGCTCAAAGACTCGTACAGACTGGCCAATATCATTTCGCTTAGGCAAATGCCTCGATTAAGGTGTAGTTGATTGGCTAGAGTCAGATATTTTCTTACCACCTGCAAGGATTTGGTACAGAATACGCAGCGAGAAAGCCACATAGCCAAGAATGTTATATGCTCTTTGTCCTCGACTGTGTCAGTTTGCTTGTTGTGGTAGTGGTTCATGAAATGAGTATAAGTGTGTTTGGTGGTGGCGAACCCTATAGTATCTAGAGCATCTATTTCAGGGTCGTAAACTAACCCATGAGGCTTTAGCCCTGTGATAGCGGCTACGTCGAACAGAGTGGGTGTCATCATCCCACAAGGGAAATGGAAGGTATAGTGGGTACTATCCCAAAAATAAAAAGATGATGCCAGTAAAGTCGGATAGTAAGCGGGTCCAGTCTTCGACATCATGATCAATTCGTAGATTCCTAAACTCTTCCAAGTTTCTGCTTTCACTTTCTCTAACTTGGTCAACCAGTTCAAATAGAGGCCAGAATCCTTAAAATACGGGGTTGCCCTAAATAGCCTAGACCCATCATTCAGATACTTCAAATCTATGTTCTTTAGGGCTACATTGTCATGGGGTTCAGATGTTACCCTAGCTTTGTCTTTCTGCCCTAGAGGTTTGGTTTTACGATATGATGGAAAGAAGTCACTAATGGCTGTATAATCTGTATCTAAAAAAGACAAGGGACCAGACAAAGCTAATGGTTTCCCAGAAACGGTGATAGGAATCAGTACCTGGGATTCGTAGATGTGTCTTTTCTCCTCCTTGAGAGGCTCAGGGATGAATTGCTGAGGGGACATTTCAGTCATAATCATAATTGGCTGTGATGTCATAAATTTGATTAAAAAGAAACTGAATAGTTTCTTGGAACGTGGGTTAATCAGTTTTTGATGGACACCTATGCATGGTCGAAAGATGGCGTCGAACAGACACTATATAAAATGCCCTTTTCTTCAGTACTGTCGAAAAAGACATTTTTGGGGGGCAATTTGTTAGCTCATAAATTCGACGCCCATATGAAGTTGGAAGTGTTGATGGGAATGTTAAGCTCTTGAAGAGGTTTAGAGAAGCTTTCGACAGGATCTGTCTGACAGTTTTAAGTCGAAGGTGCTCATAAGAGGAAAGGATATCTTTTGGGACTTAGAAAATATTTCTAAGAGTTGAAGAGGGTACCTTCGACCGAGAATGTTGATGATGTCCGACGCTGGGAATTCAAATTCAAATAAAGGAGGGAGTAGTTACTCTGGTTCGCTCTTGAAGAAAGACAGGTGGCATATATCCAAGCGATGGAAGCATGCAATGCGACACTTGTCATTTGTTGATTATTTCAGGCAGTTTATAGCAATTAGTTCTAGTATTATAAATAGGGGTTCTAGCAATAGGATTCAAGGGGGGGGGGGGGGGGTGTGATGTTCACTTTGTACAAGTAACTCCAAAATTACTCAAAGTATCCTTCAATGCAATTTACTTCGATCTTTCATTAAGTTTTTATCTTCTATTTAACGCAAGTTATGTTTCTGCACTTTCTTTATTTTCAACCTTTACTGCACGCCTTCGACCTTTTCTTTTACATTTTCAGCCTTGTAACTTAACATTTTTAGAACGTTGTCTAGATTGTATTTTCAACAAACTTTTCTTCATGAGTCATGTCGAAGTATTTATTTTTTTAGAATTTTTCTTAGATCAATTGTTAGCACATGTCCTAGGATCAATCTGATCGATCTTGTGAGTCACCAAAGTTAGATTTGGAAGATCAGCGGTTGTTTACCAATTTTCACAGTAAACATTTGCCTACTAAGTGCCTATTCAACAATGTTAAAGAGTGGGATCACCTTACCTCACTCCGCTAGAGCAAGAAAAAAATTATACGACTTTCCTATTTATCATGATTAATAGTTTGGTTCAGTGGAGAATGGTAAAAATACAATCACAAAACTTTTGATCAAAACCAATTTAAATAAAAACTTTAATAATATATTGTCAATCTAAAGAATCAAAGACTTTTCTAATGTCTATTTTCAATATCATACTACCTCCAAAGGAATTCTTGTCCAATATATTAATCACTTTTGAAGTAATTCAATGCACTCATAAATATGTTTGTCCCTAATGAAGCCTCCTTGCTGTTATGATATAATTTTAGGAGTTAAGATGATCAACTCATCTCCAATGATCTTAGTGATGATTTTTAATTGAAAATTTACAAGTACAAGAGGTTTATATTACTCAATAGAATCTGATCCATGTTGTTTAGGTATCAAAATCACATTGACTGAATTGAGATTATGATACATCTAAGATTATTCAAAGAATTTATTCACTGAATTGATCACATCAGTCCCTACTATATCCCAATATGCTTGAAAAAAAACATCCCCGAAAACCAGCAGGGTCTGTACCAGAATTATCATCCATATTGTGTGTTTCATTTTTAATTTCCTTTGACTGACGCATTCTATTGAGATATTTATTATCCGCGTGAGTTATAAATTACAGGATAATTCTTTTCACCATATCAGTATAGTAACAATACTTTTTTGAATTAAACAAATTTTCGTAGAAGTTAATAACATATTATATAATTTAATATTCTCCAAAAAAATATTGCCATGCCTCATTTTAGTAATTTTGTTACTAGCATATCTCAATTTGATTGTATCGTGAAAAAAATTTGTATCCCTATCTCTACCCTTATACCTTGCCTTATTCCTCCAAAGCTAGTCTTGCATATGCAATGCTTTATCTAACATAAGTTGAGCTTTTTTTCCCTAATCCAAGATCATCATTATAACATGCATCATTAATCAAACTTTGTATCATGTTAACTTCATGAGTAACTTAAGTGACTTTAAGATGAATATTATCAAATATCTCTTTGCTCCATTTCTTAACAATAGGATTAAGATCTCAACTTAACAGCTAAAATAAACATAGGGAAACTGTTCTGGACTGGGCAGGCGCTTGGCCCACAGTAGGGCAAGGCCCAATCCAGTCCAGCTCTTGGCCAGGCCCAATAGCCAAAAACTAGCCGTTAGCCAGAAACTAGTCGTTGGGCAAAAACTAGCCGTTGGGCAGAAACTAGCCATTGGGCATGTCCCCCTCACTCACTTGCAAGTTCACGCGACCAACTATCTCCCCGAATCTCACGGAAACAGTTGGACCAAGTCAAAGGGCCACGCGTCTGACCCTCCACCTGGCAGTCTCCCATTGGTTGACCAGACATTTCGGCCACATGGGAGACCTTGGCCCCGTGCTGGGGGTTACTTCTATAAATTCCCTCTCACTTGAGAGGGGCAGGTTTGATCATTATTCAATACTTGAAACCTTACCTTTGTACTTGCTTTCTCTCTCTTGCTCAATTACTTACTTTGGCATCGGAGTACCTTGCAGGTACAACCCCCTTTCCTCTCCTACAAGCATCCTCATATACCCTGCACGAAGGCCACGACGATCAAGTCTGATCACCTACGATCAGTGGCGCCGTCTGTGGGAAACAAGCTTCCCCGTCTTTTTGATTCAAGATTCCTTCTTTTTTCACCTAAAAGACCAAAGCTCTCTCCAAACTTCATTTGATCATCATAGTCTCCATCAGAAACGATGATGCTCGTCAAGAACCTGTCGTCACCGTTATCACTGATAATGTCGATCACCTCGTCCCCGAAGCTACCTTCCCGAAGACAGATCATCGAGATGGAAAGACTGCCTCTCCTACCCTCGGTGATGTGAAGCCATGCACACAAGCGGGTGGTCCCGTTTTTGAGCCTATACATGTCCCTCAAAATGCTGACCCAAGCACTACCGCCCTAATTTCCTTCCTCAACAGGTCCCACTTTCTGATCTTCCAATAAGGCGAAAAGATCAGCATGCTCGAACACGCCCTCCAGGAGCAGCGTCCTTCACAAAAGCCTAGCAGTCCTTCTCCGCGACCACAATCTCCTCCTCAGAAGCGTAGGCGAGACAGGTCCAGGAGCCTTTCTCCCGCCTGGAGACGCTCAAGATTGGAGGAACCTGACTCAGAACACGCCAGACGATAACACCAAACTCCCCTACGGAGATCCAGATGCTCTCCCACTCCGAAGAGGATCAGACCTTCGAGGAACCATCACGAGCACCGCAGGTCACACAGATGTTCTCCCCGCCGCAGCAGAAGTCGTGGGCATAACGACTCCCCCTGTCGCTCGTCCAACACAAGCGATGACGACGATGTCCATAGGCCCTTATCTCAGAAGATCATGGACATGCACATTCCTCATGGATTGGAGAAGCCACCTCCTCTGGCCACTTATGACGGTACCACCGACCCAGGCGAGCATATAGAAAACATCGAAACCATGCTCCACTATCATAACGTAAGCGGGGCTATCAAATGTAGGTTGTTCCCTCATCACTCTCAGAAAGGGGGCCATGGCCTGGTTCAAGCGGCTTCCCCGGAGTTTGGTCACGTCCTGGAAGGATCTAAAAAGCCAGTTTGCCCGCCATTTTACCACCTCCCAGAGACACCCCAAGTCGGAGGCCACACTAGAAGCCATTATGCAGGGCAAGGATGAGCCATTGCATGCATATATCGAGCGTTTCAATAAGGAGGCTGTTGAGGTCCGCACGACGGACTATATGAAGAAGTATCTCCTCGAAAAAGGGTTGAGACCGAAGAGCGAATTCTGCAAGGCGGTGGGCATAGAACCTCCTCGCACCCTGGCCGAGTTACTCCGTAAAGCTCAATCGTATATACAATACGAGGAGAAAAGGCATCCTACAAAGCTTGGGACTTTAGGGATCAAGAGAGTTCCCGGGAGACAAAAAAAGACGAATCAAAGGCCCCCAGGCGCGATAGAGAGAGACGACAAGATGATCGTCCTCGTGAAGGCAAGGGACCCGCTGGTCATTTTACAGAGTATACCCTACTGACGACTCCCCGCGAGCGCATTCTCTCCGAATGCATCAATGCGAAGTTCAAGCAGGGAGGTGTCCGTTTCCCCAAACCAACGTCGTCAAAGGGCAACACGGACAAGAGTAAATACTGTCGTTTCCACCTCGGCCACGACCACGTGACCGAAGACTACGTGCACCTGAAGGACGCCATTAAAATCCTCATCAAGGAGGGTCACCTAAAGAAATATACGAAGAAGGGTGATTCCTCCCGAAGAGAGACTTCGGAGACCAAAAAGGAAGCAGAGTCTACGCCGCCTATTCCTCCTCCTTAGGTCACTATATCCATCACACGGCCAGAGGACTTCGTCATCCCCGACCATATTGAAGATCCTCCTCAGATATCCGCACACAACACCTGGGAGACCTTTCCGACAGCCATGGTTATCTCGTGTGGGGGATAGAGCGACCTCACAATAGGGTCGGTCAAGAGAAAGCTCGACCAACTAATCGATTGTAGTCCCGACCAGCTGTCCACGCTCGAGAAAGTTCGGGGCGGCCCCAGCCAATCACTTTCTATCGAGAGGAGCTTCCTGGGGGCTCCCCGAACTCACACATCCCTTTGCTCATCAGAGCGAGACTTGCCAACACCGATGTCCGACGGATCCTGGTCGACCAGGGCAGCTCTGTGGACATCATGTACACCGGTTTGTTCAGAGCCTTAAAGCTTGATCAGAAGAACATATCACCATACATGGGATCTGACCTGCAAGGATTCAACGGGGCGACTGCCAAACCCTGGGGGTACGTGGAGCTCCTGGTCACTTTTGGGGAAGAGGAGGCGTCGAAGTCAATCAAGACTCAGTTTCTAGTAATCGATTGACCTTCAGTGTACCAATGCATCCTTGGCAGATCAACCTTGGCGGAGCTGATCGCCATTTCTTTGACCGTTTATCTCAAGATGAAATACTACACGGAGAAGGGCCACGTCGCAACATTGCACGGGGATATAGAAGCTGCGATGAGGTGCTTCGAAGCGGCTACCCGAGGACAAAGCTCAATCGGTGCAGCACCCGAGGACGCCAAGCGGGAAAGGGAGGGAGACCATCCCGGCGAGGAAAGCCAGCCTGACAAGAAGCCGGCTCTCCCTGTGCACATCATCGACCTCGACAGCAGGATTTCTGAAGAAGGCCACATCATCGCTTCACTTTCGAGCTTTGTGGCCAAGTCTGCCCAACACTTCTTTAAACTCCTTAGAAAGGAGGCCACATTCGAGTGGACTGAGGAATGCGAGCAGGCTCTGACCCACCTTAAGCGAGCCTTGTCCGAACCCCCCGTGCTTTCACGACCAGAGTGCGGGGAGACCTTGTACTTGTACCTCTCCGTCACCAGCGAAGCCATTAGCGCTGCACTCATTCGCGAGACAACGGACGGGCAAATACCCATCTACTTCACGAGCAAGATCTTGCAAGGACCAAAAATCAGATACACGCAAATAAAGAAGGCCGCTCTCGCCCTCATCAATGCTGCGAGAAGGCTCAGGCATTACTTCCTGGCCCACACCATAATAATACGTACGGACCTGCCCATAAAACAGCTGATTTGCCGACCAGACATGGCCGGCAGAATGCTCAAATGGTCTCTGGAGCTGTCAGAATTTGACATTCACTACGAAGGCAGGAAGATCCTCAAGGCACAAGCCCTGGCCGATTTCATGGCGGAGATGGCGCTGCCATCGTCCCCACCAAGCGAAATGCATAGATGGACTATCTACGTGGACGGGGCATCCAATTCCACGGGTAGTGGCGCAGGCATCGAAGTATCTTTAGTCCTGTCCTTCCCTACGTCTAACAACCAAGACGAGTACGAAGCTTTCCTCGCAGGATTGTGGCTGGCCGAAGACTTAGGCGCCAAGGAGGTAAAGATTTTCACCGATTCCCAGCTCGTAGCGTCTCAAGTACGAGGAGAATATTAGGCAAAAAAATGATCAGCTAGTCGAATATCTGACACTGGCGATGGAAAGAATTACCAAGTTCAACACGTGGGAAGTCCAACACATTCCTCGCGAACGCAACACGCAGGCAGATGTCTTGTCAAAATTGGCTAGCACCAGAAAGAAAGGCGGTAACAGATCCGTCGTACAAGAGATACTCGCCCGATCAAGCATTGAGAAGTCGTCAGAGCTGCTCGACGTTAACGCCATTGGAGACAGTTGTTGCTAGATGACCCCAGTGTACAATTACCTCACCACGGGGGAGCTGCCCGAGGATAGCAAGGAGGCCAACGTGACTAAACGAAGAGCCTGCTCGTACGTGCTGATCGAAGACAAATTCTATCGACGAGGATTCTCCATCCCCCTCCTAAAATACGTTGAGGAGGACAAGTTCCCTAAAATTCTCCAAGAAATTCATGAGGGCATCAACGCATAACACTTGGGAGGGAGATCATTGGCACGAAAGGCCCTGTGGGCAGGATACTATTGGACGAGCATGCAGCGCGATGCTAAAGAGCATGACCAAAAATGTGACGAATGCCAGCGCCACAGGGACATGCACTTGGCACCTCCTAACGAGTTGAAGAATCTATCCTCGCCTTGGCCATTCGCCTGGTGGGGGATAGATATACCCGGCCCCTTCACAATGGGGTCTTATCAAAACAAATTTCTGATTGTGGCCATCGATTACTTTACGAAATGGATCAAAGCCAAAGCTCTCACCAAGATCATAGCCTTCAACATACTTCATTTCTACAAAAGGAACGTCCTCGCACGATTCGGAGTACCCCAGGGCCTTATGACCGACAATGGAACCCAGTTCACAGACAGGAAGTTCCAGGACTTTGTCGTCAAACTAGGCATGAAGCAACACTTCACCTCCGTCGAGCACCCCCAGACTAACGGGAAAGCAAAGGCCGCGAACAGGGTAATCCTTCGGGGTCTAAAACGAAGGCTAGGCAAAGCCAAGAAGAGGTGGGTCGAGGAGTTACACAGCATGCTCTGGGCCTATCGAACAACCTCACAATTCATCACCGGGGAAACCCCTTTCTTACTAGCTTACAGAACCAAGGCGGTGATACCGGTGGAGATCAGAGAACCTTCTAGACGAACAGAATCTCCTCTCGACGAGGAGATGAACGACAAAGCTTTAAGGTAAGAGCTCGACCTGGTTGAAGAAATACACTCAGGAGCAGCTCTCTGTGAGGCTTCGCTAAAACAAAAAATAACCTTGCGCCACGACGCTAAAGTCATAAGACATGACTTCCCCATTGGCAGCTTGGTCCTACGCATAAACCAAAAGGATTCGCTCGAGGGCAAGCTGGCCGCCAACTGGGAAGGACCCTACAGGGTCAAGTCAAAAACAGGAACTGGAGCCTACTAACTAGAAATTTTGGACGGAGAACCGTTTGCTCGACCATGGAACGCTGAAAATCTCAAACAATATTATAGCTAGGACCAACCACTAGGTCGGACTAACTTCCGACAAGATCACACCCGACGGGAAGACGGCTCGGCCACGGTACCGTGCACCGGTGCAAGCAAGATCCCTCACCTTACAACATCGGCCAGTTTCTGCTCATGGGACGAGTAGACTCTGCGCACAACGGGGATACCTCGATCGAGCTCCGCCGTTGCCGCACCATTGAGGCAGGACACCCAGCTCGTGATGGGAACAGTCCAAGCCTATGGGATTAACATCTCGACCGAGATCCTAGTCCCATCACCGGCGAAACTACTTCGCTCCCTCGACAAGTCTTCCAAACTTTCGAGCATAACAAACACAAGTCGAGCAAAACGTCCACGCTTAGCATTCAAACGTTAAAAGCATACACAAATAAATGCAACGAACATAACGTTAAACGAAAATTTTATAACTTCGGCCACAAGGCCGGAATAAGTCACCAGTACAAGAAGAAGGTTGTGTCCGACAAAATATTACATATCAAAAGGCACGCAGGCCCACAAAATACAAGTACAAACTCCAAAAACTAAGCTGCGCCACTAGGAACTTCCAGGGGAACCTCCTCGTCATTGACAACCACATTGAGGACGCCCATCCCCTCAGTCAGCAGTTGGACGTCGGAGTTGAGGGCTTTTAACTGCTCCACAGCAGCGTTGAAACCAAACTCTGCTGCCCCCAGATTATCCTGCTCAAGAAGACGGATCCTCTCGACCAGGTCTCTCCGCGTCTTCAGGGCCTTCTCGTCGTCGGTCCCGTCCTGACCAACCGCCGACGAGCCCTCCAGGTCGGCTATCCTCGCTTCAGTCGGGCATTCTCCTCATTCACTTTGGTTACCTCCCCCTTCATCTGGGTGACATCTTTCTGAAGCTCGATTTTGGCCTCCAAGTTGCCCTGAAGCTTCTTCAGATCGTTGTAAATCTCCGTGTTCTCTAGCTCCAAGTCGTTGATCTTGGCCTTTGCCTTCTTGAGGTAGGCAAGTGGAGCCATCCCTTCATCCCCAAGGGCCAGCGCCACCTCCAATACCCTGATCATAACGGCCGCATCCTGGCAGAGAAGCTTCCTCCGCATCTGAGGATTGGCGGACAAGATAACTGATGCATCGAGCTCTGGGACAACGATGGAACTCTCCCCGTCAAACATTTTCCCCTGAAGATAGCATGGGGGCAGCAGAAATTTCCCTCTAACAAAACCACCCAGGCAACCAGACAGCAAAGAGCCAACATCATCATGTTTCCTTATATGGATCATGTCCGGAGTTGGGGGAGTTGAAATTGTCCCCGGGGTAGAGCCGGTGCCACCCACACACTTTTCCAGTGTAACTTGCTGCTTCGCAGCACCAGTCTTCGGCACTGGGGGCACCTTCTTCAGGTTTTTGGCCGCCGCGGACCTCACCAGGCGCTCCCTCATGTCCGTCATTTTCCCTGCAAATATAAAAGAGGAAGATTAATACGTTGGGCCAGAACTTTAAACACGGGCAAAGGAACAAATTATACCGAGGAGATGGAACGCGACATCGTCGGTTTCACACTCAAGAAGGGACCTAGTGTTGATATAACGAGCCGCACGAGCAGGCTCTCCGTCCTCCCCGAACATCTCTTTGCCATCCCTGTCCACCACTAAGGCGGGACTGAAGGTCGCCACGTATACATGCAAAACTTGATAGGACTCCTTGTCCCCGTCACAAAGTTGCTCGTGCTTGACGAGGAACTGATCGGTCCTATATCTGAAATGGGCATACACCCAGTCCAAAGGGAACTTAGACACCGCCTTCTCAACTTGCTGACCGTCAACCTCCACGGTCTCAAGCATAGAGATGGATCTCCTAGCCGCTTCAGAGACAGGTTTAACGACCAAGAACCTGTCCCTGAAATGCCGGACAAATTATGAGTACGGACAGAAAAGCCTGCTCTGCTGTTTAAAAGACACCCAGCTTTGCTTCGAGCCCGTTGTGCTCCGGTGGATCTAGAAGATGCAGAAGAAAAGGTCCACGGTCGCCCCGATCCTCAAGTAGCGGCATACCAGTTCAAAAGCGCGAATAAACTCCAACGCGTTCGGATGGAGTTGGGTCGGGCATAGCTCTAAGTGGTAGAAGACGACCTCCTGAAAGTTGGTGAAGGGCAGGCGGTACTTTGCCTCCACAAAGGCGAATTCGTACATGGGGAATCGCATACCCAGATACACCGAACATATATGATCGTTCTCTGTCGGGAAGATAGCTCTCCAGTGCACCAGCACATCCTCAGCCCGGTCTTCTAGATAGGGGAAATTCTGAATTTCCTCTTTGGTAAACGTCGACCTTGTCGATAGGGGTTCTTGGGCGATCCATTTGAGATCCCCTTTTGCTACGTGGATGTTGGCATAATCAACGGACTGCTCCACCTCCTCAGGCGCGACTCCAACGTCGGGAACAACCCTTTCGCGTTGATCAGCCATTTCACCTGAAAAGCAGAGGAAGAAAAAGTGAATTCGACGACAAAGATCAAATCCACCCTTCCACCACTAGTCAAGTGAAAGGGAGAGGAATAAGTAGAGGATAACCTCGAGCCCAAGTCGACCATGACAGAATACGGCGACTTCACTTTCCCCTACGGCGGAGACGAGTTTCCGCAACTTTACAAAGACCCTGAGGAGGAGCTTACTCGACAAAATAAACTCGTCGTGCGAAAACCAAAGTTTTATGTCGAACAGGCATAATGCCCGACTACAAACCTAAAATTAATCCTAACCAGAATCTAGAAAGATCTACACAAGCCCACGCAATAATCGTGAATATTCATCAAATGTTCTTCGTGTTCTTCATGTTCTCCATGAATTTTCCAGAAACTCATGTGTTCATCGAAGAACACATGAACATTCAACCAGAAAATTCATGCGTCACCGGAGAGTTCATGCAAATCTCGAAGAAGGAAGAACACCAGGGAAATTGCAGAAAGAGACGAAGAACTTACTTGTTAAATCAAAGGTAGAAGATGAAGATCACAAACTAAGCTTTGAAGGGCGACGATGACGAAGAAGCTCCGGCGGGAACACAAGTTGCAGAGCGTAGAGATTTGGAGATAAGAATTTGAGTAAAGTGTCAAATGAATCTTCTCTCCCCCCCCTTTTATAAGCACTTCCTCGCTTGGGAAGCGCAAAGGCCATCATAGCCTAGGCGTCTCTAGGTCTGACAATAAATGAATGCTCCACCACGTGTCAGAAAGGGAATCTTCGTTTGGCATTCCCAAGGCTAGACGTTACATTCACCAAGTCTTCTGCTACCCCACGAGCACATCTTCCTCGACCATGCGCGCAAATCATGTCCTCGACAAGGCTCGTCGACATAAAACGACACTTTAGCGGGCACATTTCCTAAACCTGGTCGACATAAAAACGCCATTTCCGCGAGCATGTCCTCGCACATGAATGGATGGTCGGGATGATAAAGGACCAATGTCGACCACCTCAACATTGGGACAGGCTATGAGCATTTGCCCGAACATCGTCATTCAAGGGCAATTGTCCACGAGACTATCTCAAGTCATCACTCTTCCTCAGAGCAAAGACTTGGGGGGCTTCTGTTCTGGACTGGGCAGGCGCTTGGCCCACAGTAGGGCAAGGCCCAATCCAGTCCAGCTCTTGGCCAAACCCAGTAGCCAGAAACTAGCCGTTAGCCAGAAACTAGTCGTTGGGCAGAAACTAGTCGTTGGGCATGTCCCCCTCACTCGTTTGGCAGTTCACGTGACCAACTGTCCCCCTTCACCTGGCAGTCTCCCATTGGTCGACTAAACATTTCAGCCATATGGGAGACCTTAGCCCCGCGCTGGGGGTTATTTCTGTAAATGCCGTCTCACTTGAGAGGGGCAGGTTTGATCGATATTCAATACTTGAAACCTTACCTTTGTACTTGTTTTCTCTCTCTTGCCCAATTACTTACTTTGGCATCGGAGTACCTTGCAGGTACAACCAACTTTCCTCTCCTACAAGCATCCTCATATATCCTGCACGAAGGCCACGACGATCCAGTCTGATCACCTCCGATCAGAAACCAACTACACCGATATTCCAATTATTAACAATCAATTGTACCTGCATCTATCATTCAAAGTCCAAACCTTAAGAACTTTAATGGCCTAACAGAATCAAACCTACCTTTGTCACAATAGAGAAAAATAGGATAATGGTCTGAGTAATTCTTGATAAAAGTGAAGTTGATTGTGTTCTAAAAGTACTCTATCATGCCTAATAAAAGAGTAAGCAACACATTTCCTTTCATTGATATAAATGTAATAAGTATGATTAGGTCAAGATGCATAAGTTCATTTTAATTTGTCAATTAATATTTAGTTTAATAATTTAATCTTTTAACTGAATTATTTTAATTATTGATTTACTCTTTAAATTTTAGTTTAATAATTATATTTAAACTTGTTTATATTCATACATTATGAGCGATACAAATCTGTCAAAGATCGAATTCTAGACTAACAACTCCCACTCATTTAGACATAGATAAATAAATAAAAATAAAAATAATTTATTAAATTAATTATATTTTAAAGTTTTATCAATTATATGTCATCAAAAAGGTCATTTTAATCCTCTAATGAAAACTTCTGTAAAAAAAAATCAAAGATTAAAATAGATAACAAACTTTAAAACAAAGTTTTAAAAGGATTACAACGGAAAGTTATATAAATAAAGAGGCCAAAAATATATTTAAACATATAAATTTTATCTTAAAAATTATGTTGAAAAATGACAGGAAAATTTTCTTTTTAATTAAAAGTTACACAATTTTAATTTTATTTTTTATTTTTTACTTTTTAACATGAACTTAAATAAAACACTGTTTAGCCTTTAGGGGACAGCATAAAAACCAAAAGTTGTTTAAAATCTTGTCAAAATATCATTGACATTTCAGTTACTTTATTCAAATACTAAAAATCGACTAAATCTTGAATTTGTTTTTCAAAATTATCACCCTAGCCTTTGAAGTATAAAATTACAATAAATCATCTATAAAAACTACTTTAATCTTATCAGTTTAGTCCTCAATTCTTGTAGTGTCACAGCATAAGATCAAAATGATTAGTCTAAAAATATTAGTATGATTTGAAGACCCTTCCTGTCTAGCATCTTCCCTACCTAGCAACCTTATTCACGGACAGTAAGGTCATCACTCACCATCTCTTTCTATTGCTTCAATTTGCCGCATCCTATGCAATAATCTACACTCACACTTTCGTTTAGAAAATGCCAAAAGAACATGTTTGGTTTGTTTAAGTCACGATGACAATTGAACATGTCTACTTCGTTTAAATCTGTGCTGTAAAAATTTTAAAATATATAATGAGACGAGACGAACATAAATAAAGATGAGTATTTAAAATTTTAATTTGTTCTACAAAAAATGAGATCAGGGCAAGATAGACATCGGAATTTTGTATTCTTAAAAAATAAAAGTTGTAAAAAAAGTTGTTAATATTCATTTTGTTTGCAAAAATAAAAATATAGGGTGGAAGATAAATATATTAAAGAATGTGGATATACAACATGTTCTATATATTCTATGATTGAGTCCATTTTATGAGTCTTATTTTCAGCATAGTCATTTAAATTTTTGAATAGTTTATAAATTTTGTTACCATTTAACTATAACAATACAATTGAATTTTTTTTAAATGTGATTTAATCATGATAAATCTATTATAAAATTTTATTTAATCTCAATTTAAGTACGAAAAATATGAAGCTTTGTGTTATATACCACCTTGCAAAGAGTCTTGACTTTCATGATGCAAACCATAATTTATAAATTAAATTAAATATTTGAACCCAAATATTTGATATAAATATTTTGAATTTTAAATGTAAATTTCTCTTTTAGAAGAAAAAAAGTGAACTCAAATTGAAATTGCATAGATTCTAAATCAAATTCAGATGGGACATAAAGGATCGGTGCCCCACTCAACTCCTTTTCGGTTTTGTTTGGGCTTTTCATCGTCAATTTGGTTTACCCTTTTACTTTCTTGAAAATCGAAATAATAGTATAATATTTTATATCTTTTGACACTTTTAATAGTAGTAACATTTTATATTTTTCCATTGATAGTATTACTAGCTTTGACAAAATAATGCACTCCTAATTAGTAGGTGTAGCCTATTATAACCCCACGAAATTAACTAATGTATCCTCATTATAGTTCTAACGGTCATTAATCATGCTAAAGAATTTTAAAAATTGCATTTCTTGTCTTGAAGTGTCTGTCTCTTAACAAAATATCATTTGAGTTATTGATTTCGTCAAGTGTAAGCAATATTGAGTCTTTCCATCTAGTAGGACTTTTTCTATGGGGTGTCTCACCTTTGGGTTAATAGTAGTGGGAAGTTTGGTTACCAACTCCTTCTTTTGTGACCACTATATCATCTTGATTGCTTAGTTGGTTACTATTTTTTACGAGAACCAACCATCTCCAACGTTTCCTCCTTAGTTGTCCTTATTTTTGAAGGAAAAAAATCTAAGAAGAAGCATTTATGGAGTAAATAAGTGAATTTTTTATCAAAATAACCCAGTATTTTTTAAAAAAATCTCCAAAATACTCCACAGTTTAAATTATTTTTCAAAGTATCCTACTTTGAGGTGGGCTTGAGAGGTGTCGCCAATTGGATTAGAGACACCTCATGGTGTCTCCAATCCAATTGGCGACTTGGTGTTAAACTTACAAGGGTGTCTCCATCTCAATTGGCGACACCCTTGTAAATTTAACATCCAGTCGACAATTGGATTGAAGACACCATGAGGTGTCTCTAATCCAATTGGCGACACCTCTCAAGCTCACCCCACTTTGGGGTACTTTGAGAAATAATTTGAAATGTGGAGTATTTTAGAATTTTTTTTTAAAAACTGGGTTATTTTAGTAAAAAATTTCTAAATAAGTGTTGTCATACTAAAAACTCCTAAAATTTGGTTATTTGTATACATAAAAGGATGAGAGAAAGAGAGAATGAAGTGGAAGAATATATTTAAATAGATATTTTTAATTTTCTTCGGATTTTTTGCAATTAAATCATTTTACATTTACACATTCATTTGTATACATTTATACATTCATTCGGATTTATACATTCATTCATACACTCATTCTGACTATTTTTGGTAGGGGACGAATGACCATGTGCCTGGAATAATCGTCTATATCCTCAGACTATGGCGTCTCTTCAGTTGATCCTTGGTCACTCATTCTTTCCTCGAAGTTTTCTCTCTCAATTTGGGTTAACAACCTTCTCTTGGTTCAATACTCTTTCTTTTGGTCAATCACTGCCCATTGGTTCCTCGGAAGAGTCGCATCCGCCCGTTCCTTTGGTTGATCACAGTCTGTCTATTAAAACCAATCCTCTTTCTTGGGTTAATCACCTTCTTTTGGTTAATCACCCTTCCTTTTGGTTAATCACAGTTCGTATGGTAAAACCAACCCTCCTTCTTGGGTTAATCACCTTTTCTTGGTTATTCACTCTTCCTTTTGGTTGATCACAGTCCGTCTATTAAAACCAATCTCCTTCGTTGGGTTAATCACCTTCTCTTGGTTAATCACCCGTACTTTTGGTTAATCACGGTCCTTCTGTTAAAACCAAATATCCCTTTGGGTTAATCACTATTTCTTGGTTAATCACCCGTACTTTTGGTTAATCACAGTCCGTCTGTTAAAATCAATCTCCCTTTGGGTTAATCACCTTCTCTTGGTCAATCACTTGTGCTCTTGGTTGATCACAGTCCGTCTGTTAAAATGAAACTCGTTCGTTGGGTTAAATACCTTCTCTTGGTTAATCACCTGTGCTCTTGGTTGATCATAGTCCATCTGTTAAAACCAACCTCCTTCGTTGGGTTAATCACATTCTCTTGGTTTATCACTCGTGCCTTTGGTTAATCACAGTCTATCTGTTAAAACCAATTGATCTCTTTGGGTTCGTAACCTTCTTTTGGTTCAATACCTTTTTCCTTGAATATTTACTGCTTATCAGTTAATATATCGAGTCCCTTTGGGTTTTTAACCTTCTTTTGGTTCAATACCCTTTGTTTCGGTTAACGACAATTCGTCAGTTATTGTACTGAACCTTCTTTGGGCTGGCAACCTTTGCTTGGTTCCACACCCATCCTTTTGGTCGATCACAGTCCATTTGTTAAAACCAATCCTTCCCTTTTTTGGGTTAATCATCTCTTGGTTAAAATACCCATTCCTTTGGTTGATCACCGTCCGTCGGTTAAACACCAATTTCCTTCTTCCCCATCAAGGTCACACTCTCTCTTCTGGTCGATCATCGTCTATCAGTTGAAATACCAAATCCCCAACGAGGTCACCTTATGTTCTTTCTTTGGTTAATCACTGAGTCTCGGTTAAGCACCCTTACTCTTATTTACTTGTCTTTATCTCTTGGTTTTGACACCACCTTTGTTTTATCCTTAGTTCCCCAAACTACGGAGCTCTGACTTCCTCATTCCATTGTGAGGATACATAGGCACGAGATCACAAGATCTTGGCGAGCAACCTTCATTCATTTTCAACCTTCTTCCAGTCTTCTTCCTGTCTTTCTCCTTTCTCTTCCCTGGTTCCATGAACTACGGAGCTCTGAATTTCTCATTGCACTATGAGGATACGTAGGCACGCAGGCCCCAATCCTCCGCGAGCACTTTTTCTTTTTCCATTTCCCTTCCCTCTTTAACTAGTAGACTTTAGATAGATAAACTATCTGAGCCTAGAAGCAAGCAAAATGGTCCCCGTTGAGTACGACGGATGCGTGGGGTGCTAATACCTTCCTCACGCATAACCGACTCCCTTACTCATTTCTCTTTCCCTTGGGTTTTATCGATATTTTCCCTGTCATTTGGGACTAAATAAAGTTTGGTGGCGACTCTGTTGTATCTTTGAGTGTGCAATTCACTCAGGTATAATCCCGCTAGCTTCAGGGAGCGGTTACTGCCTCTAAGGTTTTCCTAAACCCTAGACCCAAAAGACTCGTATAAATACTTCTCCCCTGATGGGAGAAAGGAGAACTCACTCATAACACCCAAAGCCCAACGCTCATACACAGAGTCTCTCACCTCATATGAGCAGGTCTTCTAAAACCATTATAACATCACCATATAGGACTTCTCGCTACATTAAACATGCCCTAACCACCCTATAATCATTATACACCTACTAAGGCATTTGAGTATCCCCTTCCCTTACAAGAATACCATGCACACCTGTATTTTTTAGTAGTACAATGACGTCCACCATGTGGCCCTTGTAAATCTAACATGGGTCACACCTTCTTCATCACAATCACCTTACTCACAGTTATCCTCCACTTTTATACCTAACCTTTCGCCACCATGGTTAATAGGAGAGTTTCTTCCTACACTAGATAATACAGTGGTAGCGGTGATGCCAACGCCCTGACAAAGATGTGTGCCGCCATGGACAACCTATGTTGCCAAAATCAGATATTGGATGACAACATCCACATTATCAAACAACACTAGCAAGAATCAAACCCCCAAAGGAGATGGAAGTGGTAGACCGATAAGTGCAAAATGTACCTATTTTTGTATATAAGTTTTGTTGCACTTATCATTACTTTGTGTTAAAATTGGTTGAATAAACCCCGCTTTGTTCGTAATTACGTTTACTTTACGTTTTAGTGTATATATTGCGTATCGTGTAAATATCATTGAGTTTAATTGATTTTAATTTATTTTTGCAGGTATTCCATCAATGGGATTTTGCCATTGTTGTATATAACATTGAATAAGCTTTCCAACGCTTCAAACCGTGCGTCAATCGGAGTTACGGTTCAAGAGTTATGGTCAAAACAAATTCTGGTTTGCTGTCATGTTCGCTAAGCGAACCAGGAGGCGAGCACTCGCTAGCAAGTTCGCACTGCGAACTCGGGGTGAATAAAAAGTGCCTGGAAGCATGAAAAACACAATTCTGGCAGTAGCTAAGGCGGTGTATGTTCGCAGTACGAACCTGGGCAGCAAATTTTGCCTATAAACTTCATTTTTCAGCATTTTTTAGAGGATGGTTTTGGGGATTCTTGCTCCAACTCCATCAAACTTCATTTTTTCAGTAGATTAGCTTAGAAAACAACATGGAAGCTTGCATACGAATGATCCGGGGTGGATTAATCGTCGACCGGTGTTGACAAACCGCGAGATTTTTGGTTCATTTCTCTTCTTCTTTGTATTTTTCTTCTTTGTTGGGTTTTGTATATGTATTGACTATGATCTCATGTATATTTGTCGCCCATGGCGTTGTATAAAACTTGCTTTACAAATCTCTATTGGTGATTGTCTCTGATTTTTGCTTTATGCGCGGGGTTTGGGTTGCGTTAGAGATAACCGTCGCAAACTTCGATTAGGGATGATTGTCTGTTAGTTTCTAGATTCTAGAGATAGATTTAGGGCTAGCAATCTTCAATAGGTGTCGAAACTTAATGCCTCTGTGCCTTGAGCTAGCGTACGAAAGTATCGGCAATGATAACACGGTTATTCTCACAACTTTGCGTTAGACATAACCTGTGTTGTGAGCGATGCTGGGTGATATTGAGGAGTATTGTAGGTTGAGTATAACTGGTCAGTAAGTTTAAGTTTGTGAGGAGTCGATTATGTGCATGCCGGATAAGTTTGTCTTGCTGAAGAATGAATTTGTTTTATGTTTTAATGTTTATTTTTCTATTTTCTTGTTTGAAACCATTTAATCCAAACTCATTAAAGCGAGAGACTGTCGAACGACATTCTTTCCCTCGAACCGATCTCTGTGGACGCGACATAAATCCCGGAGGGAATTCTTCCGAAAATAAATATTTTTGCTTGCTTGCCCTATTCTGCATTCAACAAAATGGCGCCGTTGCCGGGGATTGGTTTTGATATTGAATCACATTGCGATAGTTTCTTTGTTTTTAAGTTTTGTATATATCGTATATATTGTCTATTTCCATTATGTTTGTTCAAGTGTTGTATACATTTTGTTCCCGTAACGTTTGTTTAAGTGTTTGGTTAGGGCACTTGCTTTTGGTTTGCGCGGTGAGACATCACCATGGCATGAATGAAGGAAGTTTCTAATTAAGCATCGTAAAGGCGTCGAGCTTACGACGTAAAACAAGCATGTTTTATAGTTTTTCTTTTCGAATGTTTTTGGTTGTTGTTTGCTCACAGATTTTGATTGACTTATTTGAGGATGCTTTTGTGATTTTCCAAGTTGGTTCGTTTTAACTTGCGGATGTATGGTAATGATTTTGTTAAGTTTTGTACACGTCTGAGGTATGTATTTATTGCTTTCTATACTTTAGCATATTCATGATACTTAGGCATTTTACAAACTTCCATGCCATCCATTCTTTTGTATACTTGTTCTATTGTGAATCACTTTAGTTCCCACCTTTTTGTGAGGTAGCTTTCCATTGTTATATGCACGGAGTACCAACATTCTGGTTCTAACTGAATTTTATTATGTTGAATCTTTTATTTGTGTTGATTATATAAATGCATGAAAAGGATCAAGGCAATTGTTTCATTTTGAGCACAACCACCTTAGCCAAATAGTCAATTCACCTTGTGAGCGTGTGATCATTTGTAACCCCTTTGAGCTTTTTGATCCATGTTTTTATTTGAACTTAATGCTTGTCTATGAGTATTTAGTTCACTTATTTTTTAATGGATTTTGTTTTTTCTTGGACCTCAACTTTGTGTTGTTGTATGGATTTTTTCCTTGCCTTAGAAAGTATGGAGTATTCACATGATGGTGCGGTTGAATTCAAGTTGGGGAGAGAATGATTGTGTACTCATTGGTTGGATTCTATGCGGATTGAAAAAGAAAAGAAAAAAGAGAAAAATTTGTGAAAGAGAAAAAGAAAGAAAAAAAGAAGAAAAAGAAAATCCTTGAAAAAAGAAACAAAAAGAGTTTCAATAATTGTGCTAAATAAGTATTGTGTGTTGTGTAGCACTTGGGATTTTGGAAGAAGTTGGTTGAAATTTTGTGTGTGAATCTTTGTGAGTTTTCACTCCCTTAGGTTTAGGCAAGTTTTTGTTTCAATTACCTTTAGAAATTGCCCCTTGTTTGTTTACCCGACCACGCTACAACCTTGAAAGTCCTTGTGTTTCTTGCCTTTGTATGTTCAATGTGAATTTTTGGATGGTTGCATAATTTAGTCTATTGTTTGCATGATTGTTGTGTGAGTGAAAAGAACCTCATTTTGTGTTTTTCATCTACCGATGATTGTTTTTGCTAGGTGTGATTCACATTTGAACTTGTGTTGTTTTAGAATGTTCGACATGAATTTTTGTATTTTGCATTTGTTTCGTGACTATGTTGTCGTTGTAGTTTAGCGGTAAGTATTTACTGTGTGTGTACCGTTTTTCATTTGAACCATACATTTGTCTTCCGTTTTTCAAAACTTGTTGATTCGTGATTCTTTGGTTATCACTCGGTTTCGTTGAGTTGTTTGATTCTTATTTGAGGACAAACAATTAAATAAGTTGGGGAGAGTTTGATAAGTGCAAAATGTACCTATTTTTGTATATAAGTTTTGTTGCACTTATCATTACTTTGTGTTAAAATTGGTTGAATAAACCCCGCTTTGTTCGTAATTACGTTTACTTTACGTTTTAGTGTATATATTGCGTATCGTGTAAATATCGTTGAGTTTAATTGATTTTAATTTATTTTTGCAGGTATTCTAGCAATGGTATTTTGCCATTGTTGTATAGAGCATTGAATAAGCTTTCCAACGCTTCAAACTGTGCGTCAATCGGAGTTACGGTTCAAGAGTTATGGTCAAAACAAATTCTGGTTTGCTGTCATGTTCGCTAGGCGAACCAGGAGGCGAGCACTCGCTAGCGAGTTCGCACTGCGAACTCAGGGCGAATAAAAAGTTCCTGGAAGCATACACAATTCTGGAAGTAGCTAAGGCAGTGTATGTTCGCAGTGCGAACGGGGGTTCGCAATGCGAACCTGGGCAGCAAATTTTGCCTATAAACTTCATTTTTCAGCATTTTTTAGAGGATGGTTTTGAGGATTCTTGCTCCAACTCCATCAAACTTCATTTTTACATAGATTAGCTTAGAAAACAACATGGAAGCTTGCATACGGATGATCCGGGGTGGATTGATCGTCGACCGGTGTTGACAAACCGCGAGATTTTTGGTTCATTTCTCTTCTTCTTTGTGTTTTTCTTCTTTGTTGGGTTTTTTATATGTATTGACTATGATCTCATATATATTTGTCGCCCATGGAATTGTATAAAACTTGCTTTATAAATCTCTATTGGTGATTGTCTCTGATTTTTGCTTTATGCGTGGGGTTTGGGTTGCGTTAGAGATTACCGTCACAAACTTCGATTAGGGATGATTGTCTGTTAGTTTCTAGATTCTAGAGATAGATTTAGGGCTAGCAATCTTCAATAGGCTTCGAAACTTAATGCCTCCGTGCCTTGAGCTAGCGTACGAAAGTATCGACAATGGTAACACGGTTGTTCTCTCAACTTTGCGTTAGACATAACCTGTGTTGTGAGCGATGCTGGGTGATATTGAGGAGTATTGTAGGTTGAGTATAACTGGTCGGTAAGTTTAAGTTTGTGAGGAGTCGATTATGTGCATGTCGGATAAGTTTGTCTTGATGAAGAATGAATTTGTTTTATGTTTTAATGTTTATTTTTCTATTTTCTTGTTTGAAACCATTTAATCCAAACTCATTAACGCGAGAGACTGTCGAACGACATTCTTTCCCTCGAACCGATCTCTGTGGACACGACATAAATCCCGGAGGGAATTCTTCTGAAAATAAATATTTTTGCTTGCTTGCCCTATTCTACATTCAACATAGACCCCCAACTATTCTCGGACAAAAAATCAGAGGCGTCTGTCCCTGAAGGATTCAAACCTCCCACTCTGACCAAGTTTTATAGATGTAGTTATCCTTATGAGCATGTTGCCTCCATCAACACTCATATGACCAACACTCATATGGCCAACATCGAAATGCCTGACTCTGTGAAGTGTAAATTGTTGTCTGGTACCTTCAGTGATACACCTTTACCGCTTCTCCCTTAGCAATTTTATCTCCACCCCTCCTTCACAAATATTCTTATTCACGAGGGTAACCTTAGATCGAAGTCCTCGGTTGGTGCGAGAATGCTTCTCCATTTTTGCTTTCTCCACTAAGAGGCATCTTATAAGTTGGACTTCTACCAATTCACATAGTTGGGTAGAAGGCATGTCAAGGAGTGACTGATAGTCATTGGGAAAATTCTCAGGAAAAGAGAAATGTCGATAAAATAATTTCACCAATTTAAAATCATGGTTAATCCACAAAGAGGTCCCCGCGGGAGAAGATTCACCTCCCACCCTCTCCTCCTCGGGTCCTACTTCACGAATTTCAGGTGGACCGAAGGGACCCTCCGCCATCCGCGAAACTTGGGGAGGGCGAGCCTTAGTAGCGCGTAAAGTTTCACAACTGCTCGCCCCCATTTACTAATCATGTCTTGGGGAAGGGAAATATGAACCTTCCCCCTGCTTATGCATCTACATTCTCACTAGGTGATCCCTCATCTTGTCAACAAGGATCTTCTCCATCTCCCACACATGTAAAATATTGTTAAGGAACAAAATCAGTAAACACAATATTGGACTAAGAAAGGTGTTCTTTCGAACCTAAATATGTCTTCATTCCATCGCCATCTTCAAGATCCATGTTAATAAGGGTATTGGATTCCAAAGAGAGAAATCATCTCAAAATCTGAATCACTTCGCGATCAATGGGAGAGAGGACACTTGGGTCCAACCTTTCGGTGATACGTCGATGCAGTGACCAAGATAATGAGAATGATGGATAACCCATCATCCTCGCTTTGACTGGAGAGGAACCATTCCACCCTATTACCCTCACAAATTTGTCTTTCTAATCATTGTAGGGGTTTGTAAAGGGTTTTATCAAACATCCACCATGAAAATGGAGCAACGTCACCCAGCCATTAGTGGGGAGGGTTTTTGTTTTGAAAAAAATAAAGGAACACTTCAACAACAGGAGATACGCTTAAGTTGCAATAGACTATCTGAAAAGCCCTTAGTATGCCCCACGCGTTTGGGGTAATTGAGAGAGGCAACGTTGATTATCATCAGAGGTGGGCAGAATTAAAACTCGTAACTCATGAAGAATATGGAGGTGAGTGTAAAAATAGAGAGTGGACAGTTCAGTGCAGGTATCTATATTCGCCATCTCCTCCTTTGATCAAGGCTCGATAATCACATTTCTCTCACGACCCATACTGGAAAATATGATACCTTGACAAAACTTATCAATCATATCCATTGCGGAATGCAAAAATGAAATGTCTTGAACATGAACAAGTTTGGTTTCCTTCCCTATGGTTACTAAGGGTAGAGAAATTGTAGAGAAAATGGTTTCACTTTGATATATTTCTAGAAGGAGAGAAATGGGAGAAAAGAAAGAAAGAAAGGGTTTCCAAAAGAATATATAGGAAACCCCAATGGCATAAGTCATGCAATCATCCAATGGGGTAACTGCCACCAGAAGTGGAAGCGTCATTACACCTGGAAGACACATGTAAGAAATATGGAAAGCCGATTTCCCCAAGGAACGCTATCATGAAGTGCATTAAATGCTACCTATGTTCTTTTTTCCAACGAAGCACTCAAGCTTTCAATAGTGATTGACGTTTAGTATCTCAGAGTCTAATTAGAAAAAATAGAGCATACCCCTTGTAGTTCAGTCGGTCAAGGGGTGTCGCCTCAAGCTAAGGGGCTTGCCTTTTAATAATAAACACCTTTAGCTGAGGGACTCACCCCAAGCTGAGGAACTTGCCATTTAATAATAGATGCCTTCAATTTAGGGACTCTCCCTTTAATAATATACACCTTCAACTGAGAGACTCGCCCTAAGTTAGGGGACTCGCCCTTTAATAATAAACGCCTTCAGCTGAGGGACTCATCAAATCTGAGGAACTCGCCACAAACAAAAGGAGTCGCTTATTTGTAGTAAATATATGACATCCACTCATGTAAGGTGAGGGTGCGTCCCAGACAAAAAATGATCTTAAAAGCAATTCTCCTTTATTAAAACCTTCATGCTTGAGAGACATTATACATTATTATATTTGTGAGCGTCTAATACTATGGCGCCCTCACCGAAGAGCAGTAACTCCTAAGCTGAAACTTAAGGACTCACCTTGGACACTAATGATGTGTGTAAAGACGTTAGTCAAAGGAAACAAAGTCATCCACTAACTCCTGAAGGTTAGGTGGTCAATAACCTCTCATGATTAGGTGGTGATAGCCGCCACTCGGAGTTACTCAAACCCTAGGCCCAAAGGGTATCTATAAATATTCCTCCCCTAGAGGGAGAATGGACAATTCATTATAGCTAAAACATAGCGCTTAGCCAGATCATAACACATATTGATCGTACCCCTTACACGCTTACTACAAGCACATCATCTATCAATAGAGTCTCGCACCTCACGTTAGTAGGATTCCTAAAACCACCATAAAACACCACCGTACATGACTTATCGTCATCGTGGATAAACCCTAACCACAAGGCCTTTGAGTTCTCATGTTATTGCAGGAGAAACATGCGCACCTTTATTTTTTAATATATATATATATATATATATATATATATATATATATATATATATATATATATATATATATATATATTGTTGTGAATTGATATCGTCAAGAACAAATCAAAATATTAGAAAAAGATTGAGTTTCTTGAACAAACATAAGAAACCCTATTAGGTTTTACAAAAGAAAGAGAAGAAGAAAAAAGAAGAATAAGAATTAGTTAAATCTGTTTTTCTATTCACTTTCTTAATAAGGGTTCAAAGATTACAAGTGAATACTAATAATTAACCTCTCTCAACAACCTGAGAGAACTAGTCTATTTATAGACTACTAAGTTAACTTAAACTACAAGTTAACTTAACAATTGGGCTTACAAGCAAGACTCAATTTGACATGCTAACTTAAACACAGATATAACATATTTCGACAGCATGTTTGAACAGACTTCGACTCTAGCATGCACAACTCCTCTCGAACCATGAAACTACCATTGTCGACACTAAAGTTCGATCCAAAATACCACAAATCTCCACCTTGGAACAAACTCTACACTAACAAAGTAACAAAATAGTTTTCATCATCCATGGCTTTCAGCCATTCAGTCTTATTTTGACTTCTCATAACTTCCTTATAGTCTCTAGGTTCTTCATCAAGAACCTCACTTGCAGTGATTAAGGCATAAGTTATGGGATCTGCATAACCAAGTCTCTGAGGTGGCTTGATGACTCTTCTCAATTTGTCTCTTGCCAGCAGGTAGTCATTATCAATTTCCTCAGCTTCGACAGTAGCTTCTGCATCTTCTTCGACTTCATATGGGTCATGTAATTCAGCATTACTATACTCCACCTCAACAAAAATTTCTTCTTGTTCCGGCTCTTCTTTAGAGATCTTCGAACTTCGATCAATGTCATCAGTTTTCTTGAAAGCCATCCCAGCTCCATTGAAAACTGTATCTCAACTTGCGATACACCAGCTGTGACCTGGCTCTAGCCACCATAACCTATAATCTTTGACTCCTTCTGGGTATCCAAGGAACATACATCTCAGAGCTCTAGGTTCAACATTGTCTTGCCTAATATGAGCATGGCTAAACAACCAAATACTCTAAGTCTGTTGAGACTAGGTGGATGTCTCAACCAGACTTTTTCATGTGTCTTCATTCCCAAAGTTGTTGAAGAAAACCTATTTATCAAGTATGTTACAGTCACAACAGCTTCTGCCAAAACATCTTCTTCAATCCTGCACTTACCAACATGCACCTCACCCTTTCCAGAATGGTTCAATTAAATCTTTTAGCCAAACCATTTTGTTGGGGAGTCCCTGCAGTAGCTATGTGCCTTGAAATACCATATGTCACACAATAGTTGTCGAAAACCTCATTGAAAAATTTAAGACCATTGTCGGTATTCAACCTCTTGACCTTCCCGCCAGTTTAGTTTTCGACCAGAGTCTTCCAACTTTTGAACTTTTCAAAAGTTTCATCCTTAGTCTTCTGGATGAATACCCATAACTTTCTGGAGTAATCATCAACTATGGATAAAAAATACTTTGCACCTGAGTGTGAAGGATTCCTTGCAGGTCCCCCAAAGATCAGCATGAATGTAATCAAGGGATCAAAGTGTTCTTTGTTTACCTTTCTTAAACTTCATTCTACAGGATTTACCAAATACATAAGGTTCACAAAACTCCAGTTTTTTGACCTTGTTGCCACCCAACAGATTTTGCTTTGACAATTCGACCAGACCTATTTCACTGACATGGCCAAGTCTCTTATGCCATAGCTCAGTTTTCGACATAGGTTTCATGGATGCCACATCTGCTAAACCAATTACAACCTCAACCTCAAGGGTATACAAGCCTTGTTTCTTCATGCCTTTCTATACTTCCTTCGACCCCTTCATTACCCTTAGGATACTTTGCTCTCCTTCGAAAACATATCCTTTCTTATCGAATTCACCAAGAGAAATCAAATTCCTCTTAAGATCAAGTACATACCTAACATTAGTCAATAGCCTTATTGACTCATCATAAAGCTTGAGTCTCACAAATCCAATACCTGCAATTTTGCAAGCTTTGTTATTTCCCAGCAGCACTGATCCATCATCTTGATCACATAATTCCTCAAACACGTCTTTGTTTGGAGTCATGTGGCAAGTATACCCTGAATCCATAATCCACTCTTTGCTATTGTCACTGCTTGAAACCACCAGGATATCACATGATTCATAACCATCGTGCATAATGACTACATTACCATTATCCTTTCCACCATGATTGTTCAGTCGATCAGGGCATACTTTTCTTGTATGATCCTCCTTCTTACAATGATAAGACTTTATAGTATGAGCATTACCACCATAAGAATTCTGTAGAACTTTACCCTTCTTCTTCTTAAACCTACTATATTTCTTCAAGAATTTCCCTATAACGAACAAACCTTTACCAATAGAAGATGGCTTGTGCTTATTTTGTTTGTTCAAATCCTTAAAATATAAGGCAGATTGAACATCTTCAAAGGTCAACAACTTTTTTCCATACAAGAGAGTTTCTTTGAAGTGAGCATGAGACTTAGGTAAAAAGCACAACAGCAACAACATTTGATCTTCATCATTAATCTTGACCTCAATATTTTCAAGATCAAGAATAAACTTGTTGAATATATTCAGCTGCTCAGCCAAGGCTTTGTCTTTATCTTGAAAGAATTCAAAACTTGCTTTAGGTAGAGACGATTAACCAATGATTTCGTCATGTACAAACCTTCAAATTTCGTCCACACACCCGCTGCAGTTTTCTCCTTTGAAACTTGCTGGAGAATCTTATCACCAAGGCTTAACACAACGACATTGTGGGCTTTTTCGACCATCGTTGTCTTCTCATTCTCCGATAGGACAACATCCATCTTCTCTGATCATTTCAACGCTTTTAACAAACTTTGTTGAACAAGAAAGTCTTGCATCTTCAAGCACCACAAACAAAAATCATTCACACCGGTGAATTGCTCAATCTCATACTTTGTTGAGGACATCTTCTCCTCCACACTCACCACACCAGTTTATTGTGAATTGATGTCATCAAGAACAAACCAAAATATGAGAAAAAGATTGAGTTTCTTGAACAAACACAAAAAACCCTATTAGATTTTACAAAAGATAGAGAATAAGGAAGAAGAAGAAGAATAAGAATTGACTAAATCTGTTTTTCTATTCACTTTCTCAATAAGGGTTCAAAGATTACAAGTAAATACCAACAATTAACCTCTCTCAACAACCTGAGAGAACTAGTCTATTTGTAGACAATTAAGTTAACTTAATCTACAAGTTAACTTAACAATTACGCTTACAAACAATGCTCAATTCGACAAGCTTAGTGTATTTTTGTGTGGGGTCCACCAATTTTTGGTGGGACCCACATTAGAAAGATGAAAAAAATAAAAAGAAAATAGATGTAGTGTATTTTTGTGTGGGACCCACCAATTTTAGATGTGTGTTAGCATTTCCCATATATATATATATATATATATATATATATGGAAAATGCTAACACACATTCAAAATTGGTGGGCCCCACACAAAAATTACATCTATTTTCTGTCTATTTTTTTCTTCATCTTTCTAATGTGGGTCCCACTAAAAAATGATGGCCCCACACAAAAATATAATAAGGTGTATGTTGCTAATGCACACCTACATGGGTGTGTATTAGCATGACCATATATATATATATATATATATATATATATAATTTGTTCAGCATTTGAAATCTATTTTAAAAATTAAAATATATGAGATCTTAAAATCCTTGTCTTGAGTTTGGTCGACCTAGTTTGGGCCCGTTTGTTTTGTTTTTTTTTTTAAAATGATTTTTATAGTGTAATATAATTTTGTGGAAAAAATTTTTACAAAGAAACTTTTCATAAAAGCTTCAAATGAAAATTTTATTTAAATAGTTATTCTTAAAATGTTATTTTAGGTATTTCATCATTTTATAGAAATTTTTTTTGGATATCAAAATTTCAAAAAATCACTTAATTTTGAAGCTATTTCAAGTAGTTTTTCATAAAAATCATTTTTGAAATACAACTTTTTGAAAAAATTGTGATTTTGATTATGTTTTGATCTTCAATAATGTATATTTATGTTATAGAATGTCAAAATTAGTCTTTTAATTTATAAAAAACAAATTTAAAAAAACTTGTAATATTTTGAAAAACGTTTTTGTAGAATCTATTTTTAAAAATACAAAAAAAAAAATCTATTTTTTTAAAGCTAAAACAAACTGGCCCTCTATCAAAGAAGAAAAATTCATTCCTTTCCAAAAACATAAATCTAAATAAGGAACTTATGCGGGGTCCATTTGAAATTGTGCAATAATAGAAACAAAATAAATGTTTGTATTTACTGCACGAGTCATAATGCAGCCCACGTGTGAGAAAAATAGAGAGCCAAGTTTTCTTGGCTATAATTGGTTATATATTTTTGTAACAAAAATATATTATCAACCGGTTAAAAATAAATTGTATACCGTTTCATTAGAAATTATTTACATTAAAAAATATATTTATTTTGAAACATTCATCAATTAAATCATATTTAAATACTATATCTAATTATTCTCTCTCGATTAAAATTTTAAATTTTTTCTATATTAATATTTTCCATATTTTCTCATTTTTATTTTTATTTTTTTATCTCTATTTATTTTTTTATTTTTTATTTTGGAAGAAGACAGAGAGATTTTCATTATAAAAAAAACATTACAAGCCCAATACCGATCCACAACGGATCCAGGTTCCAAATGACAATAACGACAAATAAACTATATATGACTACAATATGTATTTAGTTCGAAATTGGTTTCAGCCCTTCTCATGATTACATACTTGATATCCTCAATCTTCAATTCCTCCATTTTTGCTTCTTGAAATATGATTTGATTCCTTAAGGTCCAAACACAATAAATTGTTTCCGTGAGGGTAAGTTTAAGTTACTTCCTCTTACTTCATTTTCCTTTCACTACTTGTTGAATCCATTGTAGTTCATGATGCCAATCAAGAGGTGCTCGCTGATATCCGATCCACTTCATCATTAGATTCCAAATATTTTTTGCAAACGGACAATCAAAGAAGAGGTGTTGTCCAGATTCAGGTTGCTCACAAAAGACACGCATACCATCAGTAGCGATACCAAATCTTTGTAGCATGTCCTTTGTGGGTAACTTTTGGTGACATAACATCCAAAGAGTGTGAACAACACGAGGTCTAGCAACATAAATCCACATGAGATTTTTCCAATTCACTTCATTTTTAGATCCTCTAAATAAACAATAGATCTTTCTTGTGTTATATTTCCCAATTACATGTAATTCTTGCCAGCAAGTAGAATGTGAAATGAAGTCTCGATTTTTGAAGATTGACTTGATGATCCACGGTGAGTTTACATTTGGTTGATAGTGGGTGACATCCTCTGATTTCAGGTAGTAAATTTGCACCCATTGAATCCATAACTTGTCCTTTTTCTGCCAGATGTCCCACAAAAGTTTCCCAATCGCCGCCTTATTCCAATCCACCAAAGAGTGTAAATTTAATCCTCCTGCATTCTTGGGGTCACACATGTGGTCCCAAGCAACTGGTGATCGTCTGCTCGCTTCATTACTACTTGTCCAGATAAACCTTCTGCAGATGCCTTCAACATGTTTCAAAACATTTTTTGACAGCGGGAAAATCTGCAGCCAGTAATTTAAAATAGCAAATAAAACACTTCTAACTAGTTGGATACGTCCAGCATAGGAGAGCAAACGAGTGGTCCAATGGTTAATTCTCTGTAACATCTTGTCAATGAGGGGTTGGAAGTGATTGATAGTGAGTTTACGACTATTGAGAGGAACCCCTAAATATTTCACCGGTAAGGCACCCACATCAAATCCCGTGATTTGTTGCATAGTGTGTTGGATCCCTGGTGCAACTCCTCCAAAGAACATCTTGCTTTTTGGGTTACTAATTTTCAACCCTGTGGATTCAGAAAAGGTTTTCATTTTTTCCATCAGCAATTGGATTGAACCTGCATCTCCTCTTAGAAACACTAGGATGTCACCTGCAAAACATAAATCAATAATTTTTAGTTTGTCACATTTAGGGTGGTAATTGAAGTTCGGGTCATCTTCAAGGCTTTTAAGGACCCTATGGAGATACTCCATAATGAGGACAAATAGGAGGCGAGAGATGGGGTCTCCTTGTCTCAAACCCTTTTTTGCTTTTAGTATATTTGTGGAAGCGCCATTCAACGAAAACCTGTAAGATACACTAGTCACACAGTTCATAATCTAGTTACTAAATATATGAGGAAAACCAAGTTCAGTCATTATTTGGTGTAGGGCCATCCATTCTACCGTATTATACACTTTCGTAATATCCATTTGCACCATGCATCTGGGGGAAATCGATTTCCTGTTGTAGCCTCTAACAAGTTCCTGTGCAAGAATGATGTTATCTTGTATTGTTCTACCCGACACAAAGGCTGCTTGAGAATTTTCTACCACGTGGTGGATTACTTCCCCCAACCGATTTATGAGAATTTTCAAGATGATCTTATAGAGTGTACTACAGCATGCGATAGGTCTCATGTCCCTAATAGTCGTGGCAGCAAGAATTTTAGAAATTAGAGTGATAAGAGAACAATTGACAGCTTTGTATAAATTTCCTGCAGTGAAAATTTCCATAACAGCAGCTTGTAAATCATCTTTTACTATACTCCAAGTTTTCTTGAAGAAATATGTGTTAAAGCCGTCAAGGCCAGGGGCTTTATTGTCTCCAATATTTTTCAAGGCCATCCATATCTCCTCCTGTTGGATAGGTTGGATCAAAGTCTGAGCTTGATCTGAAGTCAAAGTTTTTCCCTTTCTCATGCATCGAATATCAATGGTTTTCAAGGCAGGAGCTCTAGTGCCAACCAAATCGGTGTAGAATTTCAGGACTTCTTGCGAAATACTCTCATGGTCAGTCAAAACAATTCCATTCAAGAAAGTCAAGGTGTGTAGTCCTTTATTTTTATTTTTTTCCTTGACTATGACATGGAAGAATTTGTTGTTATGGTGTCCTAGTTTTAACCAATTCACCTTTGCCTTTTGCTGCAGCATAGTTTCCTCCATGTGGTTCAAGTGCAGCAGGGTTTCAGTATGAGTTTTCACCTGTTGTATCGCCTCTGAGTCATGTGGGTGTTGTTGCATTGCACAATGGGCTTGTTCCAGGTGTTGTCTTGCCTGTTGTACTTGTTTTTGTATCTCAGTCATTTTCCTGGTCAGGGGCTTCAAATCCCTTTGTAGTTTCTTGAGTTTCAACCAGAATTTAACCATGGGAGATCCATACGTTTCCTGGTGCCAGCTATTAGCCACTATATCAGTGAAATCAGGTTCATATGCAATGCAGTTGATGAATTTGAACATGCTTTTCCTCTTTGGATAGTGATAGATTATATTGTTAATTCTGATTGGTGAATGATCAGAGATACTAGGTTGCATTACTTCTACAGTTGCCTCAGGAAATTTGTGGAACCAAGCTGTATTTCCAATAACTTGATCGATTCTGGAATAGATCATACCTTGAGTTTGTCTATTAAACCATGTGTAGCGGTTGCCCATTGTAGTAGCCTCAAACAATCCAAGAGCATCCATCTTAGCCCTTAAATCTCTGTATTCACTCTCTTGAATTTCATTACCTCCCACCCTATCATCACAAGTCAACACATTGTTGAAGTCTCCTACAACAATCCAAGGATTATTAATGTTCTGTCCTAGCTCTTCGATTTGTGTCCAGAGAATTTTTCCTTTTTCCAGTTGGTTGAGTGCATAGATTATAGTAGCTTCATACTGTAGAGTGTGATCTAGGGAGTATATTTCTGTGTGCGCATATTGCTCAGCTACATGGGTGATCTTTAGGTTAATATAAGTTGGGTTCCAAAGAATCCAGATGCGTTCGTTTGCATGATATTCGTAGTTGTCAGCGTAGTTCCACTTGGTTCCCAATTTCAATCTAATCTTCTCAGCATTGTTCTTTTTCACTCTAGTTTCAAGCAAGGCTATAATAGGGACGTTAAATCTGTGGAGGCCGGAGCTAACCTCCTTGTGTCTAGCTTGCTTGTTAATGCCCCTATAATTCTAAGATAACATCATTTTACAATGCTTACATTTCCCTTAGGACATTCTCTATTCATAAGGGGAGTGAAGACATTGCAATGTTCAACAGAGGCAAAATTAAGTTCTTTATTAGGAGGAGTAGAATGCACAGTTCGTTTACCTCTATCTGTCTTGGTAGCTGACACCACAGTCCACGATGTATGTTTATCTTCAGTAGCTTGTATGTTGGTTGTTGCCGGTTCCTCTACAGCATTAGCAGGTTGGTCTCTTGGTTGTAATGATTGACTTGAATTTGTTTCCGTGTTAAGCTTGTTTCCAGTCGGTTTCCAAATTTTTTGTTGTGGTTATTTTTTGGGTTGTTGTTGTTTGGCTGCACAGTCATGGCCAATTCTTAGGCAAGTGTGACAGTATGTTGGTAACCATTCATATTCAACCGGTTGCTCAAGCAGTTTTCCCTTGTGATCCTTTATGAGTATCATCTCTTTTGTCTTCTGTGTAATGTCCACCTCAACTAGCACCCTTGCATACGAGATACGAAGTTTTTTTGCCGTACATTCGTCAGTGGTGAGAGGTCTTCCAACCGCACTCGCAATTTTAGATATGCTCTTTTCCCCCCAGAGATGTAGAGGTAAGTTTAGTAGTGTGATCCATATTGGCAGGACTCGTAGGAGATCTTCTCGTAGTTCAAATTCCGCTGACCATTGTTTTAAGAACAAGGGTTTTCCATATATGAAATACGAACCATTTGACATAATTTGTTCCCTATCTTCTTTGTTCCTGAATCGCACAATAAAATAACCAGCATCATTGTAATACAATTCAGGTAATGCTATCGAATTTCAATTCTTCTCCATAAATCTCTTGATTGCATTCATAGATGGAATATTCCCTAGGGCAAAATAGGACCATTGCATTCTCCCAGAATATTATTTCATCAGCAATATCATCTTCATCAATTGACACTTCTATTTCTCCATTAACCATAGTAGGCGCCACATACTCAACTGCCATTCCTCTGTTTAGTACACGATTATTTTGGATGACATCCACTCATGGACGGTGGTTCACTGGTTCTGGCTCCTTTGATTTTGGTGGTTCATTCTTTTTCGGTTCCTTGTTTTCCTCTGCATCGTGGAGAACTACGCCTTCACTCAGTTGCTGCGTTGGATGACTCTATTTCAGTAGATCGTTGGTAATATTGATGTCTTCCGTAACTTCTGATTGCTCCTATTTATTTATTATCACTACAAATATTAATAATCTATTTTCTAATTTTAATAAAATTAACAATTTATTTTATCTCACGGTCAACACAATATCTATTTTATTTTAATTAATCATTCTCTTAATTTGAGATATAAAATCCTTATTTCTAAATATATTTTTTTTCTTTAACCATCTCATAGTTTTTTTTCTTTTTGTATAACTATTTAATACAATTAAATTTATATGACTATTGTTCATCTTACCATTAAGTAAATTATTTTATATTTTGCATGTGTATCTAAATACATTTCATATTGTATCATATAATTTTTTGATCTCACAGATTATTATTATCACAATATCTATTTTATTTTAATTCACAATTTGCCTTGATTTAAAAGACAAAACCCTTATTTTAAAATATCAATATTTCCTTTTTTTTTCTTCTCACGAGTTTTTTTTCCTTTTTATATGATTATTTAATAGAATTGAGTTTATATAATTATTTTTCATTTTACAATTAAGTAACTAATTTTAAATTTACATATGTAAATAAATACATTTTAGGTCACTATTAGTAAATACATATTTTATTTTAATCAACAATTATCTTAATTTAAAAGATAAAATCATTACTTCCAAATATTAAATATTCTCTTTTCTATGTTATTTTTTTCTTTTTGTATTTTAATACAATTGAGTTTACATAATCATTATTTATTTTAAAATTATTGTATAAAATAAATTTACATGTGCAGCCGCTCGAGTATCTTGTTGGTTGTTATTCCTTCCGTCTCATAAAAAAGACTGTATCTTATATAAGCAATAAACAATTTTTTAAAAAATAATTGGATGTGTTCATTTTAATGATAAAATTAATATTATTTATTAGAATATTCTTATTAATTCTAAGTAATAGAGTAGTCGAATAAAGTAAAAGTAAATAAATAGAAATATAGTAGTGAAAAAGTAGTAATAAATATTATATTGATATTATAAAAGAACAATTATTTTAAAACTGACAAAAAAAATGCAAATATAATACTTTTTATAATACAGAGAAAGTATACATAACTGTCAAATTTTTTTTATTAAAATCAGAATAGAAAAAAAATTATTAATAAAAACGGTATGAACTTTGTATCTTGAGGTGAGGCCTCCCTTGATAAAATAGGGGTAATTTACCCCTAGTAATATGTCACCATTAACAAGAAGACTCATGAAGTCAAATATATAAACTAATTTTTTCACTACAATAAATTTTACACTTAAATAGTTTTTTCTCCTTTAAACTGACGTGCGCAAGGGTTCAGTTTGGTCCCTTAACTTTAAAAAGGGGCAAGTTTGTCTCTTAACTTTTAAAATGGTGTCAAAGTAGTCCTTGCCGTTAGTTGGCTAAAACGTCCGTCTATTCTTGATTACGTGGCAGCTGACATGGATTTGAAAGTGACAGTGTAATTAACCTCTTGCCCTGTTTGCTTGATATCTACGCTCGCTCTTTCTCTCTCCCCAATCTAAACCACCACTTTTCTACTTCTCTCTCACTCCCAACTCTCACCATCATTTCTCGCCCTCCACATTCTCATTCCAACCTCTCCACTTCCCATCCTCCTCTGTTCAAACTTCCCAAAACCTCAACCACCATTCATGCCACCAGAGGTGTTCTTGCTGTTTTTTAATTCATCACCGCCACCAGCCTCACCCGTGTGGATAGATCTGTAAAAGATGAACACAAAAAGATGAGAAATCCAGTTATGAAATTCAGCCATTCTGACATTCTGATGCTTTGGATGATTTTTTGTTTAAACACCATTTAAATGTCTGTTTTTTATGCAGAAAAGATTGTATAATAATTTGTATATAAGGACCAACATATATGGGATTGTAATGGTTATAATAATATGAAATTATAATTTTATAACTATGAGAAGAAGTTGGGGAATGGTTACTTGAAGGAAGAGTGTCATGTGCCAGTGACAATAAAAAGATAATTAATGTAAAAAAATGTTGAAAAAATAATATTTTTAACACTAATAATTAAAATACTACATTGGTCTCTACTAGGGGTGGCAAACGGGCATGTCCGTCCCGTTTAGGCCCGCCCCGCAAAAGCCCGAAAAAAAATGGGGCGGGGCGGAGCGGTCAAAGGTAGAGATGCGGGTTCATTTTCTAGGTCCGCCCCATTTAGTGACGGGCTCGCGGGCATGCCCGCTATTATCTTAAAAAAAAAACTTTTTTTTATTCATTATATAATAAAAAAAAAACTCATTAATCTTAATACTACCAGTAAAAAAACACTATCATTATCCTACATAAAATAATTAAATTCAACAAACCTTAAATTTTACAAATTTAATTTAATTTCCTAAATTTTATGGGCCATAAGACATCATAAAATAAAATCAATTTTATTTGTTCCTAAATTTTTCTTATGTAAGAGTTTGGTCTTTTCTTTTTAGTTTGTTTTAGTTGGTGCTGCTGGACCCTAGGGGTCACTTGGCTTTGTAGTTGGTTTTTTGAATATATATGTATATTCTTTTTTTTTTTTTTTTTTTTTTTTTTTTACCCGCGGGCATACCCGTGACCGTCCCACGTCCGCCCCTCTTTTTTACGGGGCAGGGCGGGGCGGGCATACTTAAATATGCGGGTTCAAAATTCAAGTCCGGCCCGCAAAAAATGACGGGTAAAACGGGCTTTCTCCGCGGGCCGGGCCCGTTTTGCCACCCCTAGTCTCTGCCATGTATATTTAACTTTGGGTGCTTAGGTTGAATTGATTAAAAGAAATGGTTTCCAATCGGTTCAAAGATAACAAACTGGTATCCAATTTATTTTATAATATTAATAGACTTTAATTTTATGTGTGTATTGATATTTTATCATAATCACTTGCAGTATTGATATTTTAAGTGGAAACTATATCACTCTTTCATTAATTTAGTCGCCATTAATTTTAAAAGTCTTTATAAACAAAAGTTTTAATTAAAGCTCTTGTATTCCCTTCTTCTCAATGTTACAGGAATCACTTTTGTGGGAACAACCGGTAATAAGACAAACACTGACATTGATATCGCTTTGTCATAGTTATAAAATTATAATGTGACCACTTTGGGCATCGTTTTGCCAGTGCTGCATTAGATGGAACCGTCTGCACATGGCAGCTAGAGGTAGGAGGAAGGAGCAACGTTTTGCCAGTGACCACTGTTGTAACTTACGAAGATGCTCGAGTAATGAAGTGGCATTCAGTTTGTTGCACATAAAGTTCTCAAAAGATCGTGCCAAGAGAGAAGAACAAACTAAAAGTTTCTGCCAACAGTGTTGCACATAAAGTCCACCTTGAAATACGTGGCACCTGTTTTCAACTTTTGACTAACAGAATCAAACGGAAGGATAAACGTGACACCATTTTAAAAGTTAAGGGATGAACTTGCCACTTTTTAAAGTTAAGAGATCAAACTGGGCCCTGGGGCAAAGTTAAGGGACGAAAAAGATTATTTTGCCTTTTGATTTTAGTTCTTAAATTATTGTCTGTAGAAAAATCTGAAGGTAAATTTGCTGGTAACATGCAAAATTTAATTTTAAAGATAAAATCAAATAAAATTTAAGGATTTTATCAACAAAAAAAAAATACAGATACGAAAAATAAAAACATGCTAATTTATAGGGATTAAAAAATTATTTAAATATAAATTTTACTATTTTTAAATTTAATTAATTATAATTAAGGTTTCTATTTTTAATAATTTACATTTTAATACTTTTGTTGGATATTGAGTATCACTGAAAATTCATATTTTGAGAGATTTTTACTATCATCATTCTTCTTAAAGGCGAATTTGTTTCTTTGATTTTTTAGATTTTGAAAGATTTTCACAATCAGTTTTCTTCACAGGCAAATTTATTCTTTGATTTTCATCATATACTTCTTTGCTTAACAACTTTTTTGTTTTCAATTAGTTTTTCCATGGCCTACACACCTTTCTTATACCTTGGTGTTCCTATTTTCTCTGGCAGACCCAAGAACATTCACTTCCAATTTATAGCTGACAAAATCAGGCTCAAACTTGCGGCTTGGAAAGCAAGTCTCCTTTCCATGGCTGGCAGAATTCAATTGGTGAAATCGGTTCTTCATGGTATGTTAATGCACACTCTCACTTTTATAACTGGCCTAGGGGTTTAATCAATAACATTGAAGCTTGGATGCGCAACTTCATATGGAGCGGTGATTTGGATAAAAGAAAAATCATCACAGTGGCTTGGAAAAAGTGTTGCAATTCTTTCAAAGATGGCGGTCTCGGAATTAGGTCCTTGTGCATTCTTAATGATGCTGCTAATCTTTCTCTTTGTTGGGACTTAGTTCAAAGAAAATCCAGTTGGGCTTCTCTTCTTGCTGACAGAGTTTTAAGGGGTAATAGATGCATCTCTCATCATATTCGGTCTTCGATTTGGAGCAGTGTAAAATCTGAATTCTCCACGGTTATGGATAACTCTAGATGGATTCTCGGAGATGGTAAAAAGATTAACTTCTGGCTGGACTGTTGGCAGAATTATCCTCTCGTCAACATTTTTAATATTCATCCTAAATATCATCAGTTCTTGATCTTCAAAGTCTCAGATTACATTCTTGGAAACTCTTGGTCTTTTCCTCAAAGATTGTTGAACATCATTCCTTCGATTCACTCCCATGTTTCAGGCTGTTATATTCCCTCTCATAAGGTTGATGACAAGTTGATTTGGACTGGCACTGACAATGGCGATTTTAATTTGAAGCATGCTTACAATTTCCTCAAGAAATCCACTCCTATTGCAGGCTGCTTTCAATTTCCTTGGAACCCTTGCATCCCTCCCTCGAAATCCTTGATTTTGTGGCGTTTCTTGCATAACAAATTGTCGACGGATGATAACTGGTTGATTAGAGGTTTTTCGTATCCATCGAGGTGCTCCCTCTGTTGCAAACAATCTGAATCCTCTTCTCATTTATTTTTTGAGTGTAATTATGTGACTCATATTTGAATTTGGTTCAAAGAGACTTTCAACATCCATGGCCATATTAGTTGCTTTAATGATTGCTTAGGGGCTGTTAATCCTGGCTGGTCGGAGCAGCTAGCTGTTACTTTCAAGGCAGCCTTGGTGTGCTTGTTTTCTGAAATTTGGAAAGCTCATAATATGGTGAGATTCGATAATAAAATTACGCATTGAAAAGTTTGTGTTAAAAGCATCGCTGCTGCTGATACTTTTGCCGGTAATCATACAACCAAGCGGTCCAACTCAAAGATGGAAAACTTTTGCATTCTAAAAAAGTTTCACATTTCTATTCATCCTCCCGATTTCAAGAAAACCGTGGAGGTCCTTTGGCAGCCCCCACGCCGCGATTGGATCAAGTGCAACACAGACGGATTTGCTGTTGGTGTTCCGTCTCTGTGCTCTTGCGGTGGCATTTTTCAGAATAAGCATGCTGAGCTTATGGGCAGCTTTGCAATTTTTTTGGATTCCGGTAATGCTCTGTTTGCTGAATTTATGGCAGCCATTATTGCCATTGAGTATGCCATCAAACACAACTGGAAGAACCTCTGGCTAGAGTCAGATTCTACTAATGTCGTGAATGCTTTTTCAAATTTTAGCATTGTTCCTTGGAAGATTAGAGCTAGATGGTTGGATTGTGTTAATTCAACTCTTAACATGAATTTTTTGGTCTTTCATATCTTTAGGGAAGCCAACCGTTGTGCGGATTCGCTAGCCACCGTCGGTTTCAAATCTAAAACTAGTAATTGGTTTAATTTTGTGCATAATGACATTACCAATGATTTTTTGTTAGACAAGTTTGGCATTCTAAAACATAGACTCATTTCTTAAGGGGTTTTAGTTTGGTCTCCTTTGTGTTGCCCTTTTTGTCTTTCTAATATATGACTCTTCGTTTGTTAAAAAAAAAAAAAAAAAATTTGTCAATGCTGATAAATTTTTAGCTTCGGTTGTCAATATCAATTTCTCATTGATAAATTTTATTTCTCATTTTTTTTCTTTTCACTTTAATCTCCTTTAACCATTATTTATATAGATTTTTTTTCATTTTGTGTGAATTGCTCCGTCTTCTCGGTAGTCACAAATTTCACAACTCCCACTTACAACCCGCTTCTCATCTCGCGGCAATAAATAACTACTTTTTTTTTCTTCTTAAATTTCAATCTTATTATCGCTTATAAAAAAAAAATGGATTGGTGTATTCTCAATATATTTCTATAAATATATTGTCACTTATAAATAAAAAAAGAAAAGTTTCAATCTTATTTTGTTAGCAAGATACCATAAGTTAAGTGATTTGTTTGATGAGGGCTTTCGCACTTTTTATCTGTCCAATCCTATTATGTCATCTTTATAAATATTTTAATTTGTCAAATTTAAGTTGATATTATATTTCATTTTTAATGCTTAGAAAGCTATGAATCTTAACATTGTTAATTGTTTTTAGGATTTGAGGGAGAATCAGCTTAATTTTGCAGGTACCTTCGTAAAAATAAACTTTAGGTTTTTTTTTCAAAAAAAAAAAATATTTAATGCAATACAATGCAATTTTATTATGTCATTATTTAAAAATAAATTACATTTTTTTCTAAAATATGTATCAACTTAACAAACACTTTTAAAAATATAATAATAGTAAAAATAATTTATTCACATGAGTTTGTCCCTTAAACAACTTCAAATACTATTATGGAAGACGACTCGTCATTGTGAGTTAACTTTCTCTCCATTTGTATAATATATTTATCAAGACCTCTGAATCTTCCTTCCCATGCAGAAAGAAAAACCGATACAATTATATGATATGATATTAAAACGTTAACTTTAACTGTATTGAATTATTTAATATATATATATATATATATATATATATATATATATATATATATATATATATATATATATATATATATATATATATATATATATATATATAATTTTAAGAAGGTTAAATAGTTTAACATACATTCTAAGATATAGATATATAGAAGAATAACAAATTAACTTAACTTAGAAAAAGATTAAGTATTTTTTTAAATTAACTTATGTTTTCAAAAGAAATTATTAATTGATGACCTAATAAATTTAACAACAACTTAAAATAAATAAAAAAAATTCGGTCAATTTCCTTTATAGTATAATCACATTTTAAAATAAATTAATGTGCAACAAATTTATTTAGAAAACTATTTTCTTGGAGTAAGGGGTTTCTTTTCCCTCTCCTTCCTCCTCTTCCTTCATTCGTCTTCCTCAATCATCTCTAGCCTTCGTCTTCCTCTATCATCTCTAGCCCATTCTTCCTCTATTGTGAGTGCCTTTATCCGGTTGTTTTAGATTTGTGGCGAGTTTTCGTGTGTAGTGTTTTTTCAGATTGGGCTTCTTATTCTTTATCCTGTTTCTTCTGGGTTTCTTTTCCCTCTCCCTCATTCTCTTCCTTCATCATATTTTCCTTTTGTATCTATGGCCTCCACTAATAAGGGCAAACACATCCGGTCTAGTCTTGACATTATCTCAATCATCAAGACATTCACCAACCTTCAGAACCTGCAAATTCAAATTATGGAAATCAGTTTTTCTGCTCCTCCTCGCATACCTGTCAAAATCAGAAAACATAACAAACAAGATTCAGTTTCAGAATCAGAAGAAATATTCTATGAATGGGATGAAGAGAATGTGAAAGATGAATACAAAATCAACAAGAATGCTATCACAGGAAAATTTATTTCAGACAAGCTTATGCACAAGAACTCCATAGCTATGGGGTTGTCAAGCATTTGGTTGTTAGATGAAGGCGACTTATCTAGAGGGGGATGAATAGATCTCCAAATAAAATTTTCCAAACGGATTAATCGCACCAATGATGAACACAATAATTTTCTAATGAAATGTTAAAGAGATAGATAGATAGATAGATAGATAGATAGATAGATAGATAGATAGAGAGAGAGAGTGGGTACACAAGGATTTGTTTAGGCAGTTCCCCAATCGGTCTCGCTATGGGTACGTCTGCCTTCAATTCGAATTTGAATTGAGATCATGAAATTAACCTTACTTTGCAATAGAATTTTACAAGAGAAATGTAGCAATCCAACGCTACAAACCCTAAGTTTGATGTTGTTTCTGGCAATTTCTCTTCCCTTGATCTGAGCTTGATCAAGTCACCCAACAATGCCAATTTAATTCACTGTCTCATGATACTCTTTTGCAAGAATCAAAACTTTTCAAAGCCTTCACTCGATCGAATCCAAATTGCACGATTGTTGTAACCCAAGATTTACCAAGATGATCCACCATCTCACGCTGCTCCTTTGCAATAACCGCATTCCTTCAAAGCCTTCACTCGATCGAATCCAAACTTGAGTAATCTTGTCCAAAACCTTCAAATCTACACTTTGATCTTGAAGGAAAACCCCACCTTGGTTTTCTTATTTGAAACCCCCTAAGATCTTAACCCAATTTACAATACCGCAAGCTAAATTGGACCTTATCAGCTTGACTCTAGATGGCACCCAAACAATGAATGATTATGCGTACTTTGTTTATGTGTATGCATAAAACCAAGGTTGAACATGATGACGACTCTTAGTATTGTCGCTACGCGAAAAATGCACAGAGTCTCCACCGAACTTTATTTATTCAAAAGAAAGGGAAAATATCGATAAACTCCCCAAAAAGGTGAAGAAAATGGTCTCGAAACCAAATTCGGGTTCGGAATTCGGTTATGCAATGGGAAGGTATGAGCATCCCTCACATCTGTTGTACTCAACGGGAACCATCTAAGTTGTCTATGCACGAATGAATGTCATTATCTAAAGGTCGACTTGCTATTAGGTAAAAAAAAGGTTTTTAAATTAGTGTGCTCGCCAAGATCTCGCAATCTTATGCCTATGTATTCTCATATTGCAATAAGGAAATCAAAGCTTTGTAGTTTGGGGTAGAAAATAAGTGTGTATTAGTTGATTTAACCTTGAAAAAAGGTTTTCGGGATGATGCCCTAAGGCGCAGAAAAAGAGTTTGATGAGTTGATGTTGATTTTAGGGTTTTGAGATAGATTGTTCTTGATTTGAATTGCACTAAAGACTATGGGCAGAGGTGAATATTTCAAACAACCAAGTCAAGCGCCTTGTGTTCAAAATACTCAGAGTGAGGGTAGGAGAGCTCCATTCTCACTCATTCTCCACCACTTAAGGCCCGTGGAGCGTAATTTTAATCGTATTTTAACATGTTTTTGGGTTTATTAAGAAAAATGCCGCTTGACGTTGTATCAAGGATTTTATTGAGAAAATGTCGTTTGACGTTGGATCAAGGGCTTGAGAAAATGGTGAGGTCGATCCTAGTCCCTAAGGATAACTAGCAAGCAAAACTAAACCAAAGGAAAGCAATAGATAAAGAAAGTACATCAAAAGGGGAGAGGGGTACATGAAAAATACAAGGGATATATGCAAGGAATAAAATAGTCTCATTGTAAGGTAGCCCAAGAGAAAGCCATGTGTGTGCAAAGTGTCCTAAGCTAGGCAATGAAATGAGGATCCAAGTCCAAGTCTCATTTTTCTAGGGTTAAACACAAGGTCCAAAACTCCATGATGCTAAGGTCATACAAGGTCCACGAGAGTCCATCCTTTTAGGTCACAAATAGAGAATCATGTCTTTTTGGTATTTTCATTTTATCATGTTTTCGTTCTTTTTAATAATATGAAACTAAGGAGAAATAAAATGACATAAAGTAAAGAATGCATGAAATAAATGAATTATAACGAGCATAAAAATAAATTGCTAGAAATATAAATTGCAAGAACTAAATGACAAGAAAATAAAGTCAATAAGTCAATGGTTAGTGATCATGGTTAATAGCCGATTTATCGCATCGGGACAATATAGTGCTATGTTAAGAAATCATAAGTGGGCTAATGTAGAAGCCACACCTATCTGAGATCGGTCAATAACAATTTATGTGTCAAACATGTTAAAGAAATAACACAAAGTTATTCTCCTAAAACATGTAACACAAAGGTTTAAAACAAAAGAAGAAGATAGATGGAGAAAGGGGATTAGAAAGCAAACTCAAGCAACAACATAGGGATCATCTATCAACAAGTCAAAGGACTCAAACATATGCTACACCAAGGGATAACCTATCATTAATCCAAAGTGTCAAAAATGATCAAATGATCATTTCTCAACATGTTTGAAGGTTCAATCAACCAAGGGATCATCTATCCATGATTAGAAATGTTGAAGTTCAGATCAACCAAGCAATCACTCAAGTCAAAAGCAAAGCAATCAAAAATTGGAATAAAATTGAATTAAAAATGATTTTTAAAATTGATTTTAAATAGAAAATAAAAGGAAATTTCAAATAAGGTACTAAAATGGCAAATTAATGTTTGGAAAATTATAAGAGGTTAGAAATATTATAAATGATCAAGTGTAAAAAGTTGGATGAAAATAATTTTAATTGGATGGAAAATAAAATTGAAAATGGAAATTAAAAAGAAAGTGAAGCAAAATATCAATTAAGTGCTAAAACGATTTTTAAAAATATGAAAAAAAATATATGATATGCAAAATATTTTAATGGATTTTCTGTAAAAAAAATTTGAGAAAAATAAAGTTAAAGAAGTATTGAAAATAAAATCAGAAAGTAAATGAAAAAGAAATTGAAAGTTAAAATTAAAAAAAAAAAATTGAAAAAGGCTTCAACGGCTAGTATGCGTGTCAGGATGGGATTGGACGAATTCAAATGTTTGGCACCAAAACGAGCGAACCAACTTCGTCTTCAACCTTCCTTCAATTTCAGCAAAATCATGAACTCAGTGTTTTAAGCCAAAACCTCACAAGTTTCAGAATCAACATTCATCATTATCCATGTCTTTTTGCTTCAGATCCATTGATTGGCTATGAGCAAAGAGAATTTGCTCAAGAACACGCAGAACCCTAGTTCTTCAAAGTAAAATTAAATGTTGAATTCAAAAGATAAATGCAAGGTAATTGAGGGGAAAATCAATGAATCAAGACGAAGAGACTGGTAACTTGATTGTTCAAGAATTTAACTCGTAACTACCTTTTTAGTTAGAGCTTCGAAGGTCAACAATGGTGAAAATGGAGATCTGGTTTCAAGTTGTTTAAAGCAATGACTATGCTTCAGTTAGCTTTAGAGGATGCTGGTGATGAGTTCTGGGCAATGATTCAAAGCAAAGAGAGCTTGAATCAAGGGAATGGTTAATTGGTTTTTGTGAGGTATTCGGCTTAAGTGTTTCAGAGTTTCTTAGGTTGTCCAAGATTTAAAGTGAAGGCAAAATGATCCTCTATTTATAGGAAATGAAATGGTGAGCTCACACATGTGGTTTGAATCTGAAATTCGTGTGAGCTAGGGTTGGAATTTTTGATTTGCAATCCGTGTGAAGAGGGGAATGAAAGGTGTGATTCAGTGATGAAACCTGGTCGTTTTGCACTTATTTGCACACATTTTGGTCTCACAAAAAGTTTGCACATGTGCAGGTGGTCCCAGATTGAAAATTGAGCGATTTTGTGACTTAAAACTTGCGTGAGACACAGAGTTCATGAAACCAAGTTTGCAGCTACACCAAATGAAATGCACTCGTGCATTTTTTATTTTGCTTCGTGCATTTTATTCATTTCATTACAAAGAATTCAATGAAATAAAATCACATCAATGAGAGGATTGAATTGAAAATGGCATTGATTGGAAGTTTAGGTCGTGACCTGATTTCTTGGTTAGGCATTAGGTCGAACCAGCTTTTGTCATGTTTGGTATTTTGAGAACTCGTGTTCATGACATCATAACTTTTGATTCCCTCATGCATTTTGAACCAAACTTGAGCCAAATGATCTTTTCCATAAGCTTAACAAAAGGCACAAAGAAGTTTGTCAATTGGATACTTGAGATGGAAATGCCATAGGTGCAAAGTGAGGGTCATGACAAGGCTTTATGCATTTTGACAACTTGGTCAAATCCAAAATTGAAGTCCTTAAAGGTTTAGTTGTTGTTTGAGCCTTGACTCAAAGTTGTAGAGGAGTTCATTTGTGAAATTCGTCTCAAAGTGGATTTCAAAAATGTTGAGAAATGAGAAAGTTATGGTGTTTGGACCAAGTGGTATACCATACTTGAATTTTTGGCCACACAACCATGCATCAACTTGTGATTTTTGATATGATCTTGAATCCAAAGGCACCATGATGAATATTTGAATGCCAAATGAAGAAATGTTGAATGAAGCTTGAATAACCATGAGGATAACTTGATTATTGGATGAAATGGCATAGAAATAAACACATGAACCATTCTTGAATCAATGAATCAACTTTGAATCTTTCTTGACCAAAATGAGACTCCTCATGCCATAATGAACATGTTTTGATAATGAGCCTTTATTTAAGTACCATAACTCTTAAATTACCAGTTGTCTTGATGATCTTCTCAATCCAATCCGGCTGTTCGAGCTGCAGCATAGCGGCAAGAAGGAAAATTTTTAATTTGGAAGAATTCTCTTCGGGATTTATATCTTCTCCACAGGGCTCGGTGTGAGGGAAAGAATGTTGTTCGATGGTCTCTACATCTCTAAGCTTGGGTTTAAATGGTTTGGGATAAAAGTGCAAAAGGAAAAACATAAAACAAGAAAATAAATACATCCTTTAGATATGAGAAAACTCATTAAGCATTGTATTTCAATCTACCCATCAAGCACTAAAAAATCTATGGATAAATTGCACTCAACCTAAATCACTCGTTAAAACCCCCACGTATCGCTCACAACTAGAGGTTATGTCTAAAGCAAAAGTCAAGAGATCAACTACATTCTCTCGTAGGTGATGTCTCGCGCAACTCAACAACACGGAGCATTAAGATCCGAAACACACACGTGAATATTAGCCCACCTCCCATAGACAATTGACATTCATCTTAGGTCGAGTTCGAAAAGTATATATCTATAGCAAATCAAACCCATTAAGATAGAGATTAAATCAAAGATGACATTGATTAAGAGTTGTAAAAGAAATTTTATACAAAGATCCATAAATATACGCACAATCAAGATAAACTTACATACAAAACCCCAACAAATAGAGGGTACAAAAAGAAGAGAGAAGATGAACAAGAATCTCTCAGTTTGTCAACGCCGGTTGAAGCAAATCCACCTCTAAATCATCGAGATATACACTCTAATGTTGTTTCTAAGCTACTCTACTCACAAAATGTGTTTGATGAAGTTGGTGTTAAAAGTTCCCAACAACATAACCTAAAAAATGCTGAAAAGTGACTTAAATAGAGGCTAGAATAGCGCGAACTGTACTAAGCGCGATCTCACTTAAAGTACCCTTAAACCGACATAAACCGCGCTAAGCGCGGTCTTGCTCCTGCTAAGCAAGGTCAGGAAAGCAAAAATACTCCAGCTACTGCCATCCAGTTCCCGGCGCGCTAAAAGTTGCGCTAAGCACAAATGCCAGCATTTTGTTGGTCAAAACTGCATTTTGAAGCATCCTTCATGGCTCAAATGGTTCCATACTTCAACCATGCATTATTACCTATAAAAGGAAATGAAAAACTATCAAACTCACTGATATGTACATAAAAACGCAATATATACAACAATATGTAAACTATACAAAAAGTACACAAAAACGAGGGATTATTAACGGAAAACCAACGAATCAAGCCAATAAGTGCCAATTATTCACACTCATAATCACTACAATTTAGCACTTATCAACTCTCCCCAACTTAAACTTGTTTGTCCTCAAACAAGAATCGATCAACTCAAATAACAAAATCAGTTATCAAGAAATCATGCTCAACAAGTCTTTACCAATGGAAAACAAAGGTATGGTACACAAATCAAAAGTACACTCAAGGCAATGTTTACCACTGAACTACAACGACACAATGGCTATGAAATAAATTCTAAGTACAAAATACATGTCAAACATTCTAAAGCAACAAATGTTCAAGAATGAATCACACCTAACGCTCAACTTCATCAAGAGATGAAGAAAAAGCAACATGATGGACAAACTCACACACAACAATCTTGCTAACAAAAATTCAAATTATGCATTCATCTAAAAAAACTCATATTTAAAGTATAAAAGCAAAAATCACAAGGGCTTTAAGGGTTGTAATGTGGTCTGGGTAACAAACAATTATTTTTCTCAAGGTAAAAGAAACAAAAACTTGCCTAATTAAATGAGAATGATCATTTCTCACTATCTCAAGCACTCACAAATTCCAATAATCTTTTTCTCCTTTTCAAATTGTTACACCATTCTACACAACTTATTAGCACAACATTATTCTATTTTTTCTTCTTTTTCAATGCTTTTTCCTTTTTTTCTTTTCTTTTCTTTTTCACTTTTTTCTTTCTTTTACAAACTTTTTCTTTTTCTCAACCTCTTAGCAACCAACATTTCTTCTCCCCAACTTGAATACAACCAACATGTAAAGTGAATGCTCCCAAACTTATTAGGCAAGGATAAAAACTCAAATGACAAGTCATGGTTATGGTTCAAGAAAAAATATTAGAATCCATACAAAAATTGAAATAAACACCAACATGGATTCTAACAAAGGCTCAAAGGGGTAAGCAAATTCTCACTCACTCACAAGGTAGATTGACTATTTGGTCAAGTGGTTGTGCTCAAAATCAAACAAAATGCCTTGATTATTTTAGTGCTATCATACAAACAACACAATACAAGATTAAACATAATTCAAATGAGTTAAACAAGAAAATTGGTATCCATGCAATTGAGTAAACAATGGAAAGGTTCCTTACATTGAGCTATGAACT